>CM065725.1:61024415-61029415 GCA_033310375.1 Conus canariensis
CAATCACTCACATAGACACACACGCCCCTGGTTCACAGGAGAAAACAGCATAAAAGTATGAAGAATTTAACATATCCATAATGTATTCAGGCGTCAACCAGGACCAAGGGAAAGGACAAACACCTGCAGTCTTATTAAAGGAAAAACGAACAACACTCCAGGAACGCTCTTCCTAAATGCATGAAACGTTAGGTAGCACTTAAAGGGACGCAACCATTAACTGATTGGAACCCGACTTCGACCATGCGGGTCCAGTCTTCTCATTTGAGCCCAGAGATTATCATACACATCTTCGCCTCCGATGGAACACGAACCTATAACCATCTGACTCGCAGTTGGTGACGATTTTATGCCGTACGTGTGTTTTACACATTACAAAAAAAAGTCTGGACATGAAAAGTTGGGAGAATGACGACGGAAAGGATGCACATTTCCTCTTACCTAGACCAGACCAAACCGAGTGAGCACTGTGAGACTGAGGACAGGTCACTCCAGACTCAAGCACCGCATGTTCACAAACTTCCACGTTGGTGAGTCTGCAGGGTGCCCCTGTGGTACGGCCCCGACGACTGTGTAGCACTTTCTGCAGGACTGTCCAACACACCCAACCCTCCGAGCAGAGACCTGGCCCGCAGTCACACCGATGAGGGAGAAGCTGTTTGGACCTCTGGAGAGCCTCCATCGTACAGCAGCCCTCGTCACCGCCTCTGGGGTTCCTGTCTGAGAGAACGACGAAGAAGGGGAATATTTGGGCTTGCACATCTGCCGTTTAGCTTCTTCCGCCGCCGTCACGTCAACCGACCTGCTGGACCGATTAATTCCGAGGCAGAAAAGAAGAACACAGAAATTAAAAGTACATGTTCGAGTTACTTTCTGCAGTCATGATGGGAGTGCTGCTGATCCCAGTCAGCAATTTGGACCTGTGAAAGTGTTCAGCCTCGTCAGGAGGGAACCTTACAATTTTCATCCTTCCTTGGGTCAAGGCACGACCGAGGCACTGATGATTGTGATATGCGAAAATGACACAAGTCATAAGATGAAGTTAAGTGACAGTGTGCTTCAAAAATGTGAAAGAGCAACAACGTATTGGTCGAGACGATGATTCCATGAAAGCACTTGACAAAAGGAACGAAAATAAAGTGTCTGGAATGTCATGGTTTTGTTTTGGGTGCGATAGCGTACGCATTGCCCTCAACTGTCAGAAATCCATCTCAATTTTCAAAAAAAATAATTCCTCCCGTGTCTCTTCAGAGGTTGGCACCTCTGAAAACTGGAACATGTATGTATGAATCGACCCATCAAATTGTTCGTTCATGAATTCACCTATATGTTCAGGTCCATTACACTCGTTTTTTTGTGACCAGGAGTACATCACCCCTGAGCTGAACCTCTTCAGCGACAAGTATAACAACGCTCGCCTGTACGGCACCCTGCTGTTGTTGCTGGTGTCGGGCGCCGTGTTCACGGGGGTGAAGTTCGTGTCCCGGGTGGCCCTGGTCGTGCTGTCGGCCGTCATCATCGCCATCATCAGCGTCTACATCGGCATGTTCGTCGCCTCCGCCGACAACAGCGTCAAGTGAGGGCAGGAGCAGTGATGATGGCGAGGGGATGGGTGGGTGAGAGAGAGAGGGGGGGGGGGGGGGTTGATGGCGTGTCCGTAGGAGGTGTGTGTGTGTGTGTGTGTGTGTGTGTGTGTGTGTGTGTGTGAGAGAGAGAGAGAGAGAGGTGTGTGTGTGTGTGTGTATGTGTGTGTGTTTATTCATGTCTTGTCTCATGTATGTCTCTCTCTTCTCTCTCTCTCTCTCTCTCTCTATTGTGCGCGCGCGCGCGCGCGCGCGCGGTGGTTGTGTGTGTGTGTGTGTGTGTGCGTGCGTGCACGTGTGTTTGTTTGTGTGTGTGTGCGTGCGCGCATGTTTGTGTGTGTATGTGTGTGCGCGCAGGCACACGCGCGCATAAAAACGTGTATGCGATCGTGCGGCGCAGATGCGTCCATGCACACATGAGTGTATGCAGGAAACCAAAGACTGCATTATTTTTCATGCATCTACTATACCGCAGTAGTCGGTTCGTGCATTCGTATTTGAGATCTTTAATAAACATCGCATAGAAATCCGGGATATTCACTCCCAGTACATGTTTCCAGGCAGTGATATTGAATCGGTTTGCGTATTTCTCTTCCAGGGTTATGTGTCCTTGAAGATGGCATCGCACCCGTTTCTGTATTACTCTTTCAGAGTGTGTTTCCAGGGCTATGGCACTGCGCCCGTTTGTGTGACATTCCTACTGCATTAGTAGTGTATGCCTTTTTTTAAAAATTTTTTTATTTTTTAAAGCGTGTTGTCTATATGAAGGAACTACATCGGTTCGTGTATTCCTCTTCCAGTTTGTGTTATCTGGTTGATGACATTGCACGAGGTTGTGTGTTCCTCATTTAGCTTTCTTTCTTGGGAGATGGCCTCGTACAGGTTTGTGTAGTCATCTTCCGGGTTGTGTTCGTTGAGCAGTGTCATGGCATAAGTTTGGTGTAACCATCTTCCAGATTGTGTTTGTTGATCAATGTCATAGCACAAATTTGTGTAGTCGTCTTCCCGCGATGTGTTTTTCGAGCAATGTCATAGCAATCTTCCGGGCTGTGTGTATGTGTGTGTGTGTGTGTGTGTGTGTGTGTGTGTGTGTGTGTGTGTGTGTTTATAGCAATATCATATCACAAGTTTGTGTAATCGTCTTCCGGGTTGTGTTTGTTGAGCAATGTCATGGCACAAGTTTGTGTAGTCATCTTCCGAATTGTGTTTGTTGAGCAATGTCATGGCAAAGATTTGTGTAGTCGTCTTCCGGATTGTGTTTGTTGAGCAAAGTCATAGCACAAGTTTGTGTAATCGTCTTTCGGATTGTGTTTGTTGAGCAATGTCATGGCACAAGTTTGTGTAGTCGTCTTCCGAATTGTGTTTGTTGAGCAATGTCATGGCACAAGTTTGTGTAGTCGTCTTCCGGGGTTGTGTTTGTTGAACAATGTCAAGCACAAGTTTGTGTAGTCGTCTTCCGGATTGTGTTTGTTGAGCAATGTCATGGCACAGATTTGTGTAGTCATCTTCCGGATTGTGTTTGTTGAGCAATGTCATGGCACAGATTTGTGTAGTCATCTTCCGGATTGTGTTTTTTGAGAAATGTCATGGTACAGATTTGTGTAGTCATCTTCCATGCTGTGATTCCTGTACAATGGCACGGCACAAGTATTTCTGTTGACCTCTCCGGGGTGAACTTCCTAGGCGATCACATTGCAGGACTTGGTCTGGGTGCCTGTTGCAGCGTGTGTTTCATGGGCGATCGCCTGCTGGCCTCCAACCCATCATGGTGAACGGGAGCCTTCAGTGCCACAAGGATCCGGGGGGTCCACTCTACCGCCTGATGTGTCGCAACGCCTCCGGCTGCGACCCTTACTTCCAGAATAACCAGGTCCGCTTGAGGCCCGCCGTTCCCGGGATCAGCGGTGACAACTTCGCAGGTGAACCAACGGTGGGAGGTGTTAAGGCAGACGTGTGTGGTCGAAGTGACACGAGTGAGGTGAAAAATCTGCTAGAGTGGTGACTAAAAGATTGATGTCCACACAATGAATACATGATAAATCTTCCGAAAGTGAGAGAAAAAAAAATCAAACCGTAGTCAAGTTTTGGTTGCATTCTTCATTGTCATTCCATTGACTAAAGTTGCTAAGTTAACTGTTTCGCACTTGACGAGCAACATACGTTCAAAGATGGGATTCAGCAGTGTCATTGTATGATGACCCACATCGCTAGGACGCTTGTTTTCTTGATTTTATATATACAGATCCCAAATTTCCATGAAGAGCTTGTTTCAAAGTGAGCGAATTCATCACATGGTATACCTCTCTGCAGCTGGAAAGATATGAGCGTGTGTAAAAGGGAGAGTACCCGGCGCAAAACGGTGTCCTCTTTGCGGTCATTGGTGGCAGGTGGTAGGAACTCGGTCAGGTGCGACCGAATCTGAAAGAACGCTTATTAAGGCTTGCTGTCGGCACAGGTCTGTGTGCTGTGTTGCAGCCAACGCTTATAATAAATACGGGGAGCTTGGCCAGCGGATAGGCACGCAAGAGTCGTCGAAGAACAGAGAATTGGAGATCACAAGGGACATCACTACGTCATTCGTGGTCCTCCTTGCCATCTACTTTCCCTCTATCACAGGTGTGTGTGTGTGTGTGTGTGTGTGTGTGTGTGTGTGTGTGGTGTGTGTGTGTGTGTGTGTTTCGTGATCTTCCTCGCTATCTACTTTCACTGCGTGTGTGTGTGTGTGTGTGTGTGTGTGTGTGTGTGTGTGTGTGTGTGTGAGCGCATGTTTTTATGTGTGTGCTAATGTGTTTGATAGAGGGAGAGTTCTTGAAGAAGGATTGAGGAAGGTATGGAAAGTGTATGCACGTGCATATGTGTGTGTGCGTGCGTGCGTGCGTGTGTGTGTGTGTGTGTGTGTGTGTGTGTGTGTGTGTGTGTGTGTGTGGTGTGTGTGTGCAAGTGGCGTAATGTATCTTTTTCCGTCATCTTCCCTCTTCGTGGCCGAGTGTCTTGGTCTCTTTGACACTGTCAATATCTCTGTAATTCTATTTCTCCACCCCTCCCCTATGCACCGCACTCCCGTCCCTCTCCCTTCCTCTTCCCTTTCCCCCTCGATCCGTGCTCTGTCTTGCCCCCTCACTCTGTCTCCGTGCCTAGCTGTCTTCTTTTTGTCAGTGGACCCTTGTACAGGTCTTACCTCATCCTCTTTTCATCACCACGGTCTTTCTCCATGTATATGAAGACCGACTCAAGTTTGATCTGCTGATTCGCAGTCACACCTTACGAACAGTGATAATTCAGCTAGTGCCCAACGTAACAAAAAAAAGCCCCCAAACAATGCCGGTCTCGCTGCCCCTAACAGCATCGTGTAGTTAAGTGTTGGTGGGACGGCATACTTCAGCCCTACTCCCGCTCTCCACCCTCATGGTTGTCCCC
>CM065725.1:61044415-61056915 GCA_033310375.1 Conus canariensis
TCTTTTCGTCTGTGTATGAGTATCTGGTATGTATGAGTGTATGGTTTCAGAATCTGGTAAAGACCATGGAACAGGAGCATGTGAAAGGTTTCGCCAGCGTGCTGGTGGCTCGCTCCATTAGTCAAGGCTTGAGCTATGTGTAAGGTACCGGTTCTCTTTTCTACAACACACTTTAGTTCTCCTTTCTACTGCCCCTTTTATGTCTCTGTTCTGCAGCAAGTTTAGTTCTGCCGTTGTGGTTTCTATGTTGATGATAAATGTTCTTAAAATTTGACCAGTCTTCGTAGAACAGTGGTTTATGTGTGCCTAGATTTAGGTTCATCTCATGCTCTTCAATGGGTGTTTGAAATCTGGATTGAAATGTGGCTCACGGTTATCTGTGTTCCAAAGAATTAAATAAATCGTGAAAGACGGAAGTTCCAGTTCAACACGGGTAAAATGCTTGTAAATTAGGTAGAGGTGGGTGACATTGTATTGTTCGTCCTCTCTCTATATATCTATCTATGGGGCCTAGTAAGAACGGGATCAATACCATAATGGACAGTATGAATAGGATCAGTACCATAGGGACAGTATGAATATGATCAGTACCATCAGGGACTAGTATGAACAGGATCAATACCGTTAGGCACAATATGAACAGGATCAGTTCCACTAGGGACAGTATGAACAGGATCAGTTCCACTAGGGACAGTATGAACAGGATCAGTACCTTTAGGGACAATATGAACAGTATCAGTACCTTTAGGGACAGTATGAACAGGATCAGTAGCATTAAGGACAGTATGAATAGTATCAGTGCCATTAGGATATAACATGAACAGTATCATTAGGGACAGTATGAACAGGATGAGTGCCATTAGGGACAGTATGAACAGGATCAGTACCATTAGGGACAGTATGAAGAGGATCAGTACCATTAGGGACAGTATGAACAGGATCAGTACCATTAGGGACAGTATGAACAGGATCAGTGCCATTAGGGACAGTATGAACAGGATCAGTACCATTAGGGACAGTATGAACAGGATCAGTATCATTAGGGACAGTATGAACAGGATCAGTACCATTAGGGACAGTATGAACAGGATCAGTATCATTAGGGACAGTATGAACAGGATCAGTACCATTAGGGACAGTGTGAACAGGATCAGTACCATTAGGGACGGTGTGAACAGGATCAGTACCATAAGGGACAGTATGAACAATATCAGTACCAGAAGGGACAGTATGAACAGTGTCAGCACCTTTAGGGACAGTATGAACAGTGTCAGTACCTTTGGGGACAGTATGAACAGTGTCAGTACCTTTAGGGACAGTATGAACAGTATCAGTACCATCAGGGACAGTATGAACAGGATCAGTACCATTAGGGACAGTATGAACAGGATCAGTACCATTAGGGACAGTATAAACAGGATCAGTACCATTACGGACAGTATGAACAGTATCAGTACCATCAGGGACAGTATGAACAGGATCAGTACCATTAGGGACAGTATGAACAGGATCAGTACCATTAGGGACAGTATGAACAGGATCAGTACCATCAGGGACAGTATGAAGAGGATCAGTACCATCAGGGACAGTATGAACAGGATCAGTACCATCAGGGACAGTATGAACAGGATCAGTACCATCAGGGACAGTATGAACAGGATCAGTACCATCAGGGACAGTATGAACAGGATCAGTACCTTTAGGGACAGTATGAAGAGGATCAGTACCATTAGGGACAGTATGAACAGGATCAGTACCATCAGGGACAGTATGAACAGGATCAGTACCATTAGGGACGGTGTGAACAGGATCAGTACCATCAGGGACAGTATGAAGAGGATCAGTACCATCAGGGACAGTATGAACAGGATCAGTACCATTAGGGACAGTATGAAGAGGATCAGTACCATTAGGGACAGTATGAAGAGGATCAGTACCATTAGGGACAGTATGAACAGGATCAGTACCATTAGGGACGATGTGAACAGGTTCAGTACCATCAGGGACAGTATAAACAGGATCAGTACCATTACGGACAGTATGAAGAGGATCCGTACCATTACCGACAGTATGAACAGCAGTTGGGACAGTATGAACAGCAGTTGGGACAGTATGAACAGGATGAGTGCCATTAGGGACAGTATGAACAGGATGAGTACCATTAGGGACAGTATGAACAGGATCAGTACCATTAGGGACAGTATGAACAGGATCAGTACCATTAGGGACAGTATGAAGAGGATCAGTACCATTAGGGACAGTATGAACAGTATCAGTACCATTAGGGACAGTATGAAGAGGATCAGTACCATTAGGGACAGTATGAACAGGATCAGTGCCATTAGGGACAGTATGAACAGTATCAGTACCATTAGGGACAGTATGAAGAGGATCAGTACCATTAGGGACAGTATGAACAGGATCAGTACCATTAGGGACAGTATGAACAGTATCAGTACCATTAGGGACAGTATGAACAGGATCAGTACCATTAGGGACAGTATGAACGGGATCAGTACCATTAGGGACAGTATGAAGAGGATCAGTACCATTAGGGACAGTATGAACAGGATCAGTACCTTTAGGGACAGTATGAACAGGATCAGTACCTTTAGGGACAGTATGAACAGGATGAGTGCCATTAGGAACAGTACGAACAGGATGAGTGCCATTAGGAACAGTAGGAACAGGATCAGTATCATTAGAGACAGTATGAACAGCAGTTGGGACAGTATGAATGGGATCAGTAGCATTAGGGACAGTATGAATGGGATCAGTACCATGATGGCCTCGGAGCAGTGCGGCTCAGTAAAAATTATGGCCCAGAACTTGTACAAGGTAGGGTAAAATTATTGCCCAGAACTTGTACAAGGTAGGGTAAAATTATGGCCCAGAACGTGTACAAGGTAGGGTAAAATCATGGCCCAGAACTTGTACAAGGTAGGGTAAAATCATGGCCCAGAACTTGTACAAGGTAGGGTAAAATCATGGCCCAGAACTTGTATAATCCAGTTCAGTTCCTTTTATTTTGTGTCGTCCATTGCTGTTGTAGGCAGATTGTTACTAAGGGCGCGCGGACATTATCCCTTATTCTGGACATATGTCCGGGCTACTGAGTAAACTAATGTGTGACATTATCAAAACACATTTCCCATATATGTTTAGGTTTAAACTATTCCCGAATGAACACATTGAGTTGAAATTTTAGAATTGAATTAACACCAGTATTTTAGATTCGATTCTAAATTCTGACAGCAAGGCTCGTTGATGCTGATTTTAAAAGCAAAATTAGATATTCCATTTATTTTCTTAGAAAACATGATAGCATGTTTTGAACAGTTTTAGATGACAAAAACATCACTTCGTTTAATGTATTGGCTTTCCTGTAATCACAATGAAATGGGGTATATTAAAATTTTCCCAAAAGTTTGAATCAAAATACGAACACAATCGTGGGAATGTCCCATGTAAAAACAAGAAGAAACGAAACTTTGTAAACTTATGGCATGGTCAAGCACTTTAATATTTCTGTCACATTAATTCTGTGTATTTAGTCATTACCACTTCTGTGCTTTTCAGGACCCCTTCTGAAAGCTAGTATGCCTTATTTTTTCTTCTTTTGTTTCTGAGAGCCACATATGCATGAAGATATAACACAAGTGTCCTAGAGAATATTTTTACAATGTTGTAAATAGAAAGATGAACTTAAACAGCTGAGCCATTTAAAAGAAAATTACGAATTAAAAAATTTTTTTTTTTTTTTTTTTGGCTTTCAGAATTCAGAATTCGGGTCTAGGTGCTCTGTACCCAAACACAGTAATGGTGTGCTGGCCGGACCACTGGTTTGACTGCACCAAACGTCGAACCTACAAGGAATTCATGGGTATTTAGTGACTGGTTTGATGTGAGTCTTGTCCTTCACTGTTCTGTCCTCGTCTTGTCAGCTCCATGTACTTGCTCAGGTGGAAGAAGAAACAGAACGACCTGGGTCACGTCACACACGTGCGCGGGTGAAAGTGTATGTGCGCGCGCGCGCGCGCGTGTATGTGTGTGTGCGTGTGTGTGCGTGTGTGTGTGTGTGTGTGTGTGTGTGTGTGTGTGTGTGTGTGTGTGTGTGTGTGTGTGCTTGCGCTTGAAATTCATTAAATAATCGTTTAAATTCGAGTTGTTGTTGTTGTTGTTCAGTTTTACGTCTTTCCACATTACGTGATATTAGACGAAAACAAAAAACAAAAAAAAAAAAGGGGGGGGGGGGGGGGGGTGGTGGTGTGATGTCGGGGTAAAAAAGGTTAACACTATGAGGTAAAATAACTAACTTATCTACAGCAATAACACAAAAGTAGAAAATCCACTTAATCAAAGACTGAAAAACAAAAAAAACCCCTAAAAACCCACACAAAAAACCCCGAAACATGTAACTCTTCTGTCTCATCGCACCACTGACTGTTATATATTATAAATATTTGCCAATTGGACTTTTAGCTAAGTGCAAAAAGAAAAGATACGTTTCACTTGCTGACAGTGACGGAAAACATTTTGACTAGGCTGTACAGACGTATTTGGAATGAATTTTTTCATCAAGTTACACAAAAGAATGTGATCAGTTGATATGCTATGACCACATATACGATGTATATTTTTGACATACTTTGTTTTAAAACAATCCAGTTTCCATCTACAGATCAAGGAACTTATCTGTCGTCTACGATAAATGTTTTGATCGTACTTACTTAACATTTCATGAATACTTCTCATTTCATGGTGTAAATTCGAGTGTATGTCAATGCAGGTGCGCATGCCTTTGAAATTTATCAGTAAATGTTTGACGTAAATCAGTGGTGGAAGTTTGTTTTGATACTGCTTGAGCTTTCTTAACATTAAATTTTTTTTTACCAGTCGTAAACGTAGCGTTCTGCATCGTGCTTTGAGTATGGTGCATAAAACCACGTACACACATGCATATGCGCGCGCGCACACACACGCACACACACACACACACACACACACACACACACACACACACACACACACACACAATAATATATATATATATATATAAAATTATATGCATGCATGCGTGCGTGCTGGCGCTCGTGCGTACAAGCACATCGCATATAACACACGGTCACACACACGCACAGGCTCTCTCTCTCTCTCTCTCTCTCTCTCTCTCTGTGTCTCTCTTCGCTCTCCCCCATTCTCTCTCTCTCTCTCTCTCTCTCTCTCTCTCTCTCTCTCTCTCTTCTCTTGTGTCTCTCTTCGCTCTCCCCTATTCTCTCTCTCTCTCACTCTCTGTCTCTGTCTCTCTGTCTCTCTTTCTGTGTGTCTCTCTTCGCTCTCCCCCATTTTCTCTCTCTCTCTCTCTCTCTCTCTCTCTCTCTCTCTCTCTGTGTCATCCTCATGACAGAGTATCATCATCGTTACTACTTTGTCCACAAAGACACAGACGCCGACTCCTTTGTAACTGGCACTTAGTCTGTCATCACTTCCGTTACTGTCGTGAACTACAAGCATCATCACAGCTACAGTGTGCACTCGTTATTACTGTATACTGTCACTGTCGTCACCAGTTGTCGTACAGATTGGCCTTTTCATTGCCATTGATTTCACGGTTTTTGCCGTTATTGTCAACTTCATCAATGTCTTCGTTATCATGAACGCCATGATTTGTCATCGTCATGATCAGTACCATCGGTGTTTTTCTTCCTCCTAATCACATTCATCGTCATCGTGATGATGCTTTCGTCGTTATCATGGTCATAATCGTTGTTATCACCAATCATTGTATGCTTGTAGTGTTCGTTTACCGTCACTTTTGTGTTGGCTATCGTCATCACTGCCGCTGTTGACATTGTCGTCATTAACCATCCTATCAGTCGTCATCAACGTCTTCACATTCATGGTCATCGTTGCCATAATATGTGTTCTCATTATCACCGTCGCCTTCTCTAATGCGAATGTCATCATGACGGTCCTTGTCCCACCTGTCATTTCATTCTAATGTTCATTTTCCTCTTTAAGTCTCCCCCCCCCCCCCCCCTCCCTTTTTGCTACCTCTTCATCAACTTCTCCTCACTGTCTCATCGTGTTTTCTTTATGTCTGCTTCCGTTGAGGTTGTTTTTTTTTTTCTCCTCCATTTTGTTTTCTTCCATGTTAGTTCTGGCTCAATCCTCAGTCTCTTCCTATTTTCCTTCTTCACCTCCCTCCCCCTTTCATTCCTCCTCCTCTTCGAATTTCCTTCTTCCTTTTTTTCCTTCTGTTTCCTTGCCTTTCTCATCCTTATCGTCGTCCACAGCTTCTCTTTCCTCTTTCGCGTTCGCTTCTTCTCCACCTTTTACCCCCCACCCTCCTCCCTCCCTTTTCGCGTATACCCCCCCCCCCCCCCCCCTCTCCTATTCTGTGTCTTCTCTCAGTCTTCCCTTTCGCTGCGCCCTTCTTGCTTCTTCCTCCTCGTATAACGTTGAAAAAAAAAATCCTCGACAACCGATGCCAACATAAGATAAAAACGAGCAACCAACTAAGCTGTCCTCCCATCTCTTCTCCTTCGTTTCCTCACTCCCACCCCCACCTCTCCCGCGCCTCCTCCTGCAATTGCCGTTGTGTGACGTGTGGGGCGTGGCTGACTGTGCAGGCGTGCTGCACTGCGCCCAGTCGGCCAACATGGCCCTGCAGGTGGTGAAGGGGGCCAGCAGGTTCCCCCACAACTCGGACCGCCTGGAGGGCACCATCGACATCTGGTGGATCATGCATATCCTTTCCTTCCCTCAACCCTCCGCCTCACGGCAGCAGCAGGGGGCCACGGGTGGGATGGGGAGGGCAGGGAGGTGAGGGGAGGGGGAAGGGGGGTTGTGCTCGTTGGAGGTCACGGTGACTGTTACCATCACTGTGAACATGTCAAGAGGCCCCAAAGACATCTTATGGACAAGTATGTGCTTCGATTAACCAACCTGTACAAAATGAGGGGGAGGACGGAGGGGTGGGGGAGGGGGAGGGGGTAGAGGGAACAGCGGGGTTTCTGTGGGGGAGTAGGAGGGGGAGATTACTTGGTGAGGGGGTGCGATGTCTGGACGTCATAACTGTTATTGTAATCGTGACTATCCGGTGCATAAACATTCAGTTTTTATGTTTTCTGTCTCATCTGCATTACACGACATTACATTTTATTACACACATGCAAACACACCCCACCCACACAGCCCAAAAGCACGGACACCTAGGAGCAAAACGCCTTCGAGTGATTTTTTTAAGCTAAACTGGCCACACACGGCAAAGAAAGATGGCAGATGGACGCACCGACAGACGTGTTGACAAGTCAGACAGAAAATCAGAGGAATACGAGCAGAGACGTGTCGATTGGTAGTTGACAGATCAGATCAGATAGAAAATCAGAGGAATACGAGCAGAGACGTGTCGATTGGTTGTCTGTGCTCCTTGACCTGCCTGTGCACACGACGGCAGTATGCTGATCATGCTGGCCTTTCTGCTGGTGCAGCACAAGGTGTGGAAGAACTGCAAGCTGCGCTTGTTCACTGTGGCGCGTATCCTTTTCTCGTGTATGTGTGTGTGTGTGTGTGTGTGTGTGTGTGTGTGTGTGTGTGCGTGCGTGCGTGCGCGCGCGCACGTGCGTGTACGTATGAGTATGTGTGTGTGGTGTGTGTGTGTGTGTACATGCGTGTGAGCGCGCGCGCGCGCGTGTGTATGAGTGTGTGTGTGTGTGTGTGTGTGTGTGTGTGTGTGTGTGTGTGTGTGTGTGTGAACATGCAGGCACGCCAGTGTTTTATGGTGGATGGATAAGTTGAGTTATAATGAAACTTGAGAAACAAACGGAATAGAAGCAGTCAAATAGAAAGAAACTCTATACAACAAGCAGAAACACACAGAATAGAGGCAAGGAAGAAGAAAGACTATACAACCAGCCAGCGGAGTGCAGTGGATACGCGTCGACGTTTGCGATTTGGGGGTCGTGGGTTCGAGTTCCTTCAGAGATGTAATATCTGTGGGATTTTTCCACCTGAGCTGGCTCATACTCGGAAGTTGCGGAGGGTAACCTAGCTCTTGATGAGAAGCCTGGAATCACACGGTGAAGTTTCATTAACGTAAAGGATATGTCTCAGAGAGCGTTGCCTAGATTACCTGGCCAACGCGGCTGGTGGCTGTATCTGTCAGACTTGTCATATATAACACAAAAGGGAGTGTAGAACAGCGCCATGTTACGTAGTATCCGACCCTCCACAACAGCACCTCTGTCATTCTCACTTGCCATCATCAGGGAAAAAAAAATCGGATTAAAGTCGGTAGCCTTCCAAAGCTAACTCTTTGAGGGGACGGAATGGAAATGCGAAGATGGTTTGATGGGTTGTGAGTGGGTGGGTGAGAAGGGTGTGGTGGAAGGGGGGGGGGGGGGGGGCTTGGTAGGTGATATCCTGCATTTGTTGGATCACTGAGAACAGGCAGCGCTGTACACAACTGACGTGACTTAGCGACAGCGCAGTGTCCACTTTGGTGGGTTGCCTTACACCACCAACAACCTGAAATCAATCGCTGTCTGGGTATGAGAAAGCGTGAAAAAAAAAAAAAAATAAAGAATGAAGCTAATAGAATATGCTGGTGCAGTAAGCCTGTATGAAGAAGTTGTTAACAGTGTTTTCAAGGAAGTGTGTCTAGCAAAGTGTGTGGAATGAAATATGGGGAGGAACGTGAGTGAAAGCCGGGGTATGAAAGTAAGCCTGCAGCAGGAAGTGTATTGAAGGGAACATACGAAAGAGACGTATCAACAGGTGTGTATGGACGTGGAAGAAGACATGCGGGAAAACATGTGAACGGAAGTGTTATGGATGAGTATGTTTGGAAGAGGAAAGAAGCATTCAGGCAAGCGTATGGATGGAAGTGTATGCATACATGTCCTGAAAATGATAATGAAGCCTGCGAGGAACAACGTAGCCCATGCGTGGTAGGAATAGATGTAAATGAAAGTGGAAAGAAAGCATGCGGGGAGGCGTATGTATTGAAATGTAGAGACAGATGTACTTAGAAGAGGGACGAAGCATGTGGCGAGGTGAATAGACGAATATGTGTGAAAGAGGAAGGAAGCATGTGGGGGTAGATGTATATGACTATCTAGATGAGCATGGAAGTGGAAGGAAAGTAAGAACAGAGTTTCAGGAAAGTGGAAGAAGGCATGGGGGGAGGGGGGGGGGGGGGAACTGGCATGGAACATCGTATGTCGACAGATGTGTTTAAAGGTGCGGGAGATCAAGGGGATATGGAAAAGTCTTTCAAAACAAGATTGTAAAAAGGACACATCGCCGGAATGCACGTGCAAGGGAACGTGTGCGTAGATGTGAATAGCTAACGAAAAAGAAGTGCGAAGAGTGGAAGAGTGGACGGTGAACAGGGGGAATTGAAGGAGAGCCGAGTGCATTGTAAAAAGGACCCTTGACGTGATCAGAGCTGGAAGACAACAGCGTGCAGATTAAGAACGACCTCATCCAGTACATGTACAATCTGCGGATCCCCGCCACCGTGGAGGTGGTCGAGATGGTCAGAACAGTTTCTCACATCTGTCTTGTCTGACCGCGTCATCTTGTTTCTCTTCTGTTTAAATTCTATCTGCTTCTGGCCATTTTCGCTGCCTGGTTTGTCAGTTATGTACTCTGTCTGCTTTCTCTTGTCGCTTTGTCAGTTCTGTCTTCTCTACCCTGACGCCTGCTTCGTCCGCTGTTCTTTTTCCTGTCTATCAGTTTTGTCTTGTGTCTATGTTTGCAAGGTCTGATGTCTGTTTTCTCTGTCCGTTCTGGCTTTCCTTTGTCGTCTCAACCATGTTACGGGACTGTTAAGCTGTCCGTTTGAGGTTTTAGTTCTCTGAACTGAAAGGGGTCGTGGTTTTTACCAATTAAAAAGATTATGTAGAGTATAAATATGGACGGACATAGGATTTTTCTTGTATTTATGTCTACCCACTTCCAGTCGAGGGACTCTAGTGCATCATGCACAAAGCTCCCTTCCACCTCTTTCCCCATGTTTTTTTTTAAATGGCAGTATGGATGTTTGAACGCTGTTTGTGGCCCAAATGCTGAAGAACACTTTGTAGCGTAAATTTCAATGACACGCTGTGATCTGGGTGTTTGACAGCAATCTGTGGCCTTGATGTTTGACAGCACTCTGCGGCCTTGATGTTTGACGGCACTCTGTGGCCTTGATGTTCGACAGCACTCTGTGGCCTTGATGTTTGACGGCACTCTGTGGCCTTGATGTTCGACAGCACTCTGTGGCCTGGATGTTTGACAGCACTCTGTGGCCTTGATGTTCAACAGCACTCTGTGGCCTTGATGTTTGACAGCACTCTGTGGCCTTGATGTTCGACAGCACTCTGTGGCCTGGATGTTTGACAGCACTCTGTGGCCTTGATGTTCGATGTTTGACGGCACTCTGTAGCCTTGATGTTTGACAGCACTCTGTGGCCTTGATGTTCGACGGCACTCTGTGGCCTTGATGTTCGACAGCACTCTGTGGCCTTGATGTTTGACGGCACTCTGTGGCCTTGATGTTTGACTGCACTCTGTGGCCTTGATGTTTAACGGCACTCTGTGGCCTTGATGTTTGACGGCACTCTGTGGCCTTGATGTTTGACAGCACTCTGTGGCCTTGATGTTTGACAGCACTCTGTGGCCTTGATGTTTGACGGCACTCTGTGGCCTTGATGTTTGACAGCACTCTGTGGCCTTGATGTTTGACAGCACTCTGTGTCTGTGGCCTTGATGTTTGACGGCACTCTGTGGCCTTGATGTTTGACAACCCTTTGTGGCCTTGATGTTTGACAGCACTCTGTGGCCTTGATGTTGGACAACCCTTTGTGGCCTGGATGTTTGGCGGCTCTTTGTGCTGTAGGCACTTGACAGCACTGTGGTCTAGATATACCACAAAATTTTGTGGCCTGAATGTTCGACAACTTTTTTTTAGCGTAAATATTCGACAATATTCTGGATTGGATGTTCAACAACACTTTGTGGCCAATATATTCAACAACACGTTGTGAGCAGTATGTTCAACAACACGTTGTGGCCAGTATGTTCAACAACACGTTATGGCCAATATGTTCAACAATACTTTGTGGCCAGTATGTTCAACACCACTTTGTGCCCGGTATGTTCAACAACACGTTGAGGCCAGTATGTCCAACACCACTTTGTGGTCAGTATGTTCAACACCACTTTGCGACCAGGATGTTCAACACCACTTTGTGGCCAGGATGTTCAACACCACTTTGTGGCCAGGATGTTCAACACCACTTTGTGGCCAGGATGTTCAACACCACTTTGCGACCAGGATGTTCAACACCACTTTACGGCTTGTATGTCCAACACCACTTTATAACCAGTATGTTCTGCACTGTGGCCAGTATGTCCAACACCACTTTGTGGCCAGAAAGTTCAACACCACTTTGTGAGCAGGATGTTCTACACCACTCTGTGGCCAGAAAGTTCAACACCACTTTGTGACCAGGATGTTTTACACCACTTTGTAACCAGTATGTTCTGCACTATGGCCAGTATGTCCAACACCACTTTGTGACCAGTATGTTCAACACCACTTTACGGCCTCTATGTTCAACACCACTTTACGGCCAGTATGTTCAACACCACTTTGCGGCCTGTATGTTCAACACCACTTTGTAACCAGTATGTTCAACACCACTTTACGGCCTCTATGTTCAACACCACTTTGTGGCCAGTATGTTCAACACCACTTTACGGCCAGTATGTTCAACACCACTTTGTGGCCTGTATGTTCAACAACACGTCGTGGCCAGTTTGTTCAACACCACTTAGTGGCCTGTATGCTCAACAACACGTTGTGGCCAGTATGTTCAACACCACTTAGTGGCCTGTATGTTCAACAACACGTTGTGGCCAGTATGTTCAACAACACATTGTGGCTAGGATGTTCGACGATACTTTGTGGCTTTGATGTTTGACGACACTTTATGGCTTAGTTGCTCAGCAACAGATATGTGACCGAAATGTTTGACCACAAATCTGGCCTAGATGTTCGGCAATAATTTGTGGCCTGTTTGTCAGTAGCTTTTGTGATCAGAATGTCTGACAATAGTTTGTGGTCTGTATATGTTCAACAAGAGTTTGTGACCTGGATGGTTGGCAACAGTTTGTGGACTGTGGATGTTCAACAATAATTTGGGACCTGGATGGTTGACAACGGTTGGTAGTATGTAGGTGTTCAACCACGGTTTGTGGCCTGGATGGTTGACGACAGTTTGTGGCCTGTAGATGTTCAATAACAGTTTGTGGCCTTGATGTTCGCCCGCAGGTTGTGATCTGGATGGTTGACAACAATTTGTGACCTACCAGCCGCCGTGGCGAAGTGGTTAGCGTCGCGAACTCCCGGCTGATAGGTCGTGGGTTCGAATCCCATCAGAGTCACGTGGGTTTTTCTGCCCCGACCTGCTCCTACCCAGAGTTGAGTTTGCTACGGGCTCAGTTGG
>CM065725.1:61061915-61096915 GCA_033310375.1 Conus canariensis
GTCCATTGAGTTCCGATTCATTTCCACAGTCCAGTGTGTTCTGACTGATAGCTACGGTCCATTGTGTTCCAGTTGATAGTCACGGTCCATTGTTGACACGAACCTTTACATTTTGAGCTGTTGCCATGGACCATTAAGGCCAGATTGATATTCATGGTCCCTTGCGTTCTAATTTATTGCTATGGTCAGTGGTGTCCTGATTGATAATCTTGGTCTGTTGTGTTCTAATTGATAGTCATGGTGCATTTTGTTCTAATTGATAGCCACAGTCCATTGTGTTCTAACCGACAGCGGCGGGCCATTACGTTCTGGTTCATAGCCATGAACCATTGTGTGCTGATTGATAGCCATCGTCCGTTGAATATAAACTCACTTGCTCAGTTCCCAAAGCAGTGTAAAAAGGTAACCAGCGAGTTCAGGACCGAAGCAACAAGACAATTAGGAATGCTTTGGCTGCTTTGTGAGCTGCGCTGGCTTTATGAAAGCAACTTTCTCCTGCCAAAAGAAGCCGATAGTTAACGTCTTTGCGTTCGGGTGTCTTACAAGTTTTTAGTGATAGAAACTCTTTTTAGCCTTTGTCTTTCTTCTTTCGTAGGAAAGTATAGTTTCACTCAGTACGCACAGGCCTGTTGTGTTGCCATTCGTCATTGAGTATGTCGTTTTTGGTAGAAGTACTTATTAATTATACTTAGTTTTGCATGCCATTCGTCATTGAGTATGTCGTTTTTGGTAGAAGTACTTATTAATTATACTTAGTTTTGCATGCCATTCGTCATTGAGTATGTCGTTTTTGGTAGAAGTACTTATTAATTATACTTAGTTTTGCATGCCATTCGTCATTGAGTATGTCGTTTTTGGTAGAAGTACTTATTAATTATACTTAGTTTTGCATGCCATTCGTCATTGAGTATGTCGTTTTTGGTAGAAGTACTTATTAATTATACTTAGTTTTGCATGTCATTCGTCATTGAGTATGTCGTTTTTGGTAGAAGTACTTATTAATTATACTTAGTTTTGCATGCCATTCGTCATTGAGTATGTCGTTTTTGGTAGAAGTACTTATTAATTATACTTAGTTTTGCATGTCATTCGTCATTGAGTATGTCGTTTTTGGTAGAAGTACTTATTAATTATACTTAGTTTTGCACGCCATTCGTCATTGAGTATGTCGTTTTTGGTAGAAGTACTTATTAATTATACTTAGTTTTGCATGCCATTCGTCATTGAGTATGTCGTTTTTGGTAGAAGTACTTATTAATTATACTTAGTTTTGCATGTCATTCGTCATTGAGTATGTCGTTTTTGGTAGAAGTACTTATTAATTATACTTAGTTTTGCATGCCATTCGTCATTGAGTATGTCGTTTTTGGTAGAAGTACTTATTAATTATACTTAGTTTTGCATGTCATTCGTCATTGAGTATGTCGTTTTTGGTAGAAGTACTTATTAATTATACTTAGTTTTGCATGTCATTCGTCATTGAGTATGTCGTTTTTGGTAGAAGTACTTATTAATTATACTTAGTTTTGCATGCCATTCGTCATTGAGTATGTCGTTTTTGGTAGAAGTACTTATTAATTATACTTAGTTTTGCATGTCATTCGTCATTGAGTATGTCGTTTTTGGTAGAAGTACTTATTAATTATACTTAGTTTTGCATGCCATTCGTCATTGAGTATGTCGTTTTTGGTAGAAGTACTTATTAATTATACTTAGTTTTGCATGTCATTCGTCATTGAGTATGTCGTTTTTGGTAGAAGTACTTATTAATTATACTTAGTTTTGCATGCCATTCGTCATTGAGTATGTCGTTTTTGGTAGAAGTACTTATTAATTATACTTAGTTTTGCATGTCATTCGTCATTGAGTATGTCGTTTTTGGTAGAAGTACTTATTAATTATACTTAGTTTTGCATGCCATTCGTCATTGAGTATGTCGTTTTTGGTAGAAGTACTTATTAATTATACTTAGTTTTGCATGTCATTCGTCATTGAGTATGTCGTTTTTGGTAGAAGTACTTATTAATTATACTTAGTTTTGCATGTCATTCGTCATTGAGTATGTCGTTTTTGGTAGAAGTACTTATTAATTATACTTAGTTTTGCATGTCAGTGCCCTACGAGCATTTAGCATGTAGCTGTCAGCTGTTTTACTGCGTAATGACGACAAAATTACAGCGGTACCTAGCTTTAAGGAAACGGTCAATATCTAAAAGGCTGCACATTCATTTGTGATTCAGAAACAAGGAACTGTGTAACTTCCTGAACTTGTCCAGCTATTCTTACCTCACGGCAGTCAATCACAAGAGGCACGCAGGCCACTGCATGTGTCTCGCCGATGGAACGAACAAAGGTGTGACTGGAGATATGTTTGGTCAAAAACACATTCGAACTGATAAATGTTTACTGCCAACACGTGCTTTGACAGCTGCACACGTTTTGTAGAAACATGAATGTTATAGCCCAGTGGCATTGCATTGTGAGTATAAATGAGGCCACTTTGCCTCGGAAATATGAGCATAATTGTGTCAGTCGCTGTGTGCTAGCACAAGGTCAACAATGCAACAAGTAGCACAGGTCTCTTCGACATCTATCCATTCCTTACGTTCTCCAGCATTATCGTGTATATCGACATTGACTCAAACTTCTTTCCTCTATTTTCTGAAAATCTTTGTTATTTCTTTTCCTCAGGGTACTCCTCCAGTTCCACGGGTTGTTCATTGTTCTTTTTTTTTCCCCAAGAAAATAACCCCTTGTGAAAGTGTGCCGTGTTTCCAACTTCCATCATGTAACTGAAGGCATTTGTCGTGCATAGATTGGTAGCAGTGTTTCATTAGATTTTCCAGACCATTGCAAGAACGTAACGTTTCATTACTGATCTGTGTAGGCTGACAAAGGCTTACTCCTTATGAAGTGGAAAATAACACCAAACGTGTGACTCAGCTGTAGCCATGTGCGGCTAAAGCCAGGCACTTTGTTGTCGGTCGATTTTGGCTGGAGCGAACACAAAATGACACGACAAAAGCCAGTAATGACATTCGATTACACCACTGGAAATTGATTTTTTTTCATTTGTTGTGTCAGAATATTGCAGTGTTGTTTCCTTTTTTGTCCATCAGGTTACGACGAGTGACATTTTTAATCAGGAGGGTTCCAAATCCACGGTAATAAGCGTAGGAGTAGACGAAAAAAGGCCACATGCCATAGGCTCTGTTGTGGATGTGGCGGAGGACCAGCCTTTGCTCACACCATCAGATGGCGAATCCCCCACGAGTTCTCCTGACAGTTCTCCCTTGGCTAAAGTCCCAGACACCAAGCCTTCGAACCTTCCTGTTCGTGCTCCAGACGGCAAAGCAACGGTTCCCGCTCCAGGCAGCACACCTTCAGCAGTTCCCCCAGACATCAAGTCTCTGGCGACAGCTCCAGACGTCCGAAAGTCTGTAAATGGTTCCCCGGGCACGTCGGGCGAAAAGCCTCCCGCTAGTCCTTCTCCACAGCCAGAGGGTCAGGAAAAGGCTTCAGACAGCGCGCCTCAAGCCAGTTCTCCCAAAAGCAAGGAGCCGGGCGGTTCTCCGGGGAGTAAACAAAGAGACGGCATTTCAGGCAGTAAACCCGTGGTCAAATCCAAAGAGCCACACAGCAGTCCTAAGGCTGGAGCGAAGGCATCTGCCGGGAAGAGGACAGACCGTCGTCGCCCTCCATGTGATACCTTTGCACCTAAGAGCGAGTTTGATACTAATTCCCAGGACTTGAGCGGGCTGGGGTCCGGCGCATACATGCCAGACGAGTCTGGAATCAGTGGTGATGAGGAGGAGGAGAAAAACCGCGACCAGGCGTAAGTCTCCGTCTGTTTCTGTTCCTCAGCGTGTGTCTGTGTCACTGTCGCTGTTTTAGTGCGGCGTAAGGTTCGTCTGCCAGTCGGAGTGCAACGGTCTCTGTTTCCCCCCAATACCCACCTGGCCTTTCTGATGACCACTCTACACCGATCATTTTCACTCTCCCCACTGTGTGTCTCATGTATGCGTTGAAGAGTATGTTTGTGTGTATGTGTGTGTGTGTGTGTGTGTGCGTGTGTGTGTGGTGTGTGTGTGTGTGTGTGTGTGTGTGTGTGTGTGTGTGTTTGAGTGTGAATGAGTGAAGACGTGCAAGCAAACTGCTTGTGTGCTAGTGACCTCTTTTCTCTAGAAATGGTCTAGATGAATGTGCTTATGAAGAGAGAGAGAGAGAGAGAGAAAGTGTGTGTGTGTGTGTGTGTGTGTGTGTGTGTGTGTGTGTGCGCGCGCGCGCGCGTGTGTGTATGTGTATGGACGGGAATTCATGTAAGGATGCCATTGTATGTTCAGGGTCCATGCACGTTATTTTCACTGTAAAATCGCATAGACATCCTGACTGTTTTTGGTAAAATAAGCTGATATCTCTGACACTTACTTTTGGTGTTGTGGTGTCAGTACCTGCCAACTTGACTTTTAGAATGAAGCGACTTGTGGTGCCACTGTCTGTTAATGTGGCATAGATACTGAAATTTCTTACGTTGTCAACATCCGTGTTATGTTGTTCGTGTAATGCAATTACTGTGTACGCTGATCTAGCTTGCATGTTGAAGTTACCTGTGGTATTGGTGTCAGGTTTGATTACGCAGTGTAATCATTAAGATTTCTCGTAGTTCCAGTGCTAGTGTCTACTGACGTAGCGTATGCACTGAAGTTACCTGTAGGTGTTAATATATGATAAAATGGCTTAACTATGAAAGTTACCGGTAGAAGGCCTACCGGTGTCTGCTGACAAATCTCAAACACTAGACTTGCCTGTTTTGACAATGTCAGATGGCATATATGTGAATTGAAACTGATTGTTGTACCAGTACCCGCCGATGTGGTGCATACAATTATTGTCAGCACGTGTACTGACGTGGCTTAAAGTCAGTGTAGATGATGGCGTGAAATGACTGGTTCCGCGAATATCTGCCAGTTGACATTATTGATATGTTAATTTAAGTAACATCTGATGCCAGTATCTGCTGAAGAAGGTTGAACATTCAAGTGACTGACTTGTAGTATCAGTAGATGCTGACATTGTTTAGACACTGGGTACTTCTGATATCAATATGTGCATTATTTAGACACTGGGTGCTTCTGATATCAATATCTGCATTATTTAGACACTGGGTGCTTCTGATATCAATATCTGCATTGTTTAGACATTGGGTACTTCTGATATCAATATCTGCATTGTTTAGACATTGGGTACTTCTGATATCAATATCTGCATTGTTTAGACACTGGGTAATTCTGATATCAATATCTGCGGGTGCTTCTGATATCAATATCTGCATTGTTTAGACACTGGGTACTTCTGATATCAATATCTGCATTATTTATACACTGGGTACTTCTGATATCAATATCTGCATTATTTATACACTGGGTACTTCTGATATCAATATCTGCATTATTTATACACTGGGTACTTCTGATATCAATATCTGCATTATTTATACACTGGGTACTTCTGATATCAACATCTGCATTATTTGTACTCTGGGTGCTTCTAATATCAATATCTGCCTTATTTATACTCTGGGTGCTTCTAATATCAATATCTGCATTATTTAGACACTGGGTGCATCTGATATCAATGTCTGCATTGTTCAGACTCTGGGTACTTCTGATATCAATATCTGCATTATTCAAACACTGGGTGCGTCTGATATCAATATCTGCATTGTTTAGACTGTGGGTACATCTAATATCAATGTCTGCATTGTTTAGACAGTGGGTGCTTCTGATATTAATATCTGCACAATTTAAACACGGGTGCTTTTAATATCAGTATCTGCGTTGTTTATACACGGGTGCTTCTGATATCAATATCTGCATTGTTTAGACTGTGGGTACATCTAATATCAGTGTCTGCATTATTTAGACAGTGGGTGCTTCTAATATTAATATCTGCACTATTTAAACACGGGTGCTTTTAATATCAGTATCTGCGTTGTTTATACACGGTGCTTCTGATATCAATATCTGCATTGTTTAGACACTGAGTGCTTCTAATATTTATATCTGCTAACATGGCTAGAAACTAATTGTACTGCCAATATACGCTAACGTAGGTCATGTATGAAGCTAATTATTGTGGCAATATCTAGTGATGTAGCCCATAATTTGAAGCTAATTTTTGTGTCAGTATCCATTAGTGTAGTTCATACTTTGAAGACACCGGTGGTGCCAGTATTTTCGGACGCAGCACATAATGTAAGCTAACTGTTGTATCAATAGCTCAGTTGGTAGAGCGCCGGACTCGTGATCCTGAGGTTGCGGGTTCGAATTTCGGTACAGGGAGATTTTTCCTTCGGAGTTAACATTGGTTCTGACTCCATTCCCCATACAGTCCTTCGAATGAGACTATATACCGAGGTTCCGTGTGTGAACGCACGCACATTTTGCACACACGTAAACTTTTTTTTTAATCCCATCACCAACTTTCGGAAGAGAAGGCCAGTTTGGCCGTTGGTATGGATGACACGTTACACATAGCATGCACCCTGCGTGAGAAATGGAAGAAATGAGGAAACTGGAAATTAAGTGCACGATATTGACCGGATGACACGGGAAACGACTGAATGATGCGCCGGCAGGCAGCTCTTCAGTCGGCACTACCCAGGTAGGCAGCCCGTTGTGTAAACGAGTGTTTATTATATTATATGTAAAGCGCTTAGAGCCCTACTCTTTAGAGAATAGGCGCTATAAAAATTAACATTATTATTATTATCTATTGATGGAAGTAACACATTGAAGTACTTGTTTTGCGAATATTTACTAATATATCTCAATTTTCCAGTTACCTGTGGTGCCAGCATCTACGGGTGTAGCTCATATGTTGAAGATACTTTTGACAACATTAACAGTTGTAGTTCATCCTTTTTCAATTACTGTGGTGTCAGCATCGTTTGCTGTAGTTTATATATTGAAGTTACTTGGGCCAGTATTTACTAACGTAGCTTATTCATTGATGTCACATAGATTTCTAGTATCTACTAATGTAGCTCATACATTAACCTTACTCATGCCAGTATCTACTGATGTAACATGTACACTGAAGTTGCTTGTAGCGTCAATATCTACTTATGAAGCTCATACATTAGTTACTTGTGCCATTATCCACTGATACTGTTTATGAACTGAAGTTTTGGCGCCGATATCTACAGATGTACCTTATACATTAAAGTTGTGGCGCCGATGTTTACAGATGTACCTTATACATTAAAGTTGTGGCGCCGATGTACACTGATGCAGCTTACACATTGAAGCTGTGGCTTCGATCTATACAGATGCAGTTTACACATTGAAGTTACGGCTCCGATATATACAGATGTAGTTTATACATTGAAGTTGTGGCTCCGATATATGTAGATGTAGCATACACATTGAAGTTGTGGCTCCAGTATATGCAGATGTTGTTAATACATTTAAGTTATGGCTCCGATATACACAGATGTAGCTTATACATTGAAGTTATGGCTCCGATATATACAGATGTAGCATACACATTGAAGTTGTGGTTCCGATATATACAGATGTAGCTTATACATTGAAGCTATGGCTTCGATATATACAGATGTAGCTTATACATTGAAGCTGTGGCTTCGATATATACAGATGTAGCTTATACATTGAAGTTATAGCTCCGATATATACAGATGTAGCTGATACATTGAAGTTATGGCTTCGATATATGCAGATGTAGCTTATACATTAAAGTTGTGGCGCTAGTGTTTGCTAATGCATCCGGTGCATCGAAGTTACGGCGCGAACATTTGCTAATGTATCCGGTACATTGAAATTCTGGCGCCAGTATTTGCTGAATTATTTGGTACATTGAAGTTGTGGCACCAGAATTTGCCAATGTATCCGGTGCATTGAAGTTGTGGTGCCAATATTTGCTAATGTATTCGGTACATTGAAGTTATGGCGCCATTTTTAGCTAATGTATCTGGTACATTGAAGTTATGGCGCCATATTTTGCAAATGTATCCGATGCATTGAAGTTATGGCGCCATGATTTGCTAATGTATCCTGTACATTGAAGTTGTGGAGCCAATATTTGCTAATGTTTTCGGTACATTGAAGTTATGGCGCCATTTTTAGCTAATGTATTCGGTACATTGAAGTTATGGCGCCATTATTTGCTAATGTATTCGGTGCATTGAAGTTATGGCGCCATTATTTGCTAGTGTATTCAGTTCATTGAAGTTGTGGCACCAGTATTTGCTAATGTATCCGGTGCATTGAAGTTATGGCGCCATTATATGCTGATGTATCTGGTATATTGAACATCTGCCGCCAGTATTTGCTAGTGTATTCAGTACATTGAAGTTGCGGCACCAGTATTTGCTAATGTATCCGGTGCATTGAAGTTGCTCGTGGTGTATGGCCTGCAGACGGCAGAGACACATGCGGAAGATGCACACGGCAGTGAGGCTGAACCAGCTGCTACGCGAGAGGTCGGCTGACACTCAGCTCATCCTCATCAACCTTCCCAACATCCCCCAGAACCCGCAAAGCCATCCCAACTGTATCCTTTCTGGCTTCTGCTTGTTTGTCGTCGTCATCGACATCCTCCACGAATTGGCGCTGTTGTCATCATCATTTTAGGATTGCCGTCATTAAAGTGATGAAGATATGCGGCTCCCATCTGCATCCGTCAGCATTACTGTCATCATCCTCGTCATGCAATCGACGTGGATGTAATCTGTACTATCATTGTTGTCCTTGTCGACATCGTCATGGAAATCATTATGAAATCATTACCGTCATCGTTACGGTTGTCGACATGGGCGAAGAACCGATGTGGTTGTCATCAGTACTATCATCATCACTGTCGTCATCACCGCTGTCATTTTTGTCGTCGTCGTCGTCGAATGCGGATGGTTGACATCAGCTTTATTTTGATTGTCGTCACATAGATTTGATAAGGCTATGATCGCCTTTATCTTGGACCTTACTTCTGTCGTCGTCCATGAAGTGATGTGGCTATCATCTGCACCCTCGTTATCATTTCGTCGTTTTCATCGAGGAATTGATGTGGTTTGTCACATGCAACATTAACGTCATTATCATCATCATGGAATCGATGTAGTTGTCATCTGCTTCATCGTCAACTTTTCGTCGTCATCATCGTCATCTTCAAGGGATAGATGTGGGTGTCACTGGCATCGGTCATTACTGCCGTTTTCATCGTCACTGTCATGGGGTTGATGTGGTCATCGATATACACACCGTATCTATTGTCATCATCAAAGAATTAATGAATTCTTGACCTGCAACATCATCATCAAGATTGTCACCATCAAAATGAATTTGAGCATGTCATCAGTTTCATCACAGTCATTGTCATCGCTGTCGTCATGAATTTGACCTGGTTATCATCAGCATTATCTCCGCAGTAATAATCGTCGAAGTCGGAATCGATGCAGTCATCCTCTGCATTATCACCATCGTTGTTGTCATTATCATGGAATGGATGAAGTTGTCATCTGCCTCATCATTACCATCATCATCATCTTTTGTTGTCGTCGTCGTCATGGTCGTGAAACCGATGTGGCTGTCCACTGCAACGTCATCAGCATGTTTGTCGTCGTCCGTCGTAACATAATGATAATGTCAGTCGTCGTTTATTATTTGTACCTGGATCATCATAGTAGGATCACCTCTGCTGACTGCTTTTCCTTTTTGTTTTTTGCAACTTTCCCTCATCATGTTTATTAAATGACTGTCACATCCATTATCCGCTCATTCAGGTCAACAATATCTTCTGATAGGCTTCGTCATTGTCATCATAGTCATCATCTTTGTCGATGCGTGCATGCGCGTGCGCGCGCGCGCGCGCGCGCGCGCGCGCGCGTGTGTGTGTGTGTGTGAGAGAGAGAGAGAGAGAGAGAGAGAGAGGAGAGAGAGAGAGAGTATGTGTGTGTATGCGTGTGTGTGTGTGGTGTTGTGTGTGTTGTTGTTGTTGTTTGTTTGTTTGTTTGTTGTGTGTGTGTGTGTGTGTGTGTGTGTGTGTGTGTGTGTGTGTGTGTGTGTGTGTGTGTGTAAAGTGCACACATTAACAAACGTATTACATATATAAAACGTGTTTAGTACTCATTATTGACGTGATCAACATCATATCAGTCAGCATGAGCTAGTTAGAAATTGGAGGCATTCTATTCTTACAGGCTGTAATCGACGTCATCCTCGTTGGCCAGTGTCTTTATCTATTCTGTTCTTTCCTGTCATCTCCGGCAAGGAGCAAAGGTTCAACTTCATCCCAATCCGATCATTTATCAACTGTAACGTAACTGACCACAAAATCGAAGAAAAGCAGAGCTGCCAACCATCCTGCTTCCGGCGGAGTTTATTATACTCACACACGTCGCTCAGCTATTCCACTTGACGCAAAAACATCCTATTCGGGGGCGGGGAGGGGGGGGGGGGGGGGAGTTTTTTCATCCGCAAAGTTTGCACATCTGCCGTTCGTATAGCCAAAGAGCTGTTTGGAAACTTATTCTTCTTTAGGTTCTTCCGCCGCCATCATGTTGAAACGACCTGCTTGACCGATTAACCCCGAGGCAGAAAAGAAGAAAAAGAAATCAGAGCAAAAGTGCAGATTCAGGTTGCTTTCTGCTGTTACGATGGGAGTGCTGCTGATCTCATTCAGCAGTTCTGCCTGTGAAAGTGTTCAGCCGTTTCAGGAAGAACCTTACAGATTTTCGTCCCTCCTTGGGTCAAGATACTACAGAGGCACCAGTGATTCTGAAGTATGAAAATGAGCCCAGTCGTAAGATGGAGCTTAGTGACAGCGTGCTTCAAAAATGTAAGAGAGCAGCAATGTCTTGGCTGGGACTGATTCCGTAAAATCATTTGACAAAAAGAAAGAAAATAAAGTGTCTGGAATGTCACTGTTTTGAACTGGGTGCGATAGTGTACGAATTCCTCTCAACTGTCAGAAATTCCTCTCAATTTTCAAGAAAGATTCCTCTCAAGTCTCGTCAGTCAGAGGTTGGCAGCTCTGCGAAAGCGATGTTTCACATTAATCAAATGTTCAAAAAGTCTTTGAAATTAATGGAATGAGATCTGACATGATTTCATCGCAGAATCCTTGACGGAAGCTCAGATATGCATTTCATGGAAGTTCTGATTGAGGGCTTGGACCGGGTGATGATGATCCGTGGCACGGGGCGTGAAGTCATCACCATGTACAACTAGCCTCATTCGTCTCCCGGGAGCTCACCACAGGCATGGAGAGCAGAACCAGGACACAGGTTGTCGCCATCTCCAGTGAGAAGAACTCCCCTGTGTTGAGGCTGTCCATGTATGACGAGCGTCACTTGCCCAACGACAGACTTCCACTGTGTGCAAACAAAACTCTCCTCTACGCTGACGTCATCGTTCGTATGAGGAGCGGAACTTACGTAGACATGACACCGTGTTGTAAAACTAGGAACACTATTGTGAATTTACGACTACAATGAAAAGCAGCTTTTGCCCTATCACGGTGCTATTCACGATGTAGGCCAGACAAGATTGAAGAGCAGCGCTCCATTGGGTCAAGGATATGACTGGAATCGCCCTCCTAATACAAAATTGTCCTCGAACGAAGAGCTTCGTTGTCAGAGGGAAAGTCCTTGTGTACAAGTGATACTGCTAATTGTACCAAGGCCCTCATTAACAAACGGCGTCGCATATACGAAATGGAATCATGTTATCTGATGTGATTGTCACTTGCTTATCATCCATCTGTATCTGGTAATCCTTTCTTCTGACATCATCTCTAAGGCCTAGGATTTTCGATTCGAGATCATCAGCTGTACATTAGGTACCATCTTTCCCCTGATGGTTGTGATATTGTCAGCCAGCGCAATGACTCTCTATATTCGGGTTGGTTTCAAAGTGAGGTGGCTGCAGGCGGACATTCAAACAAGAGCAAAGACAGAACCACTGCGCAGCCAAACTAAAGAATAAACAAATGAAAAAAAAAAGTTTTATTCTTCCGTTTGGCAGCGCAGTAATTCTGTTTTTGCTGTCCTCATTGTAAATCTTCATATGTACTGGTTAGTTTTGATTAGGGCCTATTGTAATTTCTTGACTAGGTAATGTCGCTCGTTGTCTGACTGAAAAGTGGTGTAATTAGCGCCACTGCTGCCTGATTTTGAAGACCCTCACTATATATCTGATGATTAATTCCACGTCTTCCGTTGCCTACACTCAAAGATCGTTTTCATGAGATCGTCAGTTGTGCAGCTTCAGAATTCTCCAGCTGAGGGTTCATGACTTTTTGGAGGATCAGTGCATGCATCACATAGTCACGGGAACTAGAGAATTCATTATCAGATGTCCAGCACCTGACCCGCCGATCATTTATCTGTCCACATCACGCTTGCAGCTCTTCACTTGTAACTTAGCCACAGTGTCATACATGCTTTGAGACCATCACGATGGAACTGAACATTGTGTTTCAGCTCCAGTGATGTATAGCGTTATCCGTAGCCAAATATCAGTATCCGGAGGCAGATGATTTGGGTTATTTACTGTTTGATGGGATGCTCTTCTGCGAATGTATCTTTTACCGGATGAGTGTTTCGTGTAGGAGCCAAACATTTCTGTTTTCCCTCTGTTCCGGATGAGGTGCTAACAAAATGGAAGAGACGTCGGTGAGCAGTTTTCTTGACCTGCACATGGTGACATGGCGATTGCCAGTTTCATAAGCGGTTGGGGCTTGATTACGTTGCATTCTCATTGTTTGACATCGCAGACCATACGCTAGAAATTTCCTAATACCATCACGGCAAAGGAAAAGTGAACGTTGTCCAAGTAATTATCAGCTGTGATGAATGCCTTTCTTTCTTTCTTTATCATACTTAGCGAGACAGTGAATATTTTCATCAGCGCCATGAAGTTCCACTGTTTTGTTTACTTCAGTTGCGTAAAACCAGCTGTGGTGCAGTTGGCTGTAGAACCTTTAATTCTGCTTGTGATTGAAGACAGTAGTAAAGCCTGTAGTTTCAGCGTGTGTCAGATAGGAAGTGGTGATTTAACGCTGTTCAGAATTCTTTGAGCACTGTTATAAACTAACTTACCCGTGTGAATCAATGTGAAGTGCAGAAGAGGAAAGGATACAGGCCAGTCTGAAACCAGTGAAGATTCCGTGTGATTTTTGTTTGTTTCTTTATTTTCTGCGGATAGATGTCCTATATATATATATATGTATTTGTACACAATCTGATACGAATGTTTGTATAAGAAATTCTTTTATACTGCTATAACAGGTTGTTGGAACGCTGCCATTTGTCCGTTGTTTACTATTATAATGGCTGAAACCAGGGGGACATTTGGATAAATCCAGATGCCGATAGACCACATCACATCCTACTATCATCAGTTGCACGCTTGGTTGATCCCATGGCCAGTGGAACCGAATCACAGAGACCACTTTTCGCCATGACGCAAGTCGGGTCGCCTTGTTTGTAGCCCAGCCGACCATAGTGACAATAGGGAGGCTGTGCCTTGATCCACGCAGAGTAATGACCGTAGATGTCGCCTTTGCACCGCTTGTATTTGACATGGATATCTTGCAGGTCACCGTGAGTCCAGTCGCACTGACCTCGGTGTGAGTCACACTATCATTTCGATGTGTGCAGCTCTGGCGGGGTGTGGCTTTTCATAACATTTGGCGTCGATCAGGGTCATTAAGGGATTCATGAACCTAGCAGACTGTTGATTTTTTTTTCTTCTCTCTTAAAGCGAAACTGGTACACCTGGTCCGGGGGATCGGTTGACGATTTGGTGACGTACATACACTGCTTGTCTGTTGGGGATGGATGCTGTCAGGGCCTGATGGCGTGCTTTGGGCCAGACTGTGCGCCTTAGTCTGTCACTGTGATGGATATTTCATCATCAAGCCAGAAGTTTTTTTTTTTGTTTGTTTGTTTGTTGATAAATGTAAAGTGAAAAACATGGGAGATTAGATGGACCAATATGAACTTAGGGTTGATGTGCTTTGTTCTTTGCAGTAATGTGGAAAAATAAGAATGGAACAACATTCCTACTAAAACTGTGATGTGATGTTGGATATATGACTGCCAGAAAGGAAGAGAAAATGTCTTCCCCACCCCCCACCCCCCACCCCCGTCCTTCTTCCCTTCGCTCCAACCTCCTTTGCTCCACCCTTCTCCCTCCCACTTGGCATTCCCTTCACACAAAACCATACATACATACATGGGTGCACACACAAACATGCGTGAATAATGCATTTACGTGCATTTGCACTGGACAGGTTTTGTGGATTCGGATGATTTCGAGGGTAAATCGAGGTCTTGGGTCGATGGTAACATTTACTGCGAACAATGAAAGTTCGTTCTGACAGAGCGAAACATTCTTAGGTCCCTAGTGACGAAAATAACATAGCATCATGAAACGGTTGTAAGAAAATAAAGATTCTTTTATCTACGGATATCTTTCTTCAGCCATCCATTTATTGTATCTTGAATAATTACACAGCTATGGAACGTCCCAAGTTTAATATTGACAGTGGAGGACATCAAGTATGTATCATTCTGTGGCTCATTTCGGGTTAGTTAAGCTAGGATTAGTCTCTATATAGAAAAATGGAATGATGTTATAAATTTGTTTGATAGACTCGACCAAAGCTATCTGGAGTTCAGAAAACTGTCAAGCTGATAGTGATGGCCACAGACCACGCCACATGTTCACATACTTTTTCTTTGAACAGCTAATATTGCGGGGAGCTCGTCCCAACAAAAGAAATGATATAAGTCTGCATATGTCATTAAAAAAACATTTCTATGCTGTGGGGAAACTCCAACAAAGTTCCGTACTGAAGCTCTGTGAAGAATTGTTGTGCACATACAATCCGTGATCTATGTCTTGTTTTGTTTTTGTAAATGCGCACGCTTCTCTTTGTGTACGTAAAGCTGTACATTTACATTGATTATTGTAATCGCAGCTTACTGTCGAATGAACAAATACATAGAAGTATCTGAACACACAGTACATTCTCCCGCTCCTAACCACCTCATCCTCAAAAAAGAGTTCAGGATCACGCGACTCGTAAATGAGTTTCTACATGGGAGTTGTGCGCACTGCCCCCTCCCCCCCTCCCCTTCCCCCCCAACACTTATACATACACACACACACACACACACACACACACACACACACACACACACACACACACACACACACACACACTCGCTCGCTCGCTCGTTTGCTCGCTCACTCGCTCGCTCACTCACGCACGCACGCGTGCACGCATACATACAAACACACACACACACACACACACACACACACACACACACATGCACACTTACACACACATACACACACATACACACACACACGCGCGCGTGCGCGCGCGCGCACATGCCACGCGCACACACACACACACACACACACACACACACACACACACACACACACACACCCCACACACACACAAAAGCAAGCGCGCGAGCGGCGCATTCATGAACACGCCTATAATCTACGAATAGAAACATAGCAATAGACGCTGCTCTCTACTTCCTCTCTCGACTCTCTCTCCTTCCTCCGCACGCGCGCGCACACACACACACATATGCATGCGCGCGCGCACGAACACACACAGAGAAACACATACGTACACACACTAAACACACACACACACACACACACACACACACACGCGCGCGCGCGCGCAAACACACACACACACACACACACACACACACACACACACTCACGCACGCACGCACGCACGCACGAGCGCGCGCGCGCGCGCACACACACACACACACATACACACACACACGCGCGTGCGCGCGCGCGAGCGAGCGTATTCTATGAATAGAAACATACCAATAAACTCTGCTCTCTACCTCCTCTCTCGACTCTCGCCTTCACCTGCATGCACACCTACACACGCACAAACACACGCTCACGCACACTTGCACGCACGGACACACATACACACCAACACACACCACCCACACACACACACACACACACACACACACACACACACCACACACACACATGGACAAATTATCTTTTTTGACGTACGCTACCTAGTTGCGATGAAGCACTGGAACGCTAATGTCACAATGGATGTGACTGATCTCGCTACCGATCGGCCAGGTGAAAACATTACGTGACAATCCATTTTTGTCTTTGACACAATTTAGGGCAATGGCATGTAATCTTCTCATTTCATTACTATAGCAGTAGCTAGACTGAAGTACTGCACAAATACAAAATTGTCGTAACGACAATCCGTGCCGCATGTGCACATATTTTCACAGGGAATGTTTGAGGAATGACTGATTTTTGTGTTCCGGGTCTACAACGTGGGACGGTGACCGATCCCATTTCACGTGTCCTTTCATCCATCCATCTGTCTCTCGGCCTGACGGCCCGTTTGTCCACTGCGCTTTCTACTTTCCTGGCGGAGTTTTGGTCATATTTATAACCCGCGAAGTTTACGAAGTGGGTTATATTGTTTTTGTCGTGTAAGTGGCTATGTATGTGTGTATGTATGTATGTATGTATGTATGTATGTATATGTGTGTGTGTGTGTGTGTGTGTGTGTGTGTGTGTGTGTGTGTGTGTGTGTGTGTGTTTGTCAACAGCATATCATCATGAAGGAATAAAGATAGGAAGCTGAAACGTGACACACATGTAGGATAGGTACTGTAGATGTGCCTTTTGGTGTTTAGGTGAAGGTTAAGGTCACGACCTTGACTTTATGACCTTGACATTGAAAATCTATTTTAGCCATATCTCAAGCATCAGTCAACATAAGATGTTGAAACTTGGTGTGCAGGTACTTTGGCCCAAATCCCTTCCGAATATTGTTAACCGATCAAGGTCAAGGTCTATGACCTTGAACACTGAAAATCCATTTTTAGCAATATCTGAGGCACCATTCAACATAGGATGTTGAAACTTGGAGCGCATGTGCTTCGGCTCATGCCCCTTCCAAGTATTGTTGACCGATCAAGTCAAGGTCAAGGTCGTATGACCTCGAACACTGAAAATATATTTTAGCCATATCTCAAGCACCAGTCACAATAGGATGTTGAAAGTTAGAGCGCACGTGCTTTGGCAATGCCCCTTCCGAATATTGTTGACCGATCAAGGTCAGGTTATATATTATATATATATATATATATAATTAACCATATATGAAGCACCAGTCAACGTAGGATATTCAAACTTAGTGTGAAGGTGCTTTGGCTCATGGCCCTCCGAATACTGTTGATCGATCAAGGTCAAGGTCGTGTGACCTTGAACACTGAAAAAAATAGTTTTAGCCAGATCTCAAGCACCAGTCAACATAGGATGTTGAAACTTGGTGTGAAGGTGTTTTGGCTCATGCTCCTTCAGAATATTGTTGACCCATCAATCTCAAGGCAAAGGTCGTATAACCTTGAACACTGAAAATATATTTATAGCCATATCTCAAGCACCAGTCAACATAGGATGTTGAAACTTGGTGTGCAGGTGCTTTGGCTCATGCCCCTTCCGAATATTGTTCAACGGTCAAGGTCAAGATCAAGACTGGACTCTAAAAATATCGCTGATATAAAGGTTTGACTAAAGAAGGAGTAAAATATCCCAGACTTGACTTTTTTGGGCGCAGGCGAACTTTCGTACTTTTAGCTTGTAGCTCAGGGTATTGTGTGGACGGCCTCTTCGCTGTAGACGATTAATTTTGTTAAACGCAACTTCGCGGGTTATTCTCGAATGCTGCATTCAAAACTGTACATCCAGTATATGAATGTTTTAGTTGGAGTTTATTTAAAACGCTACTTAAATTAACAAATGGAACAGATTTTTGTTTATCTGTTTGTTTTCATGTGTGTTATTGAATGACCATGGAATTTCTTTTTGAATGTTAGTGTTTTGTTTGAAATCTACATTACTCAGTGGCTCACCTTTAAAACGGGAACAAATCGAGGACTGACCAGCCCGGCAATAGCGGACCTCCCCAATAAAGAGTTCGATCAGTTGTTCGACATCAAACTTGCATAGTTGAGCTGTAGTGTTTTAAACTCTGTTCATTCCACCGATACTGAGGTCAAGATCCCCAAGAAAGCTCATCGAGTGTGTGAGTGTGGTAATGTGCTGTCTTGCGAGTGTGCATCAGTGAGACACTTGAAATGTGTGAAACCATTAGAGGGTGAGTGTTGGGTTCAATTCGCAGCGCCTTGAGCCAAACTGTGTTTTGGAAATGTGCACGTGTACAATGGTCTTTACTTATTTATCTATTTATGTATGTATTTATTTCTGGATCTGTTTATTCATTTATTTATTCATTTATCTATTATTTATTTATATACTTATTTACACACACACACACACACACACACACACACACACACACACACACACACACACACACGCACACAACCACACACACACACACACACAGCACACACACACACACGCACGCACGCACGCATGCGCGTACACACACACACACACACACACACACACACACACACACACACGAGAGAGAGAGAGGGAGAGAGAGACAGAGAAAGAGACACAGAGAGAGACACTGAGGCAGACAGACAGACAGATGGACAGACAGAGAGAGAGAGAGAGAGAGTGAGAGAGATTGATCCGGGTGGGGAAGGGGGGGGGGGGGTTGGAGGGGGAGGCGGTATGAAAGAGTGAGGATCAACAAATTGTGGTCATTTGCGAGCACCTCAAAGAAAGTGCAGACTGCGACAATCTGTGCCGTTGCGACAATTCGTGCCGAGAGGTCAGACACAAACTGTCGCATGAGACAATCCGTGCTGTTGCGACAATCCGTGCCGCCAGGTCCGGCACGGATTGTCGCATTCGTGAATTTGCGACAATCCGTGCCGTTGCGACAATCCGTGCCGCCACAATGGTTGCCTTAATGGCGGGATAAAAAAAAAAAAAAAAAGCCAGTCATACACACAAAACTCCACTCCCTTTGTTGGGTAGATGGGATTAATCCTTCCCAGTCTACACAGGGAGTGTCCGCAGGAGTATCAGCCTGCGTACGCAGAAAGAAAAAAATGAAACACGGCAAGATCAGTATGGATCTGTCTTTGGCGGGAAAATGCCGTAAGTTGCAGCCATAGAGAGTTGACGGTTTAAATAAAGCCGTTATAAAGAGTAGTACATTAGAAGTGTTTTTACGAGAAGAGTAACTTCCGTCACTGACAGGGTAATCGTACTAACCCACGTCTTGCGACGCATGAGGTAGTCAAGGCGCTCCACCGTGCACGGTCCCCAGCCAATCCGGTAGTGTCACTCCATCCCCTGTCAGCGAGTCTGAGGTCTCTCTCCACTGTCTGTCGCCAGCTCATCCTGGGTCATCCTCTTTTTCTCTGGCCTGCTGGGGTCTATTTAATGGCCTGGTTTGCAGGTCTTGAAGAGGGTAATCTTAAGACTTGACCCAGCCAGTGGGGGCGCCGTCTGCAGACGATGGTTGACACGGGGAGCTGTTTGGACCTCTCCCTGACGTCTTTATTTGGTATAAAGTCTGACCATTTGATGCCCAAGATCTTACGTAGGCACTTAGTATAAAAAAAAGGTCGAGGTTCTTCTCCTGGGTGGTCTTCAGTTGCCAGGTTTCACAGCCATATAACAGCGTTGAAATCACGCTGGAGTTATGAAATTTTAGTTTGATTCCAAGGGAGAATTACTTGCTGTTCCATATTTTGTTCAGCTGATTGAATGCAGGTGTTGCCGTCCCAATACGACACTTCAATTCGTGGTCGAGGTCATTGGCGTTGTTGGTAATCGTACGTCACAATTTTTCTTTTTTTTTCGCATAATGATAATAATTGTGTTTATGAAGAGTGCTAGAACCGTGGACGTCTTCCGATGGTATATGTCTGCCCATGGCCAGCATGTAAAAAAGCGTTAGATTATTCAAATCTACGTTTGTGTAATTCATAGAAAGTTTCACTGATGAAGACTTTTTTTTCACCATTTTGCTCAATAAACCCCTATTTTACAAACAAATCCGCCTCAGGAACATCATTTTAGAGAGAGAGAGTGGATTTTTTTTTTCTCTCCGACAGACGACCAATGGAAGAATGGAACTAAGGAAATTGAAATAAGTGAATAGGTAAGAGGAATAAGATAGAAAGCACACACACACTTGCGTGTGTGTGTATGGTGTGTGTGTGTGTGTGTGTGTGTGTATGTGTGTGTGTGTGTGTGTGCGCGCGCGCGCGCGCGCGTGCGTGCGTGCGTGCTTGCTGTGTGTATGTGTGTGTGTGCACGCGTGTGTGTATGTGAGTGTGCGTGCGTGCCTGCGCGCGCGCGCGCGTGTGTGTATATATATATAATATGTGTGTGTGTGTGTGTGTGTGTGTGTGTGTGTGTGTGTGTGTGTAGCAGTCATTTCTTTGTCTGTCTGTCTGTCTCTCTCTCTCTTGCAATCTGAGAGCGATAACTTAAGCAGAATGGCTGGTCTCCACAGCTTATGTAGAGATGTAAATAATTTAATCAACTTGTTCTTAATTCACGTGTATTTTGTAAAAAGTCATCTCCGTCCACTATCCATACAGAAATTTATATGCGCGGAATATTGACACTTCCTGACGACCAGTGGTTAGAGTCGCGGACTCGCGGCTGGGAGGTCCTGGGTTCGATTCCCGTCATAGTTATTTATTTATGGAATTTTCCTGCTCCGACCGGCTTCTATCCAGAGTTGAGTTTTTTGTGGGCACAGTTGGGAAGACTGGGACCACACAATCGAGTTTCATCCAATCAGTGGATGCATCTCTGAGAGTATCGCTCAAATTTCCTGACCAAGATTGCAGGTGTCTTATCTCTCGAGCCTAGTTAAACTGATGCGGGGATATATTATGAAAGTAAGGGAAGAGTACAGCCCTGTGTAGCCTCAAACCAGAATGGAAATCTATAGCATCATCTTCATCGTCCTCATCTTCATCGATCAACATTAGAGAAAATTTTCCAGCGAAGCAAATAATGAGCTTCTGTTTAACAGTAATAATATTAATGGGCTGAGTTTTAACAACAACAAAAAATATCGAAAGGAAAAAAAAAATCTGAAAATGAAACTTGGTCAGATTTTTTTTTTCCCACAGAAATTTCAGGATTCACGTGGAAAGACAGCTACAGAGATTGCGACATTGTGGTAAAATTGTCTGAAGTTTGTAGCCAAAAGCATGAACCTTAAGGAAGAGATCATCTGTTACACTCAACACTCACAATGATCTTCTCTTAATTATAGTTTCCCACCACCGTAACACACTGAAGAGCGCAGTACACTGATCGTAATCATGCTACAGCCATACTGACTACCTGTGTAGGCTGGCATATGGCGGCGGTCAGGAGACAAGCACACGATGACACGTGTTTGACCTGTTTGTACGCCAGTCACAAACTTCGCAGCTGAGCGCTTGATAACAGTGTCAAAACCGACTAGCATATTAAGCTCAGTCACTTCACATTATCAGCTCCAGCTACATGGACAGGGGTGTCGGAACTAGGGAGGCCAGGGGGTATCTCCCCGCGCACCCCCCCCCCTCCCCACCCCCCCTCAATACTTGATGCTAGAGAGAGAGAGACCTAATAAGCAGACGAACGGGGTGGGTTTGGAGTGAAGATGAGGGTTGGGGGGGGGGGGGGGGGGGGGGGGTAGAGAAGGAGATTTTTTTTTTTTTCTGTTACGTGCTTTCAGTCATGACATTGTGTTTTCCCGCACGGCATTTTGATGAGATAACATCTTGGCCGAGGTTGCATTAGATTGCACCCTTTTTCGTCTTTAGATTGAAAAAAAAAAGGCATATGAAGGTGTTAATGTAGCATCTGCGATTCGCTTGAATGTACGTAGTTGTGTGGTTGTGACTGCCAAAACAAACAGTGTAGTTGTGACTGCCAAAACAAACAGCCATTTCATACGTTTTTAGGCAGCACACACTAATGCAGCGTTAAACAATAGCCGCAGCATCAGTGACGAGACACCCGAAGATTCAAAGTCTTCTGAACTTCTCTCAAACCGGACCCGAATCCATCGCCTGTCTCCTGAAATCTCTCCAAACTTAACGCAGGACCAGCGCCACTGTCTGTGACCAACTAAACGTGTACTGTCCTAGCTACTGTATGGGTAAAAGCTGCAGACTACTGTGCAGTGATTGAAGGAACCCTCTCTTCCACCACGGCCCCACCCTTCAACGTCAGTTTCCTCCGTTAGAGCTCCGGATCAAAATGTCATATCCTACCTACCAGCCGCCGTGGCGAAGTGGTTAGCGTCGCGGACTCCCGGCTGGGAGGTCGTGGGTTCAATTCCCATCAGAGTCATGTGGGCTTTTTCTGCCTCGACAGGCTCCTACCCAGAGTTGAGTTTGCTACGGGCTCAGTTGAGAAGACTGGGACCACACAGTCAAGTTTCATCCATTTAATGGATGCGTCTCTGAGAGTGTTGCTCAAATTTCCTGACCAACACTGCAGGTGTCTCTATCTCTCAGACCTGGTTGACGCCGGGATATATTTTAAAAGGAGTGGTAGAGTACAGCTCTGTCATGCAGTTTCAGACCGGAATGGAAATCCGTAGCATCATCTTCATCATCCTCAGTCTCATCGATCAGCATAGAAATAATAAAAATAGTCAAATTCTGTGGCCCTTTATGCCCTGCTCACAAGGTGACCTCAGTTTCGATGTCCTCTCCACGTCTGTGGCCTTGGTTTGATTCCGTCGGGGTCACCGGTATCGGCGAGTCCGTGGGGGCTGTCGTTTGACAGATGTGGTTGCGCCGTCTGGAGACAGCTCACTCACGCCGGCTCCGCGACTAAGCAGTTATTGTCGTCAGTAGGGGGGGGGGGGGGGGGGGGGGGCTTAGTAGGTGGTGACCTGCATGTGTTGGATCAGAGCAGGCGCCACTGAACACCACCGAAGTGACTCGGCAGCAGTGCAGTGTCTCCTCCGATGGGTTGCCTCTTGACGACTTGGTATTGACTGTTCCCTTGTGGATTGCCGGTGCCGGGGCTGCGGCGGGACTGACCGGGCTGTGGCTGTGGACGGGGTGTCGGAATGAGCGGCGTGGGTGCACTGCCACTGAGGTGGCACAGAAGATGGAACAGAAACACACACACACACACACACACACACACACACACACACACACACACACACACACACACACACACAACACACAAATCATATCCTCGTAAATTTTACTGTGTGAAATACACCTCTAAGGAAAAGAAAGTGTAGATTCGTCATCATTATTTGAGAAAATTACATTTCGAAAGCGGCCGTATCTCGCAATTTTAAAGGGAGAAAAAAAGGTGGATCTACCTTTTAATCCAAATCTACGCCAGAATTTACTTTCATCGACCTTAGGCCACATTCCAGCTTCCGGCAAGTTTCGTTAAAAACTCAGAATGGTGGTTTTCGCTCAGTCTCGCTGACAAGCAGACAGACAAAACAAAGTTAGATGAGAGCATTGTTTCCATTGGGTGAGGTACTGAACAGGGTAGGTAGGGCACGTGCCGACACTCCTAACGCTTTGAAATAAAACACTCGCACATCTTTGGTTAAAACCAAAAGCATACCAGTGTTAAAAAGCAAAACAACCAATACGAAACAAACAAACTGACTTATCGAAAATTCATCAAACGACTTGGCACCACTGCACCAACAGGACTTAACAACAAAGAATAATTATCTCCTCCTCTCTCTCTTCTCCGCATGCTCCCCCTCCTTCTCTCTCTCTCACTTCACTTTCACATCTGATTTGTACTCGGCCTTGCAGCCACTTGCTTGAGTTTGCTATCACCATTGCTGTTTTTACCATTGGAAAAAGGTTTAAGGCCCGAAACGTTTGGTCACTCTTATTCTTGGATTACCTTTTCCACCCTGTTTGTTCACGGGTGTAATCTTGTGGTCAAATTCACCTTGGTGCAACGGGTATTTGTTTTTCATCATAAACGAATGGTGTTAGATGCAAACATTGTACAATCCAAGAGGTAGGGAGTAAATGGAGAGAGAAAGGATGAAATGGAAAGAGACGGAGAAAGAGAGAGAGGGAAGGAGAGTGAGACAGGGGAGACGGAGGGTGGTATAGATAAAGAGGGAGAGAGAGATACGGAGAGCGAGGGGGAAGGAGAAAGGGATGGAGCGAGGTGGGGAGGGAGAGAAGATGGAGAGAGAGAGAAAGGGAAATTTGTAATAGTACATATTTTAAATGCGGTGATAATTTTGGCCGACCAAAAATAATTAATTCAAAAACATTGCCTATCAGCTGATTAACTTTGGCTGATTAACTTTGGCTGATTAACTTTGGCTGATTAACTTTGGCTTCTGGCCGGCTGACACAAATCTGACTTCTACTTTAGCTGATTGTCGATTGTGACTCTGCCAGAACTATCTTTTTTTTGTCTGACTTACAGCTGAACTTACAGCTGAACTTACAGCTGACTTACAGCTGAACTTACAGCTGACTTACAGCTGAACTTACAGCTGAACTTACAGCTGACTTACAGCTGACTTACAGCTGAACTTATAACTTGGATTGTGACTTGCCAGCTGACTTATAGACTTGGGAGTGTTGACTTCAGCTGAACTATGCTGAACTATGCTGAACTTACAGACTTGGGAGTGTTGGCTCACTAGCTGACTTATAGACTTGGGATTGTTGGCTTATAGCTGAACTTATAGCTGAACTTATAGCTGACTTACAGCTGACTTGGCCGAACTTACAGCTGAACTTACAGCTGACTTACAGCTGACTTGGCCGAACTTATAGCTGAACTTACAGCTGACTTATAGCTGACTTATAGCTGACTTATAGCTGACTTATAGCTGACTTATAGCTGAACTTATAGCTGACCTACCAGCTGAACTTATAGCTGACCTACCAGCTGAACTTACAGCTGAACTATGCTGAACTTATTAGCTGACTTTTGGCTGAGTTCGTCTTGGTGGTTAGACTTTTACCTAGGCTTTTGTCCTTGTTATGGGGTTGGTTTGTTGAGGCGGGTAAAGTAATCAGAGGTAAAAATAATTTAGGTTACCAGAATAACAGTAAAAAAATATAACAGTCGGAATAACAGTCAGATGATTTTAGACTTTAGTTAAACTAAAAGTTAGCTGACTTGAGGCTGACTTGAGGCTGACTTGAGGCTGACTTAAGGCTGACTTTTGTCTGACTTTGAGGCTGGTTGACTTGAGACTGGTTGACTTAAGACTGGTTGACTTGAGACTGGTTGACTTGAGGTTGGTTGACTTAAGACTGGTTGACTTTTAGCTCTGGTTAACAACTTCTTTATCTATACTTTTATCTTTCTTCATTACAGAGGTCTTGGTAACAACGCGATACATCCTTGCTCGTGAGCCGGCGTATTCTTGTATAATTGTCCCATTAAATTCATCCTTCATCTTTCCAATCACTTTCTTGTTAGCGGTTGAATATAAAGGCGAATCTTTGGGATAGTCGCATGTGTCGTACCATCCATCAGCTCCTTTGGCTACCTCTGCTTCTAAGTCTTTGTAGAAATCTTCTGTTGGGATGTCTAAAATAAAACTATCGGTGTCTGTGTAAAGGACATTTGATTCTGGGTACAGCGGCTTAAAGTAGTCGTATAGAAATTCTAGCATTAATAACTTTGACAACTCTAGCACGGCAAACCCGATAAACATCGGCGTGTCAAACCTTACAGTTGGTTTCTTCATTATAATACCAATCAGATTGTCGCTAAATCGTCTAAAGTCGTGAAAGTTAGGTTTAGAGGTCAGCTTAATTGCTTGTTTTTCTGTTGTAACTAATCTTACATCTTTGCGCTTGTGTGGTTTCTCTATGGTTTTGTCAAAACATCCGTCGTTCATCAACTTAAAGAAGTCTTTTTCTGATGCGTCTGTGGCCGCAGTCCCAAGATCGGCGTTCTTCATGATGTATGGTCTCATGAAAGGCTCTTGGTCGAAAGTAATTATTCGGTGAACGGCGGTAAGTTTCAGTCCGTGTCTTAAGTAAAATTGTAACAGTCGATAATGACAGACATACTTTCTCTTGTGTCGAAGATTAGGCACGAGCTTGGGCGGTTCTGTGGGACTCATCTTTAATCTTTCTGCGGCTAAGGGGAAATCATTATGGAGGTCGTGCAGTTCTTTAGGATAATCTAAGTCTACTTCTAAGATTAATCCTATTGGATTATCGGGTGTAAGCTGCGACAATAGTCCTACTACCCGATCAACGTCATGAGGCCCGTTTATCATTTCAAAGTTTCTTAATGGCAGTGCCTGGCTCATAGCCCACCCATACAGATTGTTGGCATCTAAGTACATTAGATAGTTGGATGGTTTAGTTGGATCATAATCGTCTAAATACTTGTTGTTGGCTCTGCGGTAAGGATGACAAGCCATACAAATGCCTCCCCTCAGCCCATCTTTAATCATCTGAAGTGTATCCAAATCAGAGATTAAGTCAATCTGAATGTTTGTATACTTCAAGAATGCATCCCAAGACAACCCCGGGGAAGAGATGTACCGTGACGAATCCAGGCCGTAGTGTTTCATGCAAGTGGATCTGTAATTCTGAAAGACGTCAGCTAATAAACACACGTCGGCCAATAAATATTGATCGTGATAATCGCCCATCGTTTTGCAGTGTAATTCTGTCCAGGCTTTCTGCGCGTATTCATAGTCGGCGTCAGATATGTCCTTTCTTCTAAGACGGCTGTAAAAGTCTTTCTTTGCTGGCAGCGCTGGCTCGTCAAACTTGTCCCACGAGTCCATGTATTCATAAGGATAGACGCCTTTACGGACTAAAGATGGGTCGAAATACTTTTTAGTAATTGGATAGTCTTGCAGAGATCCTGCCAATTTATCTAAACTCCCCATCAGATGCTGGGCAGAGTCATAAAAGGATAAACAGTCAATAGTAAAGAACATGTACTTTTCTGATGACTGTGTAATACAGCTAATCCTCTTACATTCAGAAGTCACTGCTTGCGTGATAAAGTGAGAATCGTAGCCCCGCAAGTTATGAAAGAAGATTGGCAGTTTCCATGTCTTGGGGTCAACCTTAAGTTGAAGATTACAGATATTATGCGCTGCCCCTCTGAATTTGCCAGTAATGTGATCGTGGTCTCTTACGGCATCGCCTGATAATTCTCTGTTGCATATCCAGCAGTGGGTGGCTGATTTATAACGTTCTTCATCTTCGGGGGTCATCTTAATGCCTGAAAGGTTCAGCCGATTGGAAAATTGATTGCGAAGGTGTTTCATCTGCTTCAAAAATCGATTAGCTGCGTCGGGACCTCTGTAAATCTCTGGTTGTGTGTGTCCGCCATCTGACAGAACAACGACGAAAGCATAAGAACAGATCTGATGGCGGGACAATAAGGTTGTTTTTTGTTGTGTCCGTTCTTGTGGACCATCGTACTGCGGCAAGATCGCTTCAAAGTCAGCATAGACTACGTATGGGCTCATCTGCATTTTGTGTACATTCTTAAACCTGACTCTAGATCCTGGTTTTGGTGTAAGAAGTTCGGTTTTACAGTCTACCATACTTTTACAATGTTTCTTATGTTTTTCAGCTGCTTTTATAGATGGGATTCTAACCAAACACCTCCTACAAAGTCCTTGTCTAAAACCGTCCTTTGTAGTATAAGCCAGAAGTCTGCTCATTGTTCTAATTAATACATAATGGCTCTTGGAACCGTCTGTAAACAAAATCAAGTCGACATGATTGTCAAGTGATTCGCCTAAAGTGGGAGCATTGGGAGAGATCCTTAGAGGGACTAGATTGTCTGCTACAGACCATGTGTATACGCTCACGGTTATTGGTTTGTTTTGTTCTTCAAACTGAGATATACTTTCTATGCTCACCGGAAAGTCTATGTTATCAAAGTTCAGCTCATTTATATACTGCCCATAATTAGAAACTCTGTCCGGGTGCCTTTTAACAGGATGTAAATGTGCCAAAACACACCACATGAAACATAAGTTGTCTGAATTATGTATATTTAAGACTGCTCGTTTAAGAACTAACTCTCTCGGGAGAGGGATGTAAGAATTGCCGACCATGGGAGAGTAGTTAGTTTGTCTTAATTTGATTTCGAGGACTGTTCCTTCAGACCAACCGGAGCCGCGCAGTTTCGCTTCTTCAATCGCATGGTTAAACTGTGTAAGCATGTAACCAGCCCAGTCATAATTAAAGTCGCGATAGCTGATTACTTTTTTCTGTCTACTTGAAACCCAGACTAGTATACTACTATCATCGGGGGTTATATATTCAATCAGAATGGCCAACAACACTTTTACTGGCGGGTTAAATTGAAGAGACTCTGGGATTTTAGAGATAGCATGTGTTACGCTTTCTTGAACGCTTGAGGGCTTAATGATGTCCATGGCTAGTTCACTGAACATATTGCTCACTGGTTTAGCATCCAACGCCTTTGTGGCCGTCATTTTTTAAGGCCAATATATAGGTAATACAAAAAAAAACAACAACTAAAATTTAGCTAATATTTACTAATTTGAGGTAATACAAAAAATAAATACTAAAATTTAGTTAAATTGAATAGCTGCTCCTTCAGAGTTAGTAAAAATAGACAATTCAACGTCATCAGGAGTCATAATATTAACTAAAATTGCAATACACTTTATAACTGGGTTGGGCAAAGAATCTGGAATTTTACTGATTACGTTAGTTACACTTTCGCGAATATCTGTGTGCTCAAAAAGATCCGTAATTAATTCGTCAAATTTGTTTCTTAACTCTTCTTCATTAGCCCCCCGCTCCATCATTAACTCTAAGGCGCAGCATATATTTTTAAGCTCTGTAACTACTTTGGTCGTCATTTTTAAGATCAAATATATAAGTAATACAATAATTAAATCAGGCTCGTTTTTGGGTTTGCAAGGTTCTGCTTTGCAATGTTCTTTCTGATTGCCTCAGCGTCTACCTGTTGTGAAGTAAAAGTCTTTCTCCATTTCTTTTGAAGATCGATCTTTTGGCGCCTGTAATCATCACCGTCAGCCATGGCTCGTTTAAATTCTTCGTCTGTTACTTTTCCATCCAGTAATGTATTGCTTATAATCAGCCTTAATGAATGAAGTTTTGCTGTTGCTAGGGCTACAATGGCGGTGTGCTTTTGTAATTTGGGCGTTAGCTTCTTTAAAACAGCACTTACAATCGTGGAATGGCACCTAAACCCAAACCAACGCTCCCAAAAGCTATGGATATCGGTGTCCCAACTCCAGTAGCTAAAAGAGCAACACTAGACCCAGTGCTTAAGCTGGATACAACCGATGAGCCGGTGATTATATAAGAAAGGACATTTAAAGCTTTAGCATATTTCTTTCTAGTAACCCTATACTTATTTAAGTCACTTTCTATTTCTTCTTCAAGCTCAGTCATGTGCTTTAATCTAAACTGCTGGCCGTCCTCCATTTTAAAAACAAGATTATTATTATTTTTTTAATCTTGTACATATCTTCTTATTAAACCTTCTGGCAGCACCTCATCAACAGAGTAAAACGCAATAAAATCAACATACTTAATAAAAAAAAATAAAGCACTGTTAGTTTGTCTTTGTCAACCATCACCGTAACTTTGTCAGAAGATACAGAAGTGTTTATTTCATCCCCGTTTTTAGTAATAACAATAACAAGCCTAAGAGGGCCGCCCAAGTTTTCAGACTTTATTTGCACGCCTCTGATTAACGTATGTTCTGGCAAACTAGGATCAGACTCCCTTGGAGTAATAAATAAGCGAAAAAGCATCGTCATTTTTCTAGGCAGTGATTCTAGTTTTGGGTTAAACTCTAAGCCGACGGTGTCGCCCCCCACTTCAGCTAAGGACTTCTTTCTCCGCAGCATATATTCAGAGCCCTGCTTAGTTATTTCAATCTGCTTTTTCTGTTGTGTTCCTGGGACTAGGCTAGCAAGAAGGCGTCCTTCATTCAAAGCTTTTCTAAAATTGTATTTCTTATCAAAGTATACATAGGGGCTTCGTAGTTCAAACTTTAAATGCCAGTTAATGTCAGGAAGCAACGCCCAAGCATTCTCTCGTTCATGAAGTTTGTATTCGTGTTTGCCAAAATCGTTTGCCCTTAGATTTCTTATCTCTTCCAGGGTAGGATATTGCTGTCGTTTTTTATCTTCAATTTCTATTCGTTTGTAAACGCCATCGTCGGTGTATTCAAATCCATAAACATTTCCTGCCACTCCTATTAGATCAAAGTCCGTTGTATCTGCTAGATCTTTTAGCTCTACTGCAACGCATTTAGGAGCTAACTCCGCTTTTGATTCTGGCCCTCGAGACATTCTTTTTAATATAAACAATTTATTATTAAACAACCTGTAATAAATAATCTGTAATGAGCAATCTGTAATAAACAACCTGTAATAAATAATCTGTAATAAACAATTTATTATAAGCAAACGTATTGAACTGGCGGGTCAGTCCGTAAGCATAGTTTAGCGTGCTTAGATTTTTCTAGCTGCTCTTTTATTTTTTTTATTTCATCCTTGTCCCTGATTATATAGTTTTCACTTAAACATTCTTCAAAACTGTCCCGGTCCTTAGTATAGAATAAGATGACTGATTTTAACTGCGATCTAAAGTCTTTTAAGACGGCATTGTATTTTTGACTTAAGAGCCAAACAGAAACTAATGCGTGTCTTCCGCTAAAGGCCAGCTTAGACAGAGTCCTTCTTTTTTTAACAATGTAACAGAGTCCTTCTTTTTTTAACAATGTCTTGTTCGGCTGAACAGTCATCAATAATAAACAACGTTTCGGTTCCCTCAAATAGCCTATAGTAATGTTCTAAACAGTCGCTTAGCTTGTCAGTAGGATCAACTAAAAATATATTCTCGTCTGTCCAAACAAACTGCCTTTCTTTGTAAGACTTGTTGTGCTTAATGGTTGTGCAGAATATAACAATGTACTCGTAATGAAATCTGTAGACTGTTTGTAACAAATCAAGTACGAAGACAGTTTTCCCACACCCAGTAATCCCACAAATAAGCGAGCAGTGCGGGTCTTTGGGCAAAAAGTTCAAACTATCCATCTGTTTTAATAGGCTATTTCTTTCAGTCTATTTTCTTCAATGTTCAGCTGGGCGTCATAAACCACAAACACGTGCATTTGTATCTGGCCATTCTCCTCCTCTTCCTTATTAATCTGTATGAGTATGCCATCTGACCCTACCCTTCTTCCACTCCCGTGCAGTCTGTTGTCATACGTGGATCTAAAATCCAGCCATAGTCCATATTTGTCTGTTAGATAATCTTCGAGTCTTACATCGTGAAGGTGAAGTATTTTACACACATGATCGGCTATGGGACTTGTCTGTCTGCCCCCAGCAAACAGTTTCTTATTTCATCAAAGTGTTGGTCAGGTAAAAGTCCGGCTGAATACAGCTGAAAAGGCTTGCCATCTACTGTGCAAGACAACTGCTCAATTTTTGGGTTGTAAAACGCCTCAGATTCTCTCTGAAAAGGAGCTGAGGGTTTAGTAAATAGCAAGAGAACCCCCTTTAGGGACCTTAAAGAATTGCTTATAGCTATTTCCCAGACGGTGTCTTGCTTGTTTTTAATCGCTAGACTGTGGTGTAAAACTCTTTCAAAGTAAACAACCGCCCTACTTTTATACTGATTTAAGATTATTCTAGCCAGTTCGGGGTTAGTAACAACGTCTAAATTAAGAGAGATGTTACTGACAGTGTATCTGGCTTGAGGGTCATCTGATAGAATAACAGACCCGCTGTCATTGAATGTCAGTTCGTAAGTAAGTTTGTCTCTTAGTGCGCCTTGGTAATATGGCTGATGGGTTTTTAACAGTTCAAAATCTAGAGGGATGCAAAATCTGTTCTTAAATGCTCGCGCTATTGCCTGGTCTCCCTCGTCTTCCTTTGCATCTGCAGCATTAAGCCTGTGCTTAAGACCGTTTGGGCTCTGGATCCCCTGAAAGATTTTGTCTTTCCTTTCTGTTCTGGGTAGCCACAGATCAGAATAGAGATTAAAAATGTCTGCGCTACTCAGTGAGAAGACTTCTCTACCTTCCAGTTTAATTACCATATTTTTAATGATGGCCCTGCCCAGGTTAGCAACGACAGTAGCATTAGGATCCGCCGACTCAATGTCTATTTTGAATGACAGTCTGGCAGTGCCTGGCATTATAACATCGTCAGGCCCGAGATCACTAAATCTTACTGTTAACATTTCATTAGGCTCAATTGTTGATGGATTATTTACAACCCGCACAGTCTGTCTTATGCCTTTTATGCCGTGGGGTTCCTTCGCTTTTCTGAATGGATCAAGGTCGCAACCGTATGGGTTCATTTTTTATAAAACAAAAAATAATAAATATATAAATATGGCTGATGAAGATTTTGACGCGATTGAATCTATTGAAGAAGAAGAAGAAGACGATTTTGGCGCGATTGATTCTATTGAAGAGCCGGGTCCTTCATTGCAAGAAGAACTTGAAGCAGCAGCAGCAGGCCAAGGAGTAGGATTAAGTCAAATACGAATGTTAGATAGAATTGAATCATTATATAGCCATATGGGGCGAGAGCGGCCAGAAGCACTTAAGGTTTCCAATTTTTCAACAGATAAAAATAATCATTTGTATGTAAGAACTAGTAAAGGAAACCTTGTACGGCTTACTACAAAACCAGACCCAACCCAGTTTTTAAGCAGGAGTACAATTCTTAGAGAGCTCCCTGTTTTTGACCAAAGGCAGTTAAACTTTATTGGCGATCTAAGGTCTGAGGCTGTTAGTGCTTTACAAAGCATAGTGCGAGAGTTGCCAACACGATCTGAAATAGAAATGACCCCTATTCAAGAATTAGATCAAAGAGCAGATGAACTAGTGGCTAGTGCAAATAGAGCAATAACAGAAATTGAGATGAGTTTTAATGAGGAAACACAGTTAAAAACAATTATCAATTCTTCATCACCTAGTCAAAGAGAACGTGAGCTGAGCCCTGAAGAAGAAGCAGCTTTACAAACAATTGATGATCCTCCATTGTCTGGGCACAACCCCGGGGTTCTTAAAGCTAGAATCAGGGATCTTGAAGCTAGAAACAAGGATCTTGAAGATGAACTGCGCGATCTCAGGTCTGTTGAGTCTACCTTAACAACTATAAACGAAGAACTAAAAAACAATTTGGCAAAATTTAATATACTAGAGAGAGAGATAAAAGAAGAAGAAAATAAACTGGCTGATGCAGATGATAACAATTTAGGGTTAGAAGAAAAGGCTAGAATACAGGCGAAAATACAGAATTTAAGGATAGAAAGGGCAAACAGGTTATCGGCGTTGTATATTAACAGAGAAAAAATAGATACTCAAATAAGCAGAATCAGAGAAACTATAAACAAAATGATTTATGAAAATACTACGCTAGCAGAAAGAATAAGGACTCTGTTCAGAGAGCAGGGGATTACAATAGTTAGTATATTAACAGCTGTTGGGTTTGCTATCTCTACACTGGTTTATGCATTAACCGGCAGTGAGCCAGCAGGACCAGCAGCACCTCCAACGCCTCAGCCTGGTAAAAGTTGGATTAGAAAACAACTGCACCATCTAGCAAACTTATTAAAGAAGTTAGCTGTCAAAGCGCTTGATGCTCTGCCTGGCATAATAGGTAGTGTTGTTAGTTGGGTTTTGTCTACCATAGGCAAAGTGGCTGGTTATATGGCCGACCATCTGTGGACGTTAGGAGTGCTGGCTGCCGGTTTAATTTTTAGTGAAATAAAGTATGGCTAATCCAGTAAAAGTTAAAAACACAACAAGGGCCGTCTTTTCGCTAGTGTGTCTGTCGGGTGAGGTACATCAACGGGCGGGGGGTCGCTTTCTGGGCTGCTTATAACTGGTGGCGGTGGGTCGCTTTCTGCAGGTTCTGGGCTAGATACTTTTTTAAAAATGGCTGGAGCGGGCCTTGTGTTTAAGCCTTGATTGTGCCCTAAGTTTTGATCGTCTCCGGCTATGAGGATTTCATTATTATAATTCTGTATCATGCCAATCTGCAGTCTGAGGTCAGAAGGCAGCATGTATAATCCATGACCTACAACAAAGTCAACCTTTGACCTAGCATGTGAAAGAACGTTTTGGTACCTTTGTATGCTGGAAGGTAAATCAACAGCAGAGTTAATAGCATCTTCTAAATTTGCTAGAAATTGTTTTCTGGCGTCAAAGCCTGTAGATTGATCCACTATGCTAGACTTGGTCTGTGCTTGCGCTCCTAATAGGCACCAAACGTACGTTCGTATGGAGTCATTAAGTCTTTGCACTCCTGGCATTGTTAGGCCTTTACTTTCATCCAAGATAAATGTTGCCCAAGCATTGGGGTTTTTTGTTCTATGGCCCCCAATCTAACTTGGGAGTTTGACTTAAAAGAGGTGTGACCAGGCCAGTAGTCAAAATTATGTTCTCTACGCTGACCCCACAAATACAATGTGCCTAACCCGTGATTGCGGTCTAACTTTTGTCTAAAGTTATTTGAAGGGTTAATGTTAAATTCGTTGCAGATTCTTTCATATGCATTCTTGTCCATTGGACTGAGAAATGGATTAAACGCGTTGTCGTTGGGGAGGCGTACTTGTAGTTCAGTTAGTATGCGCCTATACTGATAATAAACATGAAAGTTATATACTGACCTTACTAAGAGGTTGGGGTGGTTTAAATGGTTTGTATATGAAACACCGCAGCCAGTGGTTGAGCAGTAAACTGCAAAATTTAACTGATTCTGGTAAAAAGCCATGGGATGAGTTGACCATGCTGATGGCACTCTATCACTCTTTATTGGAGGATTTAAATATCTAGTTAGTGGGTTTACAAGTCTGACTAGAAAGCCATATGATTCATCCACTGCGATGGTTAGGCTACTAAAGTCCAAAGATTTGGGCTCATAACCCCCCCCCCCCCCCCCCCCCTACATCGTAAGTGGCACTTTCATTATATTTAAAAGGTTCCATTTTTAAATAGATTTTTAAA
>CM065725.1:61104415-61106915 GCA_033310375.1 Conus canariensis
CCGCCTTTGTCTTGCCTTAACTTGTCCTGTCTTGCCCTCATGGAGCGTCTGTTTCATTCAAAGCGGAACACAGCACACCAGTGTGTGTTATTCACAATTACAGGCTTGCTGTTCGGGGTACAGCACACCAGTGTGTGTTATTCACAATTACAGGCTTGCTGTTCGGGGGTAATTTTGATCTCTGTCGTCTAGGTTATTATTTTCTCCAACATTTGCTCGTTTGTCCGGTTTGCTGAATCTTTTTAGCCACAATTTATCAAAATGTGGAACGAGGTACAGGACGAACTCGTTGCATTTTAGGGTTCAGTGTGGAATGTGGCTCAGGGACAAACGGTTAAATTCTGGGGATTAATGTGGAGTGTGCACCGAAGAGGAACCTGTGAATTTTGGAGTTGCAGGTCGGATGTGGTCCAGGGACGAATCCGTTAAATTTTGGGGATTAATGTGGAATTTGGTTCAAGTTTGGGAGTTAATGTGGAATTTGGTTCAATTTTGGGGGTTAATGTGGAATTTGGTTCAAGTTTGGGGGTTAATGTGGAATTTGATTCAAGTTTGGGGATTAATGTGGAATTTGATTCAAGTTTGGGGGTTAATGTGGAATTTGATTCAAGTTTGGGGATTAATGTGGAATTTGGTTCAAGTTTGGGGGTTAATGTGGAATTTGGTTCAAGTTTGGGATTAATGTGGAATTTGGTTCAAGTTTGGGGGTTAATGTGGAATTTGATTCAAGTTTGGAGATTAATGTGGAATTTGATTCAAGTTTGGAGATTAATGTGGAATTTGGTTCAAGTTTGGGGATTAATGTGGAATTTGGTTCAAGTTTGGGGGTTAATGTGGAATTTGGTTCAAGTTTGGGGGTTAATGTGGAATTTGGTTCCAGTTTGGAGATTAATGTGGAATTTGATTCAAGTTTGGGGGTTAATGTGGAATTTGGTTCAAGTTTGGGGATTAATGTGGAATTTGGTTCACGTTTGGGGGTTAATGTGGAATTTGGTTCACGTTTGGGGGTTAATGTGGAATTTGGTTCAAGTTTGGGGATTAATGTGGAAATTGGTTCAAGTTTGGGGGTTAATGTGGAATTTAGTTCCAGTTTGTGGGTTAATGCGGAATTTGGTTCAAGTTTGGGGGTTAATGTGGAATTTGGTTCAAGTTTGGGGTTAATGTGGAATTGTTCAGTTTGGGGTTAATGTAGAATTTGGTTCCAGTTTGGGATTAATGTGGAATTTGGTTCCAGTTTGAGGATTAATGTGAATTTGTTCAAGTACAATGATAATGATAATGAAATGAATACTTATATAGCGCCTATTCTCGGCTAGAGACCAAGCTCTAAGCGCTTTACAATCCACACTCGTTTACACAACGGGCTGCCTACCTGGGTAGTGCCGACTGAAGAGCTGCCAGCTGGCGCTTCATTCAGTCGTTTCCCGTGTCATACAGTCAGTATCGTCCAATATCGTTCACTCAATATCCTTACTTCCATTTCTCACGCAGGGTGAATGCTATGTGTAACGTGTCATCCATACCAACGGCCCAAACTGGCCTTCTCTTCCGAAAGTTGGTGATGGGATTTTACGTGTGTGCAAGATGTTATGCGTGCGTTCACACACGGAACCTCGGTTTATAGTCTCATTCGAAGGACTGTATGGGGAATGGAGTCAGAACCAATGTTAACTCCGAGGGAAAAAATCCCCCTGTACCGAAATTCGAACCCGTAACCTCAGGATCACGAGTCCGGCGCTCTACCAACTGAGCTATTCCGGCCCCAAGTACAAGGCCGTTGAATTTTGGGGATTAGTGTGGAATCTGGTTCCAGAACAAACCCGATAATTTTTGGGATTGATGTAGAATTGGTTCAAGAACAAACCTGTCAAAGTTTGGGGATTAACGTGGAATATGATTAGAAGAAACCCGTGACATTTGGGGAAGAATATGGAACTTGATTCCAGAACAAACCCGTTACATTTTGGGGTTTAATGTGCAGTTTGGTTCAAGAAAAAGATCCGTAAACATTTGGGGATTAATGTTGAATTTTGTTCACGAATAAACGCGTTGAATGTTGAAGCTTAATGTGGAATTTGGCTCAAGAATACTCCGAATGTCGGAATGTCAGGTGGAATGTGGACCAGTAACCAGCCCGTTAGATTTTTGAAGCTTAATGTTGAATGTAGTTCAGGGACGAACCCGATAATTTTGTTGGGCTTAATGTGAAATTTGACCCGAGGACGAACCCGTTGAATTTGGGGGTTACCTGTGCAGTGTGGCCCAGGGACCAGCCCATTAAATTCTGGGCTTCATGTTGACTGTGGCTTCAGGACGAAATCGTTAAGGTTAGGGGCTTAATGTGGAATGTGGACCTGGGACAGACACGTTCAATGTGGAATTTAGCCCTGAGACAGACACGTTAAATGTTGGGGTTCATTATAGAATGTAGCCCTGGGACAGACACGTTAAATGTTGGGGTTCACTATAGAATGTAGCCCTGGGACAGACACGTTAAATG
>CM065725.1:61111915-61124415 GCA_033310375.1 Conus canariensis
GGATAGACAGACAGATAGATGGATGGATGGATAGATAGATGGATGAGTGGATGGATGGATGGACGGACGGACGGATGGATGGATAGATAGATAGATAGATAGATAGATGGAGGAATGGATGGATGGATGGACGGATGGACGGACGGACGGATGGATAGATAGATAAATAGATAGATAGATAGATAAGACAGGTGAATGGACAAGTAGATAGCCAAATAGATAAACACACACACACACACACACACACACACACACACACACACACACACACACACACACACACACAGAGTTTTACTGTCTGTCTTCATGATTCCCTCTCCGTCCAGAGGGACAGAGTACGTTACCCACGTTAGTCAAAAGGTGGTCATCTAATGTCACCATTGTACAAAGTTCTGCCTAATGTTGACACCTGTTTCAGCGGCGACTGTCAACATTAGGCAAGCAAACGGCCGAACGTTAACATTGGGAAACTGTCAACATTAAGCGTGAGTGGTTCTGGGACAGGGCTGATAGGCAGGAGGGGGTGGGGTGGAGGGGGTGTTCAGACTTTGGTTCAAGACCACCCCACCTCCTCCAATTCAGGGGTAATATACTGCGATTGATCTGTTCTTTTTTCGATCGTTATGGATACATCGAGAATTTTATAGGAGGGGGCGGCGGGGGTGGGGGTGGGGGGGGTGGGGGGCTTTTGGGGTAGCTATGATTTGTTGCACACCAACTCTATAAACAGACACAGACTTGAGTTTGGTTTCTAAGTTTTTAGGCGTCTCAGAAAAGATATCGACATGAAAAACAAACCGGTTTCTCCAAAAACAGCAAGGGAAGAAACTCTTAAACCCTAGTTACAAAGACAAGGAAAAACAACTCTCAACTCAAGGAGCTCGAATGAAGTCAGTTCGGGGAGCTCCGAGGAAGTCGCCACAGGCTGATTTCGGAACGAAGGAGAAAAGTCAATCTAGATTCACTCCGCGCATGGTCGATTCGTCACATGCCTTTTATCACCCCGCCGGGGAGTGAGTTCTTGTGTGGGGTGATTGGTTACAGAACGTGACACCGGCACAGTCTGCCCCTACGACCGGCAGACCTTGTTGCCCAGGCTGAAGGGAATCTGGACAACTTTGAGTCTACAACGGATTTAAACACTGGGGTCCGGGGGGCCCTCAAATGACGTAACACGCCGATGATCTTCAAGCAGGCTGAGAATCCGGAGAACTTTATGTCTACAACAGATTTGAACACTGGATGCTGGGGTCCTCAAATGATGTAACACGCCTCGACCTGACGATCGTCTTCATGCAGGCTGAGAAGAAGCAAACAAACATGGCAACCAAGACAAACAATTAGAAAGGGGGAGGGGGTAAAATGCATGAAAAACAGTCCTCAGTCACTGTGAAAATGAATTAGGGAGGATTTGAGAGAGAGAGAGAGAGAGAGAGAGAGAGAGAGAGAGAGACAGACAGACAGACAGACAGACAGACAGACAGAGACACAGAGAAAGTGAGAGAGAGGAAGAGAGAGAGAGAGACGGAGGCACAGAGAGAGAGAGAGAGAGGGGGGGGGAACAGGTGGCGAAAGAGAGAGAGAGAGAGACAGAGACAGAGACAGAGGGAGTGGGTAGCGAGCGAGCGAGCGAGCGAGAGAGAGAGAGAGAGAGCGAGAGAGAGAGAGAGAGAGAGGCAAAGAGAGGGAGAGGGTGGAGAGGAGAGAGAGGAGAGAGAGAGAGAGAGAGAGAGACAGACAGACAAACAGAAAGACAGACAGACAGCACCCGTTCTTGACAACAACTGCAGACCCTTGAGTATGGTCTTATGAACAGAACCATTCGTTGAAAGCCTCTCTGGAGTCGACTTTCGTCTTCTGGGCGAACCTCGTCAGCAGATCTGAGGTAGATTGTGGCTGTGGCCTGCCCTTACTATACTTTCCAACGTACGCCAACGGATCTGTGAAGGGGAGAGGAGTGGGCAAAGGTACTTCGCTCTTCTGTTCGCTGATGGGTTCAGCAGCTGCGTTGTTATCCTTGAAGTTGAACAGGGTGTGGTGTGTTGAAGAAAAGACCCACTGCCGACAACGCCGTGTCGAGTTATCGCGCTTTGACGTCATCCAGGCGGTCATGATTTTGCACTCGAAAGAGTAAAGTGTTTCTTTCTTTCTTTTCATTTCTTTGCTTTCTTTTCTTTTCATTCTTTTCATTTTTTTTTGGGGGGGGATGGTCATTTAGTTTTTTCGTTTGTTCCCCCCCCCCCCTTTTTTTTTTTTCTTTTCTTCTTAATATATAGGTCAGTAAGGGCGCAAACACACAGCACACTTCAGTCGGACGATTGAAGAGGTGCGTTGGAATCTTATCGCAGGTAAATATGTCATCGTAGCTGTACGTATGAAACAGCACATTTTTCGTTTTTAAACACAACATGTTACGAAACTTGAAAAGTTGTCTAGAAAAGACGAGCAAAAACAGGATAGGCAGGGAGGTAAGTTCAAACTTTTCTTTTATTTCTAAGTTTTATTTCGAATTCTTTTGTGTGTGGCTCATGCTCTTGACAGTTCACACTCCATGCTGCACAGTGTGCACTTACGCTGTGTATCTGACCTTCCTCTTTTGTCAAATACAACAGTTTGTATTTACATATTTCTCCTTGCAAGTGCTGGTTAATTTTGTTAGCTAACAGTTACACGTGTAAGCAGTACACTGTATGGCGAAAGACAACATTTTTTTCGCCGGTGCAACAAAGGAAAGCCACTTGAGATCACGTGATAATTCCCTCCCCTTCTCGGGGTTTGAATGCTTATACGGAAGATCGGTCGGCAAACCATTCGTTCTGAAGAACACCCACGTCTTTTGCTTTCAAAGTTGAGAAAAAAGTTCAGGGTCGGCAGAAAAAATATAGAGTTGGTCGTGTTACTTTTTTTTTTCTTGAGGGGTGGGGGTGGTAGGTAGGGAGAGTAAGGAGGCGGGGGAGAGGAGGGGGGGGGGGGACCCAAACGTCGAATACAACTTAGTCATACCACAACATATTGCACAATATTCGATACACAAATAGAAGACTGTGTGTGTTTTGAATTTTCGACCTGACCTCTTCCAGCTTTGATAAACTCGCAGTAGCAGTCCATACGCCATCGTTATTCTATTAAGCCTCTCGCAAGGTATAACTAAGGTCTTGTGGTTGGATGAATGCCGGTTGAAAAAAAAATCTACATAGGAAGGTTGAACCGTGTGAGTGGAAAGCTGCAAAAAAAAAAAAAAAAAAAAAAAAAAAATCAGTCGGATGAAATTCCGTTCAGCCAGCTGTCTTCCCATCTTTATCGTTTCAGCTCTGGCGTGAACATTCTTGTCAGACAGCCTCATTAAAAAAGGAACATATTGATTGCGTCATATCTTTAATCCTGTCGCCACCTTGAATCTCACAGTCTGCTCGAGGTCCTGACGGCTGCCCAAAAGCTGCGTCTGCAGCTCTGCACCCTCTGGCCAGGTTTGACGCCGTAGAACATCATGGGCTGGGCAGTGTTGGAGGGTGTTTCTGGGTTCTGAGATTCAGTGCCACACGGACATTCGTCTGTGTGGGCAATCTTAGTTCAGCTGAGGTGGCTCAGCAGTCGGCAGTGGCCAGTTCTCAGTCTGACGAAGGGTGGAAGGCTGATCAAGCTGCAAATGTGGACAGTTTGTGAGATGCCACCAATCTTCATAGCTTTCACTGGGCCAGAAAGTATAATACTATACAGCATATCACTAGGTGTACGGGGTTTGGTTATGCGTTTTCATGTCTTCTTTCTTCTTCTTCTTCTTCTTTTTGCACAGTATTTTCTGCGAGTTAAGTTTCGTCGCATTTGAGACCAAAATTTTTGAGAGTCTTAACGAGCAGTCAACTTGAAATAAAGTAATTAGAATATTAAGTGCTGCAAGTAAACACATTAAATTCATCTTCACCATCTGTCCGATGGAACAGAGCCACAGTCCCAGCTTTTTCTTTTTTTCTGATAGAAAATGCTATGGTAATTGTTTTCCTTGTGAAAGCTGGGAACCAGGCACATGACCACCATGTCAGGTAGTATGCCTTCACGCGAACACCGCGTGGACGGCGAGCGTGTAGGACTGAATTTGGCCGTGTGAGCATTGCTCTGCTGCAACAGGTCGAAGCGAATGTTCGGCTCAGTTTGATGCAACCACGTAGTCGGATTGTGTGAGGCTCTGTTGATGATGAAAGATGTGGAGGCTGGAAGATCAGGATTTCGCCTCGTTTACCCTCTATTCACCCTGGTCGGAGTCCCGTTCAATTGTTCAACAAGTCGCTGACCTCCTCCGGGTGAGAATGTTGTTCAATACGGTGTTCAATGTATTGTTCAACATCTTGCTCAATATGTCGTTGAATCTCTTGTCAGTTAGGCTGCTTTCTCTGGAAACTTCGTGTGCCAGCTTTTATGTAGGCCACCGGTCTGAGAGAGTAGCCTCTGTCCATCGGTACACTACCATGTCTGTGCTTCGAACGTGACAAAGTTGACAGTGTCGGCGGTGAACTGTGGAGGAACTGACAGCCAAACCTAGAACAGCAGGCAAAAATGAGCGAATCCACCATAGCAAAAGGAACTGTGAAATAGAAAGAAAACACGATAGACGGAAACAGTGATCCACGAAAAAGAAGTGGTTGATGCCTTCGCCGTGGGCAATGGAACTCTAAGCAGTGAAGGGTGGAGAAGCTGATTGTGCCTCCGTATACATCTACGTCACGACTGACTAGCTCATCAGTGTCGGTCACGTCGCATAGCAGACAGCACGTGCTCCGTAGCAGAGTGTGATGGCTTGAGCAATGTGTCGCTTCCTTAAAGCTCAAAGCAGCGTCGCACGTGAGTCGCGGAATTGCTCCTGCCAAAAATCGTGCTGCACGATGTTTCGCACGTTTCCCATTCCTTAGACTTTAAGAAATACTCGCTGCTCTAAGCTCTGGGCTTTTTTTTGAAAGAATATTTCACCTGGACAACAACGTGTCGTGTGCCATTAGCTTCACATAGCTTGTGTGGCAGCGGCTTAAAGACCCTCTCCCCAAAGGGGGCGGAATGTTGACAGCATTCCTGGCAACCACAGCGTCTGGTTGGGAGGCAACAACTTAGAGCAGTCAACAGGCGGTCGGGGATACAGAGGTGTTAAAAATTAGAGGAGGAAGGCGAGGGAGGAGGGCGGGAGGATGGGGGAGAGTTTGCATGGGAGGAGGGTGTGGGGTATATGGAGTGTGAAGGTGTGGAAATACATTTGCATGTTCCTAAGTGTGCGTGCGTGCGCGCGAGCGCGCGCGCGCGCGCGCGCGCGCGCGTGTGTTTGTGTGTGTGTGTGTGTTGTAACGATATTCGTGCTGGTAGTGCGAGTAGGAATCGTTTCGTGACATGTTTGAATGCCGTTTTATTTCCAGTTTGATTTAAATCATGAAGACTCCCGCAACTGTTAGAAAACAAGCAAACAAATTTTCATAATGTTGGATATGGTCGACATCTGTACGACCTGCATTCAGTCAATTGTCGGCGAGAGGAGGCTAGAAACTCTTTTAACATGTTTTACATCTGTCCAAGCCATTAAAAAATATTTATATAAAGATTTGAAAAAAATCAGCTTTGGCTGCCCAGATGTTCTTGCTTCTAGTATCTGAGCTAGAAAACACAGACATTTGTATGAAAAGAGAAAGAAAAAACATAGTCACAGGTTATTAAGTAAATTTTTAAACTTGTCGGCAGACATTCTGAAATAACAGACACATGTTGACAAACCAAGCAGACAAACATACAAAAAAAAAAAAAAAAAAAAAAAAACCTAAGAAAAGTAAAAAAAAAGAAAAGAGAAGAAATCTCGATCTCAAAATAAAATGTCGGTCAAAGAATGGTTTTAACATTTTAAGAATGTATTAGAAAGGGACGAGGAAGGTAGGTTTCTAGACGAAGAAAATGATGGTGATGATGATGATGATGAGGAGGAGGAGGAGGAGGAAGGATATATTTCTGATTGAATAGTTTTAGAATAGGAGGTGCAACGAGCAAGAAAAATACATAAGAATGGCAAATCTGCTGGTCCAGATGGTCTCATTGCAGAGTTCCACTTCTGTTCTTCATAATCTAAGCAGGTTGCCATGAACTATTTTAATGAAGGTGATTAAGGATTTGACTTACATAAGAAAAATTGGGGGAATCCATAATTCCACCATTATTTTGAGAAACGTTAAAGAAACAATGTAATTGCAAGGATAGTGCGATGTAAGCAGGAAACTGGATGGTTTGTTATTAAGAAAAGACCACAGGAAATGGTAAATACAAATGATTTGATTGGTGAACGCTAGGCTGACTGTAACAAGGCTATTCTACAATTAATGAAAAGCAGTTCGCGAATAATCGGAAAGTAGATATTGCATTTGTAGACTTTGAAAAAGCATTTGATTCTATTTCCTTAAATTTCCACAGACGGTTTTATGGAAAAAATGGGATGACAAGGTATTTGCATCAAATTGTGAAAAGTGTACATGAAGTTGTGAAAGCAAGAATGAGATCGGGGGCTGAATTGTCTAATTTTGTAAATTGTACTCTCGGGGTAAAACAAGTGGATGTGTTTAGTCCTATTTTGTTTTCCTTATCAACCAGTTTGCTTTAGAGTTAATTCAAAATGATCGGCATGGTGTTATTTTTTACTTTATTGAACTGTTTATGTTACTTTTGCAGACAGTTCTTTTCGTGATCTGAGGCAGTGTCTGCTTTATAACGACAACGGAATTACATGTATATGGCTGCAACAACATTAGAACTTAAAGTAAACATTACTAAAACCAATATTATGGCGTTTTGGAAGAGGGTTATCAAGCACGCACTGAGGGGTGATAAATACATATCAATCAGCCTTGCAGTCTACCGTTCACCGTGATTCAATCTTAGTTTCACATGTGAAAATACAGTTAAGAGGGAAAAACAGTTACAGTAATTCTTCTTCACATGCTTTATAAATGACATAGCAGTTCTTTCATTTGTTTATGAGACTGTTGAACTCCCAAGGTAGAACCAATTGCGCAATACGGTGCTGAAAGCTGGGCATTTCACAAAGGTACTGAAATTGAACAGATACATTCATTTTTCCTTGAAACGTTTTTTACTTGTATTTTCTTTTCCTTTGTTCTCTTTTTCTTTTCTTTTTTTTATGTAGACAGTAGAACTCCAAATAATCTTGTGTATGGTAAGCTGGGAAGATTTTCTAATTACGTTAATCTTGTACAATGTGTGCCAAACAGTGGTTGGAATTAACGTGAATGGGCGAAGGAAGAACGCCATTGAAAGCTTATAGATTATTATGTAATTTGGATAGCAATTGCCAGAAGCCACTGATTATCAATATTTGTCAGTGCTTGGATCCACATAGTCTACTTTTTATTCGAGATAATCAAGGCGTTCAATGTATTTTCAAGGTACTTTCTCGATCGTTTAGGCAAAGGAAGTTGCAGATTGTAGATGGCAGAAATGACTCGATGACATATGTACTGATGATGAGTTTCCTGAATTTTACAATTTTGAACTACATGTGTGCTTTAGCTATGTTTTGAAATTGATATGGATAGGTATGTAAAAACTGCTCAAATTAAGATTAGATTTGACATATCTGATATTACTCGTCGTCGTTTTAAATATAGAATGAAATATTAACAAGGATTGTGATCTCTCTCTCTCTCTCTCTCTCTCTCTCTCTCTCTCTCTCTCTCTCTCACACACACACACACACACACACACACACACACTCACATGGGTGTGTGGGCCCTTTCCCACACACCCATGCACACACATAATACACATACACACGCTTGTACATTCACCACATCATTGTGCTAGTGATGATGCTGTAATATTTTCTTCTTTTGCGTACGTAGGTTGATACTCCTGCGGACACTCCCTATATGGACAGGGGAGTATTAATCCCATCTACCCTACACAGGGAGTGGAGTTTTTGTGTGCATGACCGTTTTTTTTATCCCGCCATTAAGGTGGGCATACTCCATCTTCGGGGAAGGTGTACGCTATGTGTAACGTGTCATCCATATTAACGGCCAAACTGGCCTTCTCTTCCGGAAGTTGGTGATGGGATTTTTATGTGTGTGCAAGATGTTATGCGTGCCTTCACACACGGAACCTTGGTTTATATTCTAATTCGAAGGACTGTATGGAAAATGGAGTCAGAACTAATGTTAACTCCGAGGGGAAAAAATCTCCCTGTACCGAAACGGCCCGGCGGAGAGATTCGAACCCGCAACCCTCTGATTACGAGTCCGGCGCTCTAACAACTGAGCTACTCCGGCTCCCCTTGTAATCTTTTGATTATTTTGCTATGTACATACCCATCAGTTACGGGCTTTCATCTTTACTGAATAATTATATTCATGCTCCTATTCTCTCTCTCTCTCTCTCTCCTCTCTCTCTCTCTCTCTCTCTCTCTCTCTCTCTCTCTCTCTCTCTCTCTCTTCACCAGTACGCCTTGTTTGTACCTTTCCCTATGAGCGCACGCGCGCATACTTGTCTGTGTTTAACATCACGCGCTGCATGCATTCTCTTTCGCGCGCGCGCGCGCGCGTGTGTGTTCACGTGCTGTGTGTGTATGTAAATAGCTGTGTGTGTATATGTGTGTGTGTGTGTGCGTGTGTGCATGCGTGTGTGCGTGCGTGTGTGCGTGCGTGCGTGCGTGCGTGCGTGCGTGTGTGTGTGTATGTGTGTGTGTGTGTGTGTGTGTGTGTGTGTGTGTGTGTGTGTGTGTGTGTGCGTGCGCGCGCGCTACCTGGCACACTGGTATACGGTGTGGGGCGCGATATTTCAGACCCATTAGTGCAGGTCTGCTTTTATTCCAAAACTTCCATTGAAAGTGACAACTTGTAAACGTATAGAAACAGGCTTATCGGAACAGGAGCTCAATTGGCTTCGATAATTTTTGTGTTGTTTGGAACTGTAAGGTACTGGGTCGTTTTTTTCTTTCTTTTGTTTTGTTGTTGTTGCTGTTGTTGTTGTTGTTGTAAACTATCAATTATCTATTTGTCTTGCAATTTTGAGGTTCGTTCGTTGTCGGGCAGTTTACTTTTCGTACGTTGCCGATCGGGTGGTGTAGCCATTTGAGCTTTGAGTAGTGTTCACAGAACACATAGTCCAAGTGGTAGACGCTCAAGATCATGAGAGTTGTGTGTTGAGCTGCTGGTGGGTCGGGATCTCGTTCTCTGCTGACCACCCACCTTCCTCCCTGCCAGTCGAGCAGAATCAGGTGAGGTACGTTCGTGTGGAAAATTGGCTTCAGAATTCCATACGAAACTGAATATGAAATGAAGCAGGGAACAGTAAATAATAAACAATAAACAAGTAGGGTAACTCTTGCTCCCACAAGAAAACATAACTCCAAAGGAATGCTGCTTACGACACCGAATCGCCTGGTAGACATGACAACACCGAGTTCTGTGTGCCCAGTGCTGTCATGTCTGCTAGGTGATTCGGTGTCGTAAACAGCATTCCTTTGGAGTTATGTTTTCTTGTGGGAGCAAGAGTTACCCTACTTGTTTATTGTTCAGAATTCCGTGTTGTTCAACATTCAAATTTCCCGCTTTGTTTTAAATGATTTTTTTTTGTTTGTTTGTTTGTTTGTTGTTTTTTTTGGTTTGTTCTCTGTTTCGATCCAACTTGTTGATATCATTTATTACAAAAGTGATGAAAGTGTTGTTGTTGTTGTTGTTGTTGTTGTTGTCGTTGTTATTGTTGTTGGTTTTGTTTTTGTTGTTTTTAAGGGACAGTGGAGGCTTTCCGTTCCTGTCCTCTTCTCCCCTCTGAACTTCCACTGATATTAAAAAAAAAAAAAAAAAATTCTGGATTGAAGCTTAAGACCGGTTTTTTTTTTCTAATTGCACTTTGCCGTCCTGCTGTTTGCCGTCCAGCTGTTTGCTGTCCTGTTGTTTGCTGTCCTGCCCTGCTGTTTGCTGTCCTGTTTGCTGTCTTGCTGTTTGCTGTCATGGTGTTTGCTGTCCTGGTATTTGCCGTCCCGTTGTCTGCTGTCCTGTTGTTTGCTGTCCTGTTGTTTGCTGTCCTGTTGTTTGCTGTCCTGCTGTTTGCTGTCCTGCTTTTTGCTGTCCCGCTGTCTTCTGTCCTGTTGTTTGCTGTTTGCTGTCCTGCTGTTTGCTGTCCTGGTGTTTGCCGTCCCGTTGTTTGCTGTCCTGGTGTTTGCCGTCCTGTTGTTTGCTGTCCTGGTGTTTGCCGTCCCACTGTCTTCTGTCCTGCTGTTTGCTGTCCTGCTGTTTGCTGCCCTGCTGTTTGCCGCCCTGCTGTTTGCTGTTCTGCTGTTTGTTGTCCTGTTGTTTGTCGTCCTGTTGTTTGCTTTCCTGCTGTTTGCTGTCCTAGACAGCGCCATGTCGGGCTTCCCATTCTGCTCCCCTGCTTAAGGAGCGGTCATCATTCCCCATAACATCACCTGTATCGCCTGTCGAGTGATGTTAGTGTTGTTTATTATTGGGAGTATTCATGTAGCGTCTGTCCTTGTAACACGCAGACAGATAACAAACTGTTCCAAATCCGTCCAAACCTGAAAGAGTTTTTAACCATGTTCCTGAGGCGGCCGTAAAGACGAAACAGTCTTGTGCCGTTTGCATACAGGTCACTCGTTTTACACCCATTCTTATCTTTTAAAAGATGAAGAAGATCCGTGGTGCATTCCATGTCAGGTGCCACTCACAGTGACACATATTCGTTTAGAGTGTTGGGACTGGCATAATGTGACACATAAATACTTTACAGCAGACTCCATGGAAACCTTGTTCAGAGATGTTCCACCTGATGTGGTCTTTCAATTTCTGAAAGAGATCAACATTTTTCATTTTCTCTAAGATTTTACAGAAGTAAGATTTTTATCGAAATTTCCGGTGTGTTAGAAGGTGTTTTTTTTTGTTTGTTTTTTTAAAGGGATGTGTGAATGATTTTTTAAAAATGTATCTTGTGAGTTGACTTCGATGCGGTGTCAGCCATGATATGGTCCTTTACGGTCGGTTGGGCTATCAGCAAATTACCTTACCCTTACCGTTCTGAGACCAAGCACAGGGCGCTGTACTGTCTACGGTCTTGTTTACCCTACTGGGCTGCCTACCCGGGCAGAGCCGACTGAAGGAGATGCTTGCTGGCGCTACATCTGGTCGTTTCCTGCGTCATTCAGTCTGTCAGTCAACAGTTTCTTTATTTTTTTTTTATTCATTCGGTGCATGCTGTGTCTGTATACGTGTCATCCATACCAATGGCACAACTGGCCTTCTCTTCCGAAAGTTAGTGATGGGATTTGACTTTGTGCAACATTGTCATGCGTGCGTTCACACACGGAACCTCGCTTCATAGTCTCATTCGAAGGACGTTTTGAAAAGTAGAGTCAGAACCAGTGTTTAGTCCCAGGGAAAAATCCACCTGTGCCGAAACGCCCGAGTAGAGATTCGAACCCGCAGTCCCAGGATCACTTGGATCACTGGTCCGGCACACTACCAACTGAGCTATTCGGGGATCAGCGAAGGTCCGGTCTTCTACGCTGCCACGCCTGTAAAACATTGTGGCAAGTGTTTAGCGCGGCAGCTGGACAAACGTCTGCTGGAAGTCGCTAGGAGACATGCCTTAGAATTGTTGTTGGGGGTTATGAAGTTGGTCCCAGACTGTGTTTGTGGGAGGATCCTGTTTTGTGAAACTCTCTCTCTCTCTCTCTCTCTCTCTCTCTCTCTCTCTCTCTCTCTCTCTCTCTCTCTCTTTCTCTCTCTCTCTCTCTCTCTCTCTCTCTCTCTCTTTCTGTGTGTGTGTGTGTGTGTGTGTGTGTGTGTGTGTGTGTGTGTCTGTCTGTCTGTCTGTCTGTCTGTCTGTCTGTCTCTCTCTCTCTCTCTCTCTCTCTCTCTCTCTCTCTCTCTCTCTCTCGTTGTGTGTCCCGTTCGTGTTGACTCCTAGTATGCGAAAGGAAAGTTCAATGTAATGATTGGATATTTTGACTTGATGGAAAAATTAAACCTAACAATTTGGATATCCTTCTTTAGAGAATTATGATTAGATATATTTCTTTAGAACCAGTGGGGGGGGGGGGGGGGGGGGGGAGGGGGTTCTTTTCTTTGAGCGAGGAAAATAGGACTTAGTACAATTGTGGGGAATCCTTGAGATATGACTTTCAATCGGGCCAGCAGAAGGCTCTATTCATCCTAACTCTGATCTTGTAAAGATTCGTTTTGAAAGGTTCACTCGTTGGCTAGCTGAGAGCCAGTGTTGAAGATTATGTGGGTGAAGGGGGCAATGTGGAAATCCCCACTGGATTTTTATCAGCGCTCTTTGGTTTGGCGTGTAGTAAATCCTCGTGGAAATGGGAGGCACGGGTATTGTTGGATAATATTGTCGTGACGCGCGGGATGCTGTGCATACAGGCGAGCTCAGCGGAAGTGTGCCTCGCTTGAGAAGTGTTCACTGACGGTCAGGTAAACCAGCAGACAACTCCGGCAGTATAACAGCTAGTCTCGAAG
>CM065725.1:61131915-61134415 GCA_033310375.1 Conus canariensis
TTTTTTGCGATCGGTTGGCACTTAACGCGGGGGTTACCAATCGTTTGAACTGCACAGAGAATCATCAGACTAGACCAGCTTCTGTGCACGCACGTGCATCACGTTTGCTGTCCTAGATAAACCGTATACTTCATGCACACGAGTTATGTTTTATAGTTGACTTTTTGTCCAGTCGTCAGCGTAACGACAGTCAGATGGACTTCGACTTCGCCAATGGTCCCTGTGCCTTTTTCTCCATTAATCAGCGTAATGACAATCATTAGAATGGTGATTTTGCCATTATCATTATTATTATTATTATCATTCTTCTTATCATCATGAATACTTCTATAGCGCCTATCCTCGGCTAGAGACCAAGCTCTTAGCGCTTTACAATCCACACTCGTTTACACAACGGGCTGCCTACCTGGGCAGTGCCGACTGAAGAGCTGCCAGTTGGCGCTTCATTCAGTCGTTTCCCGTGTCATCCAGTCAATATCGTTCAATATCGTTCACGCAATTTCCTTACTTCCTTCATTCTTTCTATTTCTCACGCAGGTTGCATGCTATGTGCAACGTGTCATCCATACTAACGGCCAAACTGGCCTTCTCTTCCGAAAGTTGGTGATGGGATTTTATGTGTGTGCAAGATGTTGCGCGTGCGTTCACGCACGGAACGTCGGCTTATAGTCTCACTCGGAGGACTGAAATTAGTCCTCTGCCTTCCGGTAATCAGCGTAATGACAATCATCAGAGTGATGATTTTGCAACATTGTTAAATCTGTTCAACAGGGTTCAGACTGCTCATTGTTTGTGGATGATTTTGCTGTTTACGCAACTGGAAGCCTGTACCCGAGTGTCCAGCGCAGGCTCCAGCTTTGTGTGGATAAAATTCATCAGTGGGCGGATGAAAACGGCTTCACTTTTTCTCCTTCAAAGACACAGTGCATTCACTTCCATAATTTCCGTCAGTTTTTTCCAGATCCTGTAATTCAAATAGGGAAATATCCCATTCCAGCTGTCAAAGAGGCCAAATTCTTAGGAGTTATTTTTGACCAGAAACTCAACTTTCTCAGCCACATTAAAAACCTCAGAACTTCTTGCCAGAAAGCTCTGAATATTCTGCGGGTTGTAGCACACACTGACTGGGGCACTGATAAGAAAACTTTGCTGCACCTCTACAGAGCCCTGGTCCGTTCCAAACTGGACTATGGTTGTGCTGTGTATGGCTCTGCAAGACCGTCTTACCTGAAACTCTTGGACCCTATCCACCATCAAGGGCTTCGTCTCTGTCTTGGAGCATTCCGCACCACCCCTGTGTACAGTCTGTACGCAGAGGCAGGTGAACCCTCACTGTCCAACCGCAGGCTGAAACTGTCTCTGAATTATTATATCAGACTGTTCTCGGAACCAGAAAACCCTGCCTATGACTGTGTTTTTGACCCTCCGTTCCAAAGTAAATTTGAAAACAACCCTAACTGTATTCCGCCGTTTGGACTTCGTATGCAGCCTCACGTGCGGAATGCAGGTCTAGACTTAGGAGTTGTGTCCGATTTTTCCAAGTTTCCAGATGAGCCTCCGTGGACCTTTTTCACACCAGAGATTTGTTTTGATCTTGCAGCTTTTCGTAAAGAGTCTACCAGCTCTCTGGCATACAAGGCATTGTATTCTGACCTCTGTTCAAATTTCCATCTTATCAGAAAATTTTCACTGACGGTTCCAAGTCTGAGGATGGAGTGGCCTGTGCAGCCTACTGCCCTGGGGCTCCTTCTCAGATACTGTTAGAACATATACCTCCAGATGCTTCTGTCTATTCCGCTGAACTTACTGCTCTGGTTCTGGCATTGAAGATAATCTCACAATCTAAGAAGAGGGACTTTCTGGTTCTGTCAGATTCACTGTCAGCGTTGGAGGCCATAGCTGGCCGCAACCTTCAGCACCCAGAACTTTTACACTTTTTTGAACTTTTGACCAAGTTGAAAGCGGATGGTTACAACATTATTTTGGCTTGGATTCCTGGTCATGTTGGCATTGGAGGGAATGAAATGGTTGATCGTTTAGCCAAGAATGCCACAAGAGAGAAACTGTCCAACATATATATCCCCTGCTCAGATCTGAAACCCAAAATTAACGATTATGTGAGAGACCTCTGGCAGGAGGATTGGAACACACAGACGGATAACAAACTCTTTCAGGTTCGTCCAAACCTTAATGAGTTCCTCCCATCTGCGTCTGGTGGTCGTAAAGAAGAAACAGTTCTTTGCCGGCTGCACACCGGCCATTCGTATTTTACCCATTCGTACCTTTTAAAGAGTGAAGAAGCTCCGTGGTGCATTCTATGTCATGTGCCACTCACAATGAAGCATATTCTTTTAGAGTGTTGGGACTTGCACGATGTGAGACACAAACATTTTACGGCAGATTCCATGAAAACCTTGTTCAGAGATGTCCCACCTGATGCCATCTTTGAGTTCTTGAAAGAGATTAACATTTTTCATCGGATCTGAGTTTTTACAGTGGC
>CM065725.1:61139415-61151915 GCA_033310375.1 Conus canariensis
CGCGCGCGCGCGCACACACACACACACACACACACACACACACACACACACACACACACACACACACACTGGACCCGTGCCCATACACCCATACACACACGCACACACACACACACACACACACACACACACACACACACACACACACACACACACATATATATATATATACACGCAAACGTGTACACTCACCCCCCTCCCCCCCCCCTCCCCACACACCACACACACACACACAATAACGGCACATCCAATGTTAGGTAGGTACTCAAGGTCTGACCAACGCGTTGAAGCTAATGCGTAGGTCAAACATCTGCAAAGTCAGAACCACGAGACCCTCTCCTTAATTGAATGATCTCATCTTAAGTCATTCATTTAACTCATACATCTGTCAGCTTTAAATCACGCGCAGTGTGGGTCTCAAAACTTCACGGGGATGTGGTGTTAGCGTATATGGACTAGTCCGCACGCAGTGACACCCTCCATGATGACACTGGCACTGACACTGAGACTGGAACTGAAACTCAAACTCCCCTGCCATGCACAGGGCTGGAGGTGGTTCGAGAGGCGACTGGGTGGTCCCCCCTCTGCCCCCCCCCCCCCCCCCCCCCCCGTGCCAGGCAGCTTCGCCCCCTTACCTGGAGGGAGAAAAGTGACGGGTCCACTTGCCTGCACTCGCGCTCGCCACGTACGTCCTGGTGCGTCCCTTGCCATCCCCCTCCTGCCCCGTCTCCCTGCACCGTCTCCCTGCACCGTCTCCCTGCTCCCCGTCTTCCTGCCCCGTCTCCTGCTCTCCTTGCTCCCTGCCCCATCTCCTGCATGTCTCCCTGCCCGCCGATCTCCCTGCAGTGCTCCTGCCCGTCTCCTGCCCCGTCTCCCTGGCCCGCATCCCAGTGCTCCCTGCCCGCCCGCTCGTCTCCCTGCACGGTCTCCCTGCCCGTCTCCCTGCATGTCTCCCTGCCCGTCTCCCTGCACTGTCTCCCTGCCCATCTCACCACTGCCTTCTCCTGCCCTGTCTCCTGCAGTGTCTCCCTGCACCGTCTCCCTGCGGTCTCCCTGCCCCGTCTCCCTGCAGTGTCTCCCTGCCGGCTCCCTGCAGTCTCCCTGCCCCGTCTCCCTGCCTGTCTCCCTGCAGGTCTCCCTGCCCCGTCTCCCTGCACCGTCTCCCTGCCCCGTCTCCCTGCCCGTCTCCCTGCAGTGTCTCCCTGCCCCGTCTCCCTGCACCGTCTCCCTGCCCCGTCTCCCTGCAGTGTCTCCCTGCCCGTCTCCCTGCCCCATCTCCCTGCACCGTCTCCCTGTACTGTCTCCCTGCCCCATCTCACACACACTTTTCCTGCATGCTCTCTGTATTGTCTCCCTGCACTGTCTCCCTGCGCCGTCTCCCTGCCCGTCTCCCTGCGCCGTCTCCCTGCCCCGTCTCCCTGCACCATCTCCCTGCACCGTCTCCCTGCCCGACTCCCTGCACTGTCTCCCTGCACCATCTCCCTGCATTCTCCCTGCCCTGTCTCCCTGCCCGACTCCCTGCACCATCTCCCTGCACCATCTCCCTGCAGTCTCCCTGCCCTGTCTCCCTGCCCGACTCCCTGCACTGTCTTCCTGCACTGTCTCCCTGCACCGTCTCCCTGCACCATCTCCCTGCCCCGTCTCCCTGCCCCGTCTCCCTGCCCTATCTCCCTGCACCGTCTCTCTGCACTGTCTCCCTGCTCCGTCTCCCTGCCCCTTTTCCTGCACCGTTCCTCCCTGCCCTATCTCCCTGCACCGTCTCTCTGCCCTGTCTCCCTGCCCCGTCTCCCTGCCCCGTCTCTCTGCCCCTTTTCCTGCACCATCTCCCTGCCCCGTCTCCCTGCCCTATCTCCCTGCACCGTCTCTCTGCCCCGTCTCCCTGCCCCGTCTCCCCTCCCGCTCTGCCCTTTTCCTGCACCATCTCTCTGCCCCGTCTCCCCGCCCTTTCCTGCCCTGCCCGCTCTGTCTCCTGCCCTGTCTCCCTGCCCCGTCTCCCTGCCCTGTCTCCCTGCCCCGTCTCCCTGCCCCGTCTCCTGCACCGGTCTTCCTGCCCTTCCTGCCCGTCTCCCTGCCCCGTCTCCCTGCCCCGTCTCCCTGCCCCGTCTCCTCTGCCCTGTCTCCCTGCCCCTTTTCCTGCCCCGTCTCCCTGCCCCGTCTTCCTGCCATCTCCCTGCTCCATCCCCTGCCCGTCTCCTGCCCCGTCTCCCTGCCCCTTCTCCTGCCCCCTCTCCTGCCCCGTCTCCCTGCCCCGTCTCCCTGCACCGTCTCCCTGCACCGTCTCCCTGCACCGTCTTCCTGCCCCGTCTCCCTGCCCGTCTCCCTGCCCCGTCTCCCTGCCCCGTCTCCCTGCACCGTCTCCCTGCCCTGTGTCCCTGCCCCGTCTCCCTGCCCCGTCTCCCTGCACCGTCTCCCTGCCCCGTCTCCCTGCACCGTCTCCCTGCCCTGTGTCCCTGCACCCGTCTCCCTGCCCCGTCTCCCTGCCCGTCTCCCTGCCCCTCTCCCTGCCCGTCTTCCTGCACCGTCTCCCTGCCCGTCTCCCTGCCCCGTCTCCCTGCACCGTCTCCCTGTCCTGTTCCCTGCCCCGTCTCCCTGCCCCGTCTCCCTGCCCATCTCCCTGCCCCGTCTCCCTGCCCGTCTCCCTGCACCGTCTCCCTGCACCGTCTCCTGCCCCCGTCTTGCCGCCGTCCGTGTCTCCGTGCAAACCGTGTCTCCTGCACTGTTTCCGCTGTACCACTTGTCCTGCCTCCTTCGTGCCCGTCTCCTGTCCCGTCTCCTTGCACGTCTCCTGCACTTTTTCTCCCTTGTACCATCGTCTCCTGCCCCGTTTCATCCGTCATCGCTGCCCGTGTTGCCATCGTCATCTACCCGTTCTGTCACGTCATCTGCACCGTTCCCTGCATCGTCTCCCTGCACTTGTTTCATCGTCTTTACCGTTTTCCTGCCGTCGTATCGTCACCGTTGTTGTCATGTCTCATCGCACCGTTGTCTGTCCTCATCCGTTACCGTTGCACGTCTTCTGTCATCTCCCTTGTTGTACCATCGTCCCGTTGCCCGTCGTCACCTTTGTCATCGTCTCCCGTCACCGTCTCTGCATCGTCCCTTTTTCTCCTCGTCTCCTGTCTCTCTGTTATCGTCACCGTTGTTGTCATCCTGCCCGTCTCCTAGCCCGTCTCCCTGTTACTCTCCCTGTACCGTCTCCCTTGCCCCGTTCTCCTGCACCGTCTCCCTGTACCGTCTCGTCCCTGTTACCGTCTCCCTGCCCGTCTCCTCTCGTACCGTCTCCCTGTACCGTCTCCTGCCACGTCTCCCTGTACCGTTTCCTGCACCGTCTCCCTGTACCGTCTCCCTGCCCCGTCTCCCTGCCCCGTCTCCCTGTACCGTCTCCCTGTACCGTCTCCCTGCCCCGTCTCCCTGTACCGTCTCCCTGCCCCGTCTCCCTGTACCGTCTCCCTGTACCGTCTCCCTGCCCCGTCTCCCTGCACCATCTCCCTGTACCGTCTCCCTGCCCCGTCTCCCTGCACCATCTCCCTGTACCGTCTCCCTGCACCATCTCCCTGCCCCGTCTCCCTGTACCGTCTCCCTGCCCCGTCTCCCTGTACCGTCTCCCTGTACCGTCTCCCTGCCCCGTCTCCCTGCACCATCTCCCTGTACCGTCTCCCTGCCCCGTCTCCCTGCACCGTCTCCGCTGCTGTCGACAAGGAGTCCGGCTGCGGCGCTGTGCCGATGCTTTTGCAGCGGCCTGGCGTTGGCCGTTTGTTCTGTGTGCAGGAAGAGGAAGGGTGTACCTGAACGCGTGCCGTGTGTGCCGCATGTTACGAGCTTGTGTACGACGTGCTTTGTCTCTGATTTCTCTGTCAACGTCGTCGTCGTCGTCATTGTCATCGTCACCGTTGTCATCGTCGTCGTCCTGGGCACCGTTGTTGTCATCGTCATCGTCATGGGCACCGTTGTTGTCATCGTCATCGTTACCGTTGTTGTCATCGTCATTGTTACCGTTGTCGTCATCGTCATCGTTACCGTTGTTGTCATCGTCATTGTTACCGTTGTTGTGATCGTCGTCATCGTCACCGTTGTTGTCATTGTCATCGTCACCGTTGTTGTCATCATCATTGTTACCGTTGTCGTCGTCATTGTCATCGTCACCGTTGTTGTCATCGTCATCGTCACCGTTGTTGTCATCGTCGTCACCGTTGTTGTCATCGTCGTCATCGTCACCGTTGTTGTCATTGACATCGTCACCGTTGTTGTCATCGTCATCGTTACCGTTGTCGTCGTCATTGTTATCGTCACCGTTGTTGTCATCGTCATCGTCACCGTTGTTGTCGTCATTGTCATCGTTACCGTTGTTGTCATCGTCACCGCTGTCATCGTCGTCATTGCCACCTTTGTTGTCATCGTCACCGTTGTTGTCATCATCGTCATCGTCACCGTTGTTGTCATCGTCGTCATCGTCACCGTTGTCGTCATCGTCGTCGTCACCGTTGTTGTCATCGTCATCCTCACCGTTATTGTCATCGTCGTCATCGTCACCGTTGTTGTCATCGTCGCCATCGTCACCGTTGTCGTCATCGTCGTCGTTGTCGTTATCGTCATCGTCACCGTTGTTGTCATCGTCATCGTCACCTTTGTTGTCATCGTCGTCGTCACTGTTATCGTTGTCGTCGTCGTTGTCGTCGTCGTCTTCATCATCGTCATCGTCTTCATCGTCCTTCTTGGCTCCAGTCATGCTGCCGACGCCTGTAGACATCGTCCGATTGACGGGGGCCTGGCAATGAAGGCGTGAGTGGAACGCGGAGTCTTAAGGAAAGACAACAGTAATGTCCAAAACGGGTTGAAGGAAGGACAAATTACATAATTTTCTCCGCTTGTTGTCCCTCTGTTTATTTCCCTTGTTTTCCCGTTCCTTTTACTTGAAACGGATCACTCTTGGTATGAATAAAATCCTTCACCTACCATTACGGAGTTGCTGTAACTCCACTCCGGCCAGGTTCTCTCAGTCTGTAGTTGTAGTCTGGCATCGCCATCGTCTCCATGGGACACGACAGCTGCTACCAGGATAGGACCCGTGGTCTTCGTAAACCGGCACAGCGTTGCCATTGAGTCCCCTTGGGACGCAACAGCTGTTGTGCGCAGGGGATCTCAGAGGATGCACTGCTCCTGTGGTCCACAGTGAGGACAGACCAGCTCACCATTGTACCCCGTCCCAGTTTTGGTCTTCGTCCTGATAATATGATAATGATAATGATAAAGAATAATAATAAGAGCAATGAAAAAAAAAACAGTAGTTACTTCATTCAGAGCAATTAAACCGGAATTTACCAATTTAAGAGCATTCCTAAACAAACTTCTGGTGGTTCTGAACACATCGTGTCTGACTTTTTTTTTCTTCAAGAGCACTCCAAACAAAGGGTATGGAATCAAAACAAAAACTTAGAAGACTCAAGACCTAAACGGAATGCCAGGAACTTTAAGAATTTCGGACACTCGGCAGTAATTTCTGCTGTGAAAATAGAATTCCTCGCCCACGCACGTCATGAATGTTTTCATGTACACGGCGCGATTGCGTACGCGCTGACTAGTGCAATGTCGCACTCCCCCCCCCCCCCCCCCCCCTCCCCGTATACCTAACCCACGACACCCCAGTTTACTGAACGGGGTCTCGCCCGCGGTCAGACCCTGAACTCTTTTCACTTTCGAGTGTTGGGACTGGCACGATGCGAGACATAAAGAGAAAACACTTTACAGCAGACTCCATGACAACCTTGTTCAGAGATGTCCCACACCTGATTTGATCTTTGAATTTCTGAAAGAGATTAACATTTTCCCATTTGAACTAAGGTTCTACGGAAGAAAGATTTTTAACGAAATTTCCGGTGTGTCTTCAGGTGTCTTCTCAAAGGGTTGTGTGAATGACATTTTTTGTTTTCCTTAAATGACTTGCGAGTTGGCGTTGACGCGGTGACAGCCCTGACATGGCCCTTTGCGGTCGGCTGGGCTGTAAGCAACATTACCTTGTCTTACCTTCCCTCGGTCCAGACTGGAACGGGCGCTACTCTGGAACCGGTACCCCTTTCCTCCAAGGCTGGCACGTCGATGATGGCTGGAAGGCCACCGTCTTGATGGTGCCACTAAAAAAGGCGGCGGCACACGGCCACCCGGCTCCGGGGTGACTGACCGGTGCTTTGGGGTAGAGCCCCGACTGGGTTCAGCAGTTGAACGTTCATGATGGCTCCTCCCGACATTCCAATTTGCCACTTTCGCTACCCCCCTATCTGTGATGTGTTGTTGATCTGGTGGTATTACGTGGTGAAAAATGGGCCCCCTTCCCCCCCCCCCCCCCCCATTCGCACTGTCCTCTCTCCCTCCCTGTTTCTCTCTCTCTCTCTCTCTCTCTCTCTCTCTCTCTCTCTCTCTCTCCTCTCTCTCTCTCTCTCTCTCTCTCTCTCTCTCTCCTCTCTCCCCCCCCCTCTGTCCCTCTCTCTCCTCTGTTTCCGTCTCTCTTTCTCTCTCTCTCCTGTCTCTCTCTCTCTCTCTCTCTCTCTCTCTCTTCTCTCTCTCCCCCCTCTCTCTCCCTCTCTCCTCTCTCTCTCTCCTCTCTCTCCTCCTCTCTTCTCTCTCTCTCTTATCTGTCTGTCTGTCTGTCTCTCTCTCCTCTCTTTCTTTCTCTCTCTCTCATCTCTCTCCTCTCTCTCTCTCTCTCCACTCTCCCTGTCTCTCTCTCTCCTCTCCCTCTCTCTCTCTCTCTCTCTCTCTCTCTCTCTCTCTCTCTCTCTCTCTCTCTCTCTCTCTCCTCTCCTTCTCTCTCCCCTGCTGGTATGGCTTCCTCCATCTGTCGTAGCATCGCAGGAAGGTGTGGTCGTGAAACCTGAACGTAGCTCACTAACTAACTAACGCCTCTCTCCACTCGTGAAACCTGAACGTAGCTCACCAACTAACTAACGCCTCTCTCCCTCGTGAAACCTGAACGTAGCTCACAACTAACTAACGCCTCTCTCCGCTCGTGAAACCTGAACGTAGCTCACCAACTAACTAACGCCCTCTCCCGCTCGTGAAACCTGAACGTAGCTCACCAACTAACTAACGCCTCTCTCCGCTCGTGAAACCTGAACGTAGCTCACCAACTAACTAACGCCTCTCTCCGCTCGTGAAACTGAACGTAGCTCACCAACTAACTAACGCCTCTCTCCGCTCGTGAAACCTGAACGTAGCTCACCAACAACTAATCTTAAACGCCTCCTCTCCGCTCGTGAAACCTGAACGTAGCTCACCAACTAACTAACGCCTCTTCCGCTCGTGAAACCTGAACGTAGCTCACCAACTAACTAACGCCTCTCTCCGCTCGTGGAACCTGAACGTAGCTCACCAACTAACTAACGCCTCTCTCCACTCCAGACGCCAGACGCGCTGTCCCAACAACTCACCGGCGTCAGGTCGGACCAGGAAAGCAGGCGCACCTGCTGACACGTCTCTCCCACCCGTCCGCCACCCGCCCCCATCCCCTCCCCCGCCCTCCCTCTATCCCCCCCCCCCTGCCTCCCCCCAGCACCCTCCTCTCCTCTCCTCCTCCTTCTTCTCTTCACCCCTCTCTTCATGATCAGGGTAAGCAAAGGTAAATTCCGATGCGTCAATGGCGAAATCCTCTCGCGTACCTAGTCGGCAACCTGTTCTTAACGAGAAAAAAGAAAAAAGGTTAAAAGTTGAGTGACTGGGTGCTGAAGGTGACACTTGAGACACATGTATGGTTCTGTTTCCCGTGTTGTGTGGTCCATCTGTTGGTTTGGCGATGCGGTAAACACGCTCGTTGTCTCCATCGGCTTCAAATCATGCGCAGCGTGGTCTCGAAACTTCGCAGATGTGATGTACCGTATATGGATCAATCCGCACGCAGTAGCACCTCTCCTTGATGAAACTGAAACTGAAACGTGTCTCTCCGAAACTGGGCGAGGTGGATCATCTTGTGGTTGTAGTTTCAGTTTCAGTTTCATCAAGGAGGCGTCACTGGGTGCGGGGACTAGTCCATTACGCTTCACCACATCCGTTAAGTTTTGAGACCACACTACACATGATTTAGATGTTGGTTGTAGATGGACTTGAAGATCCGGAGAGGAGGTGGGTTCGACTTGTTAGGGCATAGAACGTGCCTCGTGGATGTGTTCAGGCCGAAGCGTTGCAACCCTGACCATGTTGTGTCTTGCAGGTGAGCGACTTTTGCCCCCCAGAGGTGACAAGAGTCTGGGGGAGTTGTCTGTCATGGATGCAGGCTCCTTCTAAATGTGTGTGTGTGTGTGTGTGTGTGTGTGTGTGTGTGTGTGTGTGTGTGTGTGTGTGTGTTTGTTCGTGTGATGAACGACATACATTTTATGCCATACTTTTTCATGCCCTATATACAGAGTTGTATCAGTCCTTGGAAAACCCGTGAAAGTCCTTGAACTTTCGAGGACCCATTTTCAAGGACCAAAAAAAGCCTTGTCAATTTGGTCTCCAGTGCCTGTAAATATCTGACAGTGCTTGAAAATGAAAAAGCTGATGGAGCAATTTTTTTTTAATGAGAAAATCACACCACAACAAAAATTCATTGCAGAGAATAAATGATATATAGACAGACAAAATTCAAGGTTTATTTCATGCGAAAATATCCCCCATACCTTTCTTCTACTGTATCAGATTCTGTTTTAAGGTCAGTTGGAGGAGAGCTTATATTTCTTTTTTTTTTCTTAATGAAAAGTCCTTGAACAATCTTTAAAATCCTTGAATATTTTCTTTCTGAAAGCCTGAACGAATCCTTTCACGAAATGACGAACAGTGTGTATATTCACACTCAGTGTACGATAGGCCTAGTGGTTTAAGCACGCGCGAGAATTGCAGCAGCAACAGGAAAATGACGTAGTCTGTGACGTATAACAAAGCTGACGTATTACCTGTCTGTCTGAACGGGGCACGGCCGTGCTGCTCAAAGAGACATGCTGGAGGCTCTGGGTCTGGCTATTTTGGTAACGCAGCCGTCAGGGGTGTCAGTCTTGTTGTACAGGATCTCTGACGCAGCTCAGACCACACGAAAAGATGAATAACGGGGAAGGTTACAGGTGAAACACTACGAAAAAAAAAACTCCGATTATGTCTCTGTCGTTTCTGTCTCTCTCCCCTCTCCCTCTCTCTGTATCTTACAACACACACACACACGCACGCAGTTACACTCACCACACACGCACGCGCTCGTGCGCGCGCACACACTCACACATGCACAGTCGCGCGCGCGCACTACACACGCGCGCACGCGTGCGAGCATATGCACGCATGCGCGCGCGCACACACACACACACAAACACATCACGCACCACCACACACACACACACACACACACACACACACACACACACACACACACACACACAGAGTGAGAGTAGTTCAATTAAAACTGAAAAGCGTTTTCGAATGCCAACAGAAACCAAGAAGGTTTGGGTTGTAGACAATGCTAAGGCTGCAAAGCATGAAGTTAGGAATAGGAAGAGGGGAATAAGCAAGCAGGAAGACAAAGGAAGGAGGGAAAAGGGAGGAAGCAAACGATTCGATTGGGGATAAATGGACTAATGAAGTAAAGAAGATAAAATGTAAATCGCCTAAAGAAGACGAAAATGTACGGGGAACTTCAGGTGAGATGTAAAGAGGACCGAGGGAGGTAAAATCAAGGTGGAGATAAGCAGGTAAAAAACGTAACGCAGGCTGAAGAAGGTCCATTTTTAAGCTGAGCTAACGGAGGTAAAACGTAAGGAAAGTTAACGAAGTTAAAATGTAAAGAAAACTAGTCACGTGACTTTCCAATTTTTAGTATCGTCAAAAAACACAGGCATTTTTTTTTTTTTTCAACCAGCAGTACAACCAGTTAAGGAAACAAAAACGGACAAAAAAAAAAAAAAAAAAAAAAAAAAAGAAAAAAGAAAAAACCGGGAAGACCATATCTCATTTTGCTGGAACAAAGAAAATCTACCAACACTCTGTTATGCACTTAAAATCCGGGACAGTACAGTATTACAAAAAATACAGCATGACCTAGACACTTCACACACAAGAGGGTCTATTAAAACACTCGTTACATTACTGTCAAATCTAATCCAAACGTACTAATCTAATTCTTCATTACAGAAACATAACAAATACAGAAACATTACACACAATAAAGCAATTATTCGAGTTGATTCTTCTTTCAGGTGCTTAGCCTGAGGCATGGAAAACTGGTATTAATGTGCCAATCTACAAATCATTACACCCGTTCAATCGTAATTACCATCATCATACAGTTCTAAACCACTCGCTTAGCAACCTGTTTTACCAAATATTAAACAATCGTATAAAAACCACCTTGAAAGTAACTATTCATCATCAAAGGAACAGGTTAGGCTCCGGAAATCAAACAAAACATCAGACCATATCTTTGTCCTCAAAAAAGATTATTGACAATATTATGAAAAGCAGAAAGAGAAACAATTCCATAGCTGGTTTATTGACTTTCAGAAAGCATTTGATGAAAGCTGACTTCAGCCTCTAATGCGTAAAATGTATAAGATAGGTATACAGGGACATTGTCACAGAATTATTCAAAATATGTACAAAAACGTTACATTGTGTACAAAAACAAAAGCGGATTATCTTCAGAGATACCCGTTGTGAAAAGAGAGTCACAAGGAATATTCGAAGTCCCACTTTATTTAATGTTTTTGTCTACGATCTTCCCAGTTATGCAGCGATACTTACTCACCATACTCACGTGATTATAAAATTGAACACTTTTTCATGTTTACTGTACGCTGACAATCTGTATATTGTCTACTACAAAGGACGGAATCCAAAACAAAGACGATGGACTCAGCGTGTGGTGCAATAGCAGGGACTTAAAACTCAATATTGAAAAAAAAAAAGCTTAAGTAATAATGCCTGCACACACTTATAACCACACGCCTGTGTTCTTTTCAAATTCAGCAATGATATATCTAAACTTCAGATGACGTTAACACTTCGGTGTTTTGTTACATAAGACAGGAACATTCACTTTAGATCAGGAGCAACTAGTTAAGCAGGTTAACATAGCAGCACGTTCCTTGCGACGAATTGTTAGAGGACAGGACATTCGTTGATAAAATATTTCAACTTTTCGATTCGTTGATCTTGCCTGTAGCAACTTGCGAGGCTGAGATTTGGTTTCAGTAGAGTAAAACACTGATTAAGCTTCTGTTTCACACAGGCATGTCTAATTTCTTTCATGGTAGTCTTTCTTCAAAACACACACCTGAGCACTAACATATGAAATTTTGCACGCAGGTTCGGGGTGTATTATCAAAGCCAATGAATCTTCCAATACTGGCAGAGTTGGGCAGATTAGCTACCGGAATCCACAGTGCATGTCGAGTGATTAGTTGTTGGACACACCATTCTGAACACTGGGGAGTCCGCACACGTAAAGAAAGATCTATGCTGAGATGAGAAACAGCATAAAAGAAAACGAATGTAGATTATTCGTAAAAACATTCCCGAGGGTTCAAGGCTAGGTCATGCTAGGGTCAGTCAGACAACGTTCAGTAAAACAGACTAAACTTCACTCTACGCTGAGTATTAAGGAGCAGATACATTGAAGTCTGCAAACAACTGAAGAGAATAGATTATAGTTTTAGCACAAATCAAGAACATGATACGGGTAGAGCTGGAGCATTGAATTCGAATACGAGCCCCGACTTGAGCACGAACGGAAGATTTACAAAATTTCCAAGAGAAGAAAGATTATGCCAAGTCTGTGGAGTGTGGAAGGGGCTAATTTCATTTTTTGGATAATCGTACCTTATTTGATTTAAAGAGCAGTCTAATCACAAACATACAAAAATGTACTCACACATCAAAGGCAGTAAATATAATTATTGTATGGAAGCAAACAATTTCTTAGATAATGTGAATTTCAGAATGCGTTTGCTAAATGCTTGTCTGAGTCCATATGTCTCAGATGAAAGTTTTATCCTTACTTCTGTCGTTCTGTTGCGTCAATAAACCTCTTTGTTTTTTCATGACAATGAAATCACGTCGAGTCGAGTCATCGAGTGGAATCGCACACACTCACTCACTCACTCACTCACACACCAGTCACATACATGCCCCTCAGTACGCTCCGTCATAAAAGCCAACGACTGCTGTTCAGTTACGGGCACATTACTCGCCGTTAACGAGCCTTCAAGTTCGCTCAACTCATGCGAAGGAGTTGACTTGGCTGTTAACATCCACCCCGATCTTTCTCCCGATGGGGGCACACGGGAGTGTGATTGAAACGTTTCAAAATTGTCTGAGCCTGCACAGGGTGGTTGCTAAGGTTTGCCTGTACACAGCTGAGACGGTGAGATTCCGATTACACGCGCGTGTTAATCTTCACCAAGCAAGTGATGTCTTCACCCTTATCTTTTGGTTGGTTGGCTGGTTTCTTTAGCAAGCGTACAGTTGAACTACGGAAAGGATGTTGGCACAGC
>CM065725.1:61154415-61166915 GCA_033310375.1 Conus canariensis
TACCTCCGTCACGAAGTTCGTGTTTTCACCGTGTGTCTGTTAGTTTGTTACCTCCGTCACGAAGTTCGTGTTTTCACCGTGTGTCTGTTAGTTTGTTACCTCCGTCACGAAGTTCGTGTTTTCACCGTGTGTCTGTTAGTTGGTTACCTCCGTCACGAAGTTCGTGTTTTCACCCGTGTGTCTGTTAGTTTGTTACCTCCGTCACGAAGTTCGTGTTTTCACCGTGTGTCTGTTAGTTGGTTACCTCCGTCACGAAGTTCGTGTTTTCACCGTGTGTCTGTTAGTTTGTTACCTCCGACAAGAAGTTCGTGTTTTCACCGTGTGTCTGTTAGTTTGTTACCTCCGTCAAGAAGTTCGTGTTTTCACCGTGTGTCTGTTAGTTTGTTACCTCCGACAAGAAGTTCGTGTTTTCACCGTGTGTCTGTTAGTTTGTTACCTCCGTCAAGAAGTTCGTGTTTTCACCGTGTGTCTGTTAGTTTGTTACCTCCGTCACGAAGTTCGTGTTTTCACCGTGTGTCTGTTAGTTTGTTACCTCCGACAAGAAGTTCGTGTTTTCACCGTGTGTCTGTTAGTTTGTTACCTCCGTCAAGAAGTTCGTGTTTTCACCGTGTGTCTGTTAGTTTGTTACCTCCGACAAGAAGTTCGTGTTTTCACCGTGTGTCTGTTAGTTTGTTACCTCCGTCAAGAAGTTCGTGTTTTCACCGTGTCTGTTCGTGCTGTCTCTGCCAAAAAGTTCTTTTCTTCACCGAGACTGTCAGTCTGTTATCTCTGCCAAGAAGTTCATCTTCTTTTTTTTTTTTCACCGAGTTTGTTAGTTTGTTTTCTCCAGCAAGAAGATCATGCTTTCACAAAGTCTGTTAGTTTGATATCTCCGCCAAGAAGTTCCGTTTTTTTTCATCGAGTCTGTTAGTTTGTTATCTCCGCCAAGAAGGTCATTTTTTTTCACCGAGTCTGTCAGTTTGTTATCTCCGCCAAGAAGTTCTTTTTTTCGCCAATTCTGTTTGCTATCTCTCCGGTAAGAAGTTATTTTTCACCGAGTCTGTTAGTTTGTTACCTTTGCCAAGAAGGTCATGTTTTCATCGAGTCTGTTAGTTTGTTATCTCCGCCAAGAAGGTCATGTTTTCATCGAGTCTGTTAGTTTGTTATCTCCGCCAAGAAGGTCATGTTTTCATCGAGTCTGTTAGTTTGTTATCTCCGCCAAGAAGGTCATGTTTTCATCGAGTCTGTTAGTTTGTTATCTCCGCCAAGAAGGTCATGTTTTCATCGAGTCTGTTAGTTTGTTATCTCCGCCAAGAAGGTCATGTTTTCATCGAGTCTGTTAGTTTGTTATCTCCGCCAAGAAGGTCATGTTTTCATCGAGTCTGTTAGTTTGTTATCTCCGCCAAGAAGGTCATGTTTTCATCGAGTCTGTTAGTTTGTTATCTCCGCCAAGAAGTCATGTTTTCACCGAGTCCGTTAGTTTATCTCCGCCAAGAAGGTCATGTTTTCATCGAGTCTGTTAGTTTGTTATCTCCGCCAAGAAGGTCATGTTTTCATCGAGTCTGTTAGTTCGTTATCTCCGCCAAGAAGGTCATGTTTTCATCGAGTCTGTTAGTTTGTTATCTCCGCCAAGAAGGTCATGTTTTCACCGAATCTGTTTGTTACCTCCACCAAGGAGTTCAATTTTTCACCGAGTCTGTTAGTTTGTTATCTCCGCCAAGAAGGTCATGTTTTCATCGAGTCTGTTAGTTTGTTATCTCCGCCAAGAAGGTCATGTTTTCATCGAGTCTGTTAGTTTGTTATCTCCGCCAAGAAGGTCATGTTTTCACCGAGTCTGTTAGTTTGTTATCTCCGCCAAGAAGGTCCTGTTTTCACTCATGTCTGTTTTAAATCTAATTCTTAGTGGGTCTGCCCCAAACAAGGACAAACAAATTACGAGACAGTTCATCTGTTTGTCCTTGTTTCTGACGGACTCGGCAAGAATCATCTTTAAGATTTGTTTCAGTTTCCGCCGGCAGTCACCTCCCTTTGAAACTAACTCATCTCTGTCTGTTTCCTCTGCCAAAGTCATTTTCTGGCCCGTGTCTGTTGGCTTGGTTTTTTTTATCTTAAAAAAAAAAAAAGAAATCGTCTCTGTTGGTTTGGTATCTCCGCCAGGAAGATTTTTTTTTTCTCGCCTGTGTCTGTTGGTGTGTTGTCTCCGCTGACAAGGTCATATCGTCAACCGTGTCTGTTGGTGTGGAAGATCATATCTTCAATCGTGTCTGTTGTCTCCGTTGAAAAGGTCATATCGTCAACCGTGTCTGCTGGTTTGCTGTCTCCGCCAAGAAGGTTATTTTTTCGCCCTTGTCTAATGGTTTGTAACTTCCTTGAAGTATGGAATGTGGATCAAGGACGAAAATCCATTCCTTTTTGGGTGCGGATTCGTATCGCGGATCCCAGTCAAAGAGCGGATCCAGGATCCTCAGCAGGATCCGTCAGCATGATGACATGAAAATGTGGGGTACGATTTTAACGAAACGTGGTGGGAAAAGTCAAATGTGACTTAAGGACGAACCCGTTCAGTTTTGGTGCGAATTCGAATTTAAGTGCTGATCCAGGATCCGTTCGATTTGCTTTTTTCTGTCCCATCTGCTGTAAACACATCATTGGTATTTCACTTCCATATCGCTCATTCCGACTTCCCCGTCCATAGCCACTCTCTAGCTTGTCTCGCCACAGTCTCGGACCGGCAATCAATCCATCAGGAGCAGTCAGTGTCAAGTCGTCATGAGGCCACCCATTGGAGGAGACACTGCACTACTGCCGGGTCTCTTCAGTGGTGTTCAGTGGTGAATGTTCAGATCCAGTGTATGCAGCACCACCTCGTAAGCCTCCATGCAGAAGACAAAGGGGGCCGGAATAGACCAGTGACGGAGCGGCAGACTCATATTCTTGGTGATCCTGGGGTTGCGGGTTCGAGTCTCCGCCGGGCCGTTTCGGTACAGGGGGATTTTTCCCTCGGCGTTAACATTAGTTCTTCTGACTCCATTTCCCATACAGTCCTTCGAATGAGACTGTAAACCGAGGTTCCGTGTGTGAACGCACGCATAACATCTTGTACACACGTCAAATCCCATCACCAACTTTCGGAAGAGGAGGCCAGTTTGGCCGTTGGTATGGATGACACGTTACACATAGCATGCACCTTCCCCGAAGTTGGAGTATTCTGCCTTCATGGCGGGATAAAAAAAAAAAAACCGGTCACACACACAAAACTCCACTCCCTTTGTTGGGTAGATGGGATTAATCCTTGCCTGTGTACACAGGGAATGTCCGCAGGAGTATCAGCCTGCTTACGTAGAAAAAGAAAATGAATACAATAACTGCTTAGTCGCGGAGTCAGCGAGAGTGGGCATTCCCCTTCGGCGTGCGCCATCACATGGGACCTGTTCAATCTTCACAGAGATCGGCATTCTTCCGAGTGTCCCTCTTTGTTCTGTATGTTTTAGATCCATATGACCGTATCTAGGATTTCTGTGATTTTCAAACATCATCCGGTGCAATCGTTGCCCAGAACAGTCAGTGCCAACAGCACATAAGATTTTGTTCAGAATCATAAGAACAGTTGCCTTTGCAGAAGTTTCACCCCCTCCCCCCCCCCTTTTTTTTAAAGAACAGATTGACGATCTTTTTAAGTAAATTCTCTCTCTCTCTCTCTCTCTCTCTCTCTCTCTCTCTCTGTGTGTGCGTGTGTGTGTGTGTGTGTGTGTGTGTGTGTGTGTGTGGTGTGTGTGTGTGTGTGTTCTCTCTCTCTCCCTGTCTATCTGTGTGTGTGTGTCTCTCTCTCTCCCCCCCCCCCCCCTCTCCTGTCAGATGTTGTTGATTTTAACCGCACATGACATGACTTGTGATGACAAAAATTGTTAGTTTTGATACGTGTCTGTTACTTTTGGCTGGGGTACAAGCCACACTATAACACACAGTAATGAGCGCGAAAAAACAACAAAAAAAAAAACCGCTGAAACTAGTTGCAGGGCGGTGTGCACTCGAAGTGTTTGTTATTGCTGATGTAGCCTAGCATACTGACACGGGTACCTTCTACTCTGCCGAACAATAGCTAGCATGTGAGTGAGTCTCTGAATCAGTTTCGAGGCCAGTCTTCGGTAAAGGATCGGGTGGGGGGGAGGGGGGGGGGGGGAGGGGGGGGGAGGAGGGGGGGTCCAAATCTACTTAGCTTGACCGTAATCTCAAGGCAAGGTGAAGAAGTTCGTGAAACTGTTTGGCGCGTCTCTGTGTACATGAGGTAGATTGATACAGATCTCATGCAGTACCCATTCTGGATAACGCCCGTCGCCTCGCGTACATTGTACAAATCATCCTTCTGCTCTCGCTGTCCCTGTCTCTTCTTTCTCTGTCTGTCTGTCTGTTTGTCTCTTTGTCTCTGTCTCCATCTCTGTCTGTCTGTCTGACTCTGCCTGTTTGTCCGTCTATCTCTGTCTGACTTTCTGTCGGTCTACTGTCTGTCTGTCTGTCTCCGTCTCTGTCTCTCTGGCTCTGTCTCTCATGTCTCCGTCTCTGTCTCTCTGGCTCTGTCTCTCTGTCTCCGTCTGTCTCTCTTGTCTCTGTCTGTCTCTCTCCCTCTCTCTGTGCATGTGTGTGTGTGTGTGTGTGTGTGTGTGTGTGTGTGTGTTGTGTGTGTGTGTGTGTTGTGTGTGTGTGTGTGTGTGTGTGTGTGTGTGTGTGTGTGTGTGTGTGTGAACAACGCTTCACAAAGCCAACGACGTCGATGATACAATTGTTGCCCGTGTGTGTATTTTTACTTCCTAGGTTTCCTGCATGTTGAATAGTACATGGGATGAATTGGCGGTGCATTATCTTTACGATGGTATATTCAAACGAAAACAATTGGTTCGGTGGTTCCAAAGTCAGTGACATCCTTGTCAGTTTAGCACCCCACAGTATCTCTATAACCCAGCTGGATTTTCAGCTGCTCGCGGTTTGGGGACAGCTGGTCATGAAAGGGTTAAGCAGCAAATAATGACTGTTGTGGAGCTGGCAACGAAAGGGCTAAGCAGCAAATAATGACTATTGTAGAGAAGGCAATGAAAGAGTTAAGCAGCAAATATTGAATGTTGTGGAGCTGACAACGAAAGGGTTAAGCAGCAAATAATGACTGTTGTGGAGCTGGCAACGAAAGGTTAAGCAGCAAATAATGACTATTGTAGAGATGGCAATGAAAGGGTTAAGCAGCCAATAATGACTGTTGTGGAGCTGACAATGAAAGAGTTAAGCAGCAAATAATGACTATTGTAGAGATGGCAATGAAAGGTTTTAGCAGCCAATAATGACTGTTGTGGAGCTGACAATGAAAGAGTTAAGCAGCAAATAATGACTATTGTGGAGCTGGCAACGAAAGGGTTAAGCAGCAAATAATGACTATTGTGGAGCTGGCAACGAAAGGGTTAAGCAGCAAATAATGACTATTGTGGAGCTGGCAACGAAAGGTTAAGCAGCCAATTGAGTTGTAGAGCTAACAACGAAAGGGTTAAGCAGCAAATAATGGCTATCGTGGAGCTGCTGACAACGAAAGGTTAAGCATCAAATGATGACTGTTGTGGCGGATGGGAAGGATGATGATGGACGGACGGTTTAGAGACATCAAAGTGACTGGCGAGGAGACTATAAACATAGTCCAAATTCCACGACCGCCTTCCGTCCATTGAAGTCACCGCCTGTTGCAATCCATTTAGTCCAGCCTCTCTCGTGCTGTCTCCTTGGGTGTTGCTTTGTTGTGTTGGGGCGATGGGGAAGGGAGTAAAGGGGGCAAGGGGGCGGGGTATGAGGGAGGGGTGGGGGGTAGGGGGGGTGGTGGTGGCGGCGGGAGATGACTCAGTTGCATGTAGTCCATGTAGCATTTTTTTTTCCTCCTTTTTTTAAAAATTTTATACATACATTTCTTCACTGGCCTGAAAAAGAGCAACAACAAAACAACAAGCGTTTTTTTGTCTTTTAACCCCCGCCTCCATCCTTCCCCCTAACAGCTGGACAGTTGCCCATGTGTGTCTGGGGTTTTGGTTGCTCCTGTGTCTTCGGGTTGATTCCTGTTAGGATGTGCTCTTCGTTGACTCGTGTTCGATCATCTGAGCTCCTCTTTCGCACGTGTGCTTCTTCAGTAGTTTTAATTTTTCTTCACCTTTTCACTGGTAGTGTCTTAAAAAAAAAAAAAAACCAGCTTGTAATTCAACGTATTTGAAAACGAAAGAAATTCATTAATCATTCCAACACCAACACCACCCAACCCACCACCAACTACCACCACACCTTTCTCCACACCTTACCCTGACCCCTTCCCCTGTTAATCCCAGCCCCTTCCCGTGCCGCAGACCCCAACGCTCAAAATTATTTGCTACGACAGAAACATGTTTATGCTCCTGATTTTCTTCTTCTTCTGCGTACGCAGGCTGATACTCCTGCGGACACTCCCTGTATAGACAGGCAAGGATTAATCCCATCTGCTCAACAAAGGGAGTGGAGTTTTGTGTGTATGACCGTTTTTTTTTTTATCCCGCCATTAAGGCAGCCATACTCCATCTTTGGGGAAGGTGCATGCTATGTGTAACGTGTCATCCATACTGGCCTTCTCTTCCGAAAGTTGGTGATGGGATTTGACGTGTGTGCAAGATGTTATGCGTGCGTTCACACACGGAACCTCGGTTTATAGTCTCATTCGAAAGATTGTATGGGAAATGGAGTCAGAACCAATGTTACCTCCGAGGGAAAAATCCCCCCTGTACCGAAACGGCCCTGCGGAGATTCGAACCCGCAACCCTTGAATTACGAGTCCGGCGCTCTACCAGCGGAGCTATTGCGGCCCCTGCTTCTGAATTTGATGCGGAATTATTACTCTTTTGATCTTTCAAAGGTCTTTTTTTTTCTTGCCTGATAAATGAATGTCGTTTTGAGTAGTAGTTGTTGACGGAGAGGGAGGGGGTGGTGGTGGGGGTGTGGGGGGGGGGGGGGGGGGGGGGAATAAGGGAGGGGGTATTGTTCACCTGTGCTTATATTTCACACTCAAAAGCTGGTATGCCTTTTTCTGCACATGCACAGTTGTTTACTTCAACCTTCCAAAATTAAGGGGGTAATGCAAGCTGACATTATGCGAACCGACGCCTCCCTGAACCTTTTTAGTGCTTACGCTTTATGCCACGCACGGAAGCCGCGTGGTGGATGTTATGCAACTTGACACAGACCTGAGGGTTCTGCCTGAAAGTTCCATAAATACAGACTTTGCCCAGCTGTGTTGATCACTGGAATAGAACGATAGCGGTTACTTTCTCTTTTCTCTATTAAGAAAAGTCTTTATAGTCGAATCTGAATGCACCGAATTTGGTTGCGTAAATAGCGCGTTGTACCGAGGCAATCATTTACTTTCTCCGACCGAAGCTTTCGTGCGTGTCACTAACTTCGGTTATAATGAAAGCCGCTTATATCAGTCTGGTTCCAACACTCGTTTTCGGTATAAGCGGCATTAGCTGTTTTGGACACAGCCCAGACTTCATTTCTTTCTTTCTTTCTTTCTCACATTTTTCCCCTTGCGCCGAAGGTTCTGTTGTTCGAAAATGCATGTTACATCAATGTTTTCACAATTCCAAGAAGAAAACATTCATTTTAACATTTCAATTTGAATGCCGAATGTATTAAGCATTAATAACAATAATTTTCTAGCATGGTACTACAAGGATTGTACACATTGTGATAAGGGGAAAATGGTGAAATAAAGGAAGAAAAATAAAAAAAAAAATCTCCCTCCTTACCCTTTTCTCCTACAACCCAGATTCCTGGTTATAGACATTTTAAACGTGTAGTCAATGATTTAAAATGACAAAGAAATTCTCTGGGCTTTCACTTTAGTTGAAGGCAGCAAGATTTAGACCGCTTCCAAATTGCAGATGCACTTTGTCATTCTCATTCATCTTAAAAGACAACGAAAATGTGTTTATTACTGGAAGCCTTAAACACGAACCTGGTGGTGTGATGGTGTGTGTGGTTTGTGGTGTGGGTAGTGAGAGAGAGAGAGAGAGAGAGAGAGAGAGAGAGAGAGAGAGGAAGAGAGCGAGAGGAGAGAGAGAGAGAGGCATTCGTCATTTTTTTTCTGGAGGACTCAACAAATGAATGGAAATACTGTCTTCCTTTAACAACATGTCGACTAACCAAGAAAGAAAACATTCATTAACTGAAAGCTTGTCAGAATGCTAGTAAACGAGCCAGGGATATTTTTTTTTTTTAAACACTTATTTTAAACGAGAAAAGGTCAGGAGCATAGAAAATCACAGACACCGTTACTTTCAGAGGCATTGGTTTATACCTGCAATGGGTTCCATCACATTAAAAAAAAAAATCCAGAACTGGCCATAAAAAATATCCAGAACTGGCCATAAAAAATATCCAGAACTGGCCATAAAAAATATCCAGAACTGGCCATAAAATCCAGAACTGCACTGTGGACAGCGAAACGAAGACACAGAGAAAGACTGCGTTCATCTAGGTCGTAAGATAGATATATCATCATCAGCACACACACACACACACACACACACACACACACACACACACACACACACACCACACACCACCACGCACGCACACCACGCACACACACATACACAGCACACACACACACACACACACACACACACACACACACACACACACACACACACACACACACACACAACACGTACAACGCACGCACGCACGCACGCACACACAGACACAGACACACCTGATAATCAGGCCATCAGGTACATTTGGAAGAACGCATACTGAAACTGTGCATTTGTTCAACAAGGAAAGGTAACAGCCTATCACGGAAGAAGCCAACAAACTCTTCTTCGCTCAGCAGTCTCTATACATCGCTCATCTGATGTCCAGAACTCATTCATGGCGCACCAGCTTCGTCCAAACAGTTCACGTGAGTGCCAGACAAACCTGATACCCTGCGGACCCTGCTTCCTGCTGCCTCGTCTTCCGAGCTCTGACAATGGCATCACTTCCGTCATCACTCTCTTCACCCAGTTGCCCCCATGGTCAGCCGCACCCAGGCCGCTCGGTTGCAACCTCAACATGGGTAGCTAACGCAGAGCTGTTGCCATCAAGCAGTCAACAGGCTACCTACTGGAGGAGACACTGCCGTAAATGGCGATCACTTCGATAATGTTCGACGGCGCCTGTTCCCGAACTAACAAACACAGCACTATATTGCTACCTGAAGTTAGACCTAGTCTCCAACAAAAGAAAATGCGCTACTCACTCGTAGCTTTCGACAGCCATCCGGCCATCTTCCTCGGCGATGCTGTTGCTGACTGCGTGAACTCGATTCAGAACACAGTACTGTTTTCTTAGCCCCCTACTGACGAACACGATTCTTGCTTGGTCGCGGAACAACGTGAGTGAGGTTCTTTAGATATTGTCTTTCTTTTTTTTCGAATGAAACTTGAAAACGTCGAAGAACCTGGCGCAGAATTCGCTGGAGATTCACGGCCAGATTGTCAGAAATAGTGCGGCATTATGGATGGCGGCAGGTACACACATCCACTTTTCCTTCGACGGCAGCGTGATCGCAATGACCTGAAATTCCACTGGGGCTCCAACACACAACAACTCGTCAATCTGCAATCATTCTTCACCAGTTAGAGGTCCATGACCGTCCCTGAGTCAGAAACATCCGCCCGGGGGGTATTGTAAGAACCACGGCAGCAACCGGTGATGGATGTGCTTGTTGCAACACTCACAGCCCGGGCACATCCTGTGCACACGATGGGTGCAGTGATTGATTCTATCACCAAGCGAAAGAGCTTTGCCAGGTGTCGGGATGGCCATTCTTTGAAAACAACATTTAAACAGGGAAGAAGTGGAAAATAAGAAATTCTCCAAGCGTCGGCCAGGCCCGAGAGATACAGACACCTGCAGTGTTCGCCAGTAAACACTCTCATGGATACGTTCATTGAGGGGATGAACTTCGATCTTGTGACTCGAGTCTCTCCATTTAAACCCCCCAGCATAATTAACTCTTAAGTAAGAGCCGCCCGCCCCCTTCCCCGCCCACCAAAAACAACAATGGTAAATAATAATAATAAACAACAACAACAACAACACAACAAGATATGGCTCTTATGATAATCGAATTCAGCATGTCACAGCCCTTGTTCCTCGACTCTGGGATCTGTTTCTTAATGCTTACTGAATTTATGATTCTCTTTTGTAACTTTTGCAATAATTCAATTAGTTTATCCATTTGATTCTACACAGGAAAAAAAAAACAGCATGAAAAATTTATTCTAAGTTTGTGTCATACCAGCAGAAAATATGGAAAAGATCTCTCTCTCTCTCTGCTCTCTCTTCTGTCTGTCTGTCTGTCTGTCTGTCTGTCTGTCTGTCTGTCTCTGTCTCTCTCTCTCTCTCTCTCTCTCTCTCTCTCTCTCTCTCTCTCTCTCTGTCCTGTCTGTCTATCTACATATCTATCTATATCTGTGTCTGTCTGTCTCTCTATCTTTGTCTCTGTCACTCTGTCTTTGTCTCTTTCTCTCTCTTTCCCTACCCCTTCTCTGTTTCCCTCCCACTCCGTCTGTCTGTCTGTCTGTCTGTCTGTCTGTCTCTCCCTCTCTTCCCATCTATACATCTATCAATTTCTATTCCCGCTGGTTAAGCAACTTTCCCACACAAAAACAAAACAACACAAAGCAAAAAAGTGAGAACAGCCCAGTTTTGCCTACTCATATACGTAAAACTTTAACCACGGCCTCGGCGCTGGAATGTTCTGCTGTATTACCTGAAGAACAGGGAAAGGACCACCCGCCCGACAACAACATCGGCAAGGACAGGACTAGGAATCAACACGAGAAATATCATTTCATGAAGATCAACACATTTACCACCATTGAGTCACAGTCGGCGGAGACTTGAACAAAGAGGTCAAGTCATAGGTATATATAAAGGCAATGTGGATAACCCCTGTCGTCGACCACTGCCGGGAGGTGGCATCACCAGCGGAAGGCGCCTAGGTGGAAGGCTGCCGTAAGGGCGGCACAGTCCACCTTCCACACAATATCAGTGACGACAGGTCCAGCCTGTGTCGCCGGGGGACGGCTCTTGCGGCTGTGAGGTAGTTCGTCGACGAGGCGCTGCCATTCTGCGACTTCACCAGTGGGCCTGCACGACCTGCTGCCGTACTTATATGTCGTCGGTAAATTTACTTCTACAGCGAGATTAACTCCTGGGTACAAACCCCGTGGGTTCAGCGCATTCTACTTCCGTACCTATATCCTCTGGGTTTTGTCTCGGTTTCTATCTACGAAGAATCTAGAAAGTAAAGGGTGGAGGTCAGATAAAAAAGAGGGATTCCCTCCCTTCTGCGCATGTCTTGAATAACCGCCAACCTTCTGCGCATGTTCGTCGCCATCAATGTTGTTGACAACATGGCTGCTAAACAGCGTGCCGTCTGCTTCACTGTAGCTGCCATTTTCACTTCACAGAGCAAGCAACGCAACAAGGCCAGTGCCACTCTCCTAACAATTCTTGATGTTGTTTGCTGAGACACGCCGATTGTTTCACCAACAACATCTTGAAATGTGCCAGTAGCAAAAAAGCGCAGTGCCAGACACACTTGTAGAGCAGGGGGCAGAGTTCCGTGTCTCAGTCTGTGCAAATCAAATCATGTCTTCTCGGAGAGTGTCTGTCAGCTGGAAGCTGTTGTGACAACGAAATCTTACACTTTGCATGAAGTTCGTCATCATTGAAACTGTCCAATGGATTCGTTCTGTCCCGTAAAATACGGTTTCTCCGCAATAGTTGCCTTCGTCGGTGAAAAACCACAAAGTCGGCAGCCATCTTTGTTTTGATCTAACCCAGGGCGAACTCATGCCTTATCCTCGTTGTAGGTTACCCACCACCTCACCCACTGCAAACCGCAAGGTTAAAGGTTACTCTCGACATATGGATCCGCAAGTAACAGACCTTCGAGCTTACAACGAGGTATGCAGGTCACTTCCCCGTTACCTGACGAATGTAAGTACGGCCCCTGCAGGGCCCTCCCCTTTGGGGAAGGGAGTGGGTGGGAGGGTCCCTCACGAGAGCGGAGTAGATTTGGATCTTTGCAGCGGCTTGGCGACTGCTGTTCTGTACGTTTCCCTGAGTCGGCCTCACGCGGCAGAGGACCGTCGCCACTCCGCATGGGAAGACAGCCTCCTGGTAGTCCTGAAGACGGCCTTTGAGGGAGGGCAACAAGACAAAACACCATCATCACTAGACATCCGTTGTGGAAGGCAGACAACGTTTGAAGAAAACACTGACCGCATACAACATGAACATCTTGACCCAGGCTCCTGTCTGAGGGAATCGACTACCCCTAAGTGTTTGCTTCCCAGCGCAGATACAGACCTCGCCCTAGCCTTCCAGCTTCCAAGTCCGGCAAAAACCGACTATTACGTGCTTCAGCTTGCTGCAGCACACAGTTTGTCCCTGGAAGCCCTGCTTTGAGGGAG
>CM065725.1:61171915-61184415 GCA_033310375.1 Conus canariensis
CTGCATGTTATGCAACATTCTGCTAAATGTTACTATTATTTGTGGCTTGTTCCCACTACCTTTTGGCTTAGAACGGTTTAGACTTACTCAATACGTATTGCCATGCTTTTAAGATCTGTGATAAGTTATACTAAATTGCATTGCGTTTTATGAAGTAATGGCTCATCACGTTCAACAACAATCAATGCATTTAAAAAAAAAAGTTTTACTACGTGTTGATGACGTTGTGCAACTTGGATTTCACGTATTTATGTGTAATCAAGTTTCGCAGCGTTTTCCGACCTTCACTGTGTTTTACCCCATTTTTAGACATTTAATTCATTGTGTTTTACTACATTTTAAGACGTTGTGCTCCATTTCATCACAATTTTACATATTTGACGGTATTTTGCAACGGTCTACTACACCGTTTACTTTTCTTCGATGACGTTCATCCTCATGTGACAGAGTTCTCTGACATATTACTACTGCGTTAACTTTCATTTGATGACATTTATTGCATGTCGGTTCTGCTTTTTGACTCCCTTTGGCAGTTTTACTGTATGTTACTATTTTCAAAAATTATTGATAAAGCTCCGCCCCCCCCCCCCAAAAAAAAAAAAAAAAAAAATAAATAAATAAATAAAAAGAAAAAAAGAAAAGAAAAAAAAAATAAATAAGAAAAACGTTGACAAACGAATCACAAGACAAAACACGACGCGTTTCGTCCTCTTTGGTCTTCTTCAGGCAAGATGCACAACGTTCAGGACAAAGACAATGAACGAACAATAACCTTCATCCAATTCGACGCAAGATAGGCGTTGATTGATAAGCGATTGCTCGTTCATTTTCGTTGTCCTGAGTGTTGTGTATCTTGCCTGAAGAAGACCTACGAGGTCGAAACGCATCGTGGTTTGTCTTGTGATTCGTTTGTCAATTAGCGACTGTATGTTACTACGTTTTACTACATTTGGCGACGTTTTATTCCTTATTACGACCATGGTGTACTACAATTGACGTCGTTTTACTGCATTCTACTAAAACGTTTGACCACATATTAACTCTCTTCAATTCTTTCCCTTGAATTTCGATCACCGGTGATCGACGGTTTTCTTCCGGGAATTATGGTATTTAAAACCACATTTTTGATATCTGAAGCAATTTTTCGCCTAAAAAACCAGAAATAGACACATTCATCACAAACATATTATTATTTTAGAAATGATGCGCAGAAAAATTCACGAAAAATGCAAAAATCTCAAAAACTGGTTAATTCCACGTTTTATTATATTTGACGACACTTCCCTACATATTACAGGTACGTTTTGCTGCGTTTGACTACGTTTTAGTACACACGACGACATTTGACTACATTTAATATTTGGTTACACATAAATTAGTACGTTTTACCAGGTTTTATTACTTTTTACCATACCTCACAACGTTTTACTACATTTGACATTCAGTTACACAATAATTAGTACATTTTATCAGATTTTATGACTTTTTACCATACCTTACAACGTTTAACTACGTTTGACATTTAGTTACACATTAGTTAGTACGTTTTACCAGATTTTATGACTTTTGGGCCATACCTTACAGCGTTTTACTACATTTGCCGACATTTTACTACATATGACAACTTTCTTTGACGAAATTTTACCACGTTCTACGTTTTGACTAGATTTTACAACATTTTGCAGGACATTACTGCTCAGTTGTAATAACAGTTTTACAGTGCTACATTATGTTTTCTATGTGTGGCAGTGTTTCCTATTTTTCAATATATTTGCAATGTTTTTTACCGTATTCCGCTGTTCTGAATTCCAGGGTTCTTCTTCTTCTTCTTCTTCTTCTTCTTCTTCTTCTTCTCTCTCTCTCTCTCACACACGCACACACACACACACACACACACACACACACACACACACACACACACACACACACACACACACACACATACACATTGTATTTTGCATGGCTTGGTGGTCAAAGAAAATGGATTAGTATGGTGCGTGGACGTGTGTGTGTGTGTGTGTGTGTGTGTGTGTGTGTGTGTGTGTGTGTGTGTGTGTGTGCGCGCGCGCGCGCGCGCGCGGCCGATTATGCGTCCGTGCGCTGTGTTCGAAAGTATGTGTGGGTGTGTTAGGGAGGAGAGGACGTTGTCCATTGTAAATTTGTAACATTTGTTAATTGTACGAGTTCTTTTTCTTTATATTTCATGTCTGTATCTCTGTCTCTTAATGCAGTAATTGTAACCCCCCTTGCCAACAGGGCTTACTTGCTAATGGCAATAGAATTGTGTCAGTGTCAGTGTCAGTGCCAGTGTCTCTCTCTCTCTCTCTCTCTCCTCTCTCTCCCCTTCTCTCTCTCTCTCTCTCTTTCTTTTCATGGGGGTCACAGTCGACCACTTTTTATATTCTATCATTGTTTGACTCATCTGTGTATAAGAAGGTAAGCCATGCTTTAATAGTCGAAGTGCGCGCGCTGTGTGTGTGTGTGTGTGTGTGTGTGTGTGTGTGTGTGTGTGTGTGTGTGTGTGTGTGTGTGTGTTTTCTCAGTAAATTACAAGCGCTTTCGTAAAATGGAACAAGATGGAACGACGACTTTTCCATACATTAACTGCATAAGGATTTTACCGACTGGGAAAGGCTGTAAACCTATGATTCACGCTTTAAAGCAATATTTTCAGTATGACAAAAATCCACTTTTTCGCATGAATTGTGATCAGTGATAATATTACACGTGGATTAAAAAAAAAGCCGTTCACTTACAATTTATGCTAACGTTGTACCGATATTATGTTGCATTCGATTAAAGATCGGACCATTTGAGCGGTTTTTGTCAATATTCGAGGTGCAGACATAAATACATATACCACTAGATATATAAAAAAGATGCGACATATTAATATCTCTGTCCAAGACAATATTAGTTTAGTGTGTATGGTGAATGAAAAAAGTTAAAGCTCTTTTAAGGCAGGAAATAATAGTTTTAGTTGTTTTTACTTAAAAAAAAATCTTTGCTTAAAAGCAAGCAAGCACGCAAGCAAACACACACACACACACACACACACACACACCACACACACACACACACACACACACACACACACACACACAACCGAAAACTACCGTTAATGTTTCCTTTTCATCTAAATGATTGACATCAACCACAGAGCACAGGAAAGTCGGAAATTGATGCATCAAATAAATGTTACATCAAAACAAAACGCCATATCATTGACATCAGTATTATCCGATAACGAACGTTTGGATTTAGTTGGCAACCAAGACGCCTCTGTCAGGCCGAGGAAACGAGGAACTGAGGGCAAGGATGTGTGGTGGAACTAGATCACTGTTATATCACACATGCCTTTTTCACCTCAGAATATTGAGAGGACGCCGCGACGGCCACCCCGCTCCCACTCACAACTCCTCTCGTATCTTTTTTTTCTCCCCCCTCCTGTCCCCCCTCTCCACCAGTACAACTTCATTCACCACCACTACCACCCTCTGGTCCACCCTCCTCCTCCCCTCCTCGCCTCCCTCCCCCCCCACCCCCCCCCCACACACACACCACACGCACGCACGCACGCACGCACGCACGCACGCACGCACGCACGCACGCACACACCTTTTTCACCCCAAGAAAATTCCTGGTACTGTACACTTACTTAGTTCGTGGCCTTCCAGCGTTCTCACGAAGATTACGCTGCGTGGCTGTTATGCCATGCATTTAACATTTTTCTTCACGCCTGCCTTTCTGCCTTCCTCATTTTGCCTGTCATCCATCTTGTGGTGAACTCTCACCACACACGTGAGTCAAGACAGGCCAACGGCCTCTCTCCCTCTCTCTCCTGTTACCTGACGTTTCCTTACCTGTCGCCGCCTCAGTCATCCTGTTTATTTCCCTTACCTGTCCCCGCCTCAGTCATCCTGTTTATTTCTACCTGTCGCGCTCACTCCTGTTTTCTTACTCGCCGCCTCAGTCATCCTGTTTTTCCTTACTGTGCCCTCAGTATCTTTTATTTCCCTTACCTGTCGCCGCCTCAGTCATCCTGTTTATTTCCTTACGTCGCGCTCAGCTCGTTTTCCCTACGTCCGCCTCAGTCATCCTGTTTATTTCCCTTACCTGTCCGCTAGTCATCTGTTATTCCTCTGTCGCCCAGTCATCCTGTTTATCAGTGCCGTGTGGTCACAACGTTTCCCCGGAGGTGTGAGGATTGTAAGAGGCCCAAAATACCACAACTGAAGGACTGAACAGCCGGAAGAGGGCCCACAGGTTGTTCGGAGGTGTAAGGAGGATCGAAAGGTGCTAGAAATACAAACTGAAGGACACAACAGCCGCGGGGGTGGGGGGGGGGGGGGGGGGGGGGGGGGATCGGGGGCATGATCGCACACTTGGGTTTGTTTCGTCCGTTTACGTTGTTATCATCAATGTGACAGCTTGAGATCCAGATGTGGGAGAGTAAGCGATGGGCTTCGATAGTTTGCGGCTTAAAGCATTTTTGTTTATTTGTATACAAATCTTAAATAAATGTTAGCGAACCGCCAAGAGAAACGTGGAAAAAACGAGTCACAAGACAAAACACGACGCGTTTCGACCTCTTAGATTCAACGCCAGCCTGCCTTGCGCTGAAGAGTGAAGAGATCGAAGCTGAGTACCAAATTTGTTTATTTTCGTTGTCTTATTGTTTGTGTCTTGCCTGAAGAAGACCTAAGAGGTCGAAACGCGTCGTGTTTTGTCTTGTGACTCGTTTGTCCACGTTTCTCTTGGCGGTTCGCTAACATTTATTTAAGATTTGTTTAGATTTCCGCCTGCAGTCGTCTCACTTTGCAACTAGATCTACTTGTATACAATTTTTGTGTGTGTTATATCAACGACGTAACAGGTGTCTGTGTGAAATTCGAACTGCTCTGCCCCGGGGGAGAGTGCGTCGCCGGAGTACAGCGACACCCTTTTTTTTTTTGGGGGGGGGGGGGGGGGGGGGGGGCGGACGAGCTTAGTTGATATAGCGCGGGACTCGTGCAATCCCGGTGAACCTGGGGTCGCAGGTTCGAATCTCCGCCGGGCCGTTTCGGTACAAGGGGATTTTCCCCTGAGAGTTAGCATTGGTTCTGACTCCGCTTTCCGAAATCTCCTCCGAACGAGACTGAAGCTCGAAATTCCGTGTGTGAAAAACACGCATGATATCTGGCATACACTTACGTAAAAATCCCATCACCAACTTTCAGAAGAGAAGGCGAGTAGAATTTGATAATGTCAATACTGTCTTATAGGGTCCATATGTTGCTGAAATTGCCATGGTTATTTCGCAGTCACAGACTGCAAAATTATTATAAAGATCAACACTTATGTGTATCACTAGAGTATTTCACTTATGTAAATATATGTATATCAGATCTAGGTTTGCTAGTACTAACATGGATGATAAGTTGAGTGTGGAGGTGGGTTTTTTTTTTCAATTAAAAAAACAAACTTGTCTTATATCATCTGACGATGAAAAGACATTAAATAAACCACTGAACTGAACTGAGAAGGCGAGTTAGACTGTTAGTATAAATGACGCGTAACATGCATCTTCTTAAAAGAGAACACGGATGAGAGAACAGCTTGGAGATTCATATTCGTCTGAATGACACGGGAAACGACCGAATGAAGCGCCAGCAGGCAGCTCTTCTGTCGGCTCTACCCAGGTAGACAGCCCGTCGAGTAAAGGAGAGCGTGGTTTGTAAAGCCTCAAGAGCTGGGTCTCCAACCGAGGCTATGTAAGTACTCTCAGTAGTAATAGTGATGATGATGATGATGATGATTGTAATGACGATGATGATGATGACGACAACTACAACAACATATCATGATAATAATAATAATAATAATAATAATAATAATAATAATGATGATGATTATATCTATCATTATTGTAATAATTATAATAATGATAAGAACAATAACAATAGTAAAACTACTACTACTACTAATACTACTACTACTACTACTACTAGTGATGATGATGATGGTGATGATGATGATGATGATGAAACGACTACTACTACTATTAGTACTAGTACTAGTAATAGTACTACAACTACTACTATTACTGCTACTACTACTACTACTACTACTACTACTGCTACTACCACTAGTACTACTATTACCACCACTGCTGCTACTACTTCTACTACTATTACTACCACCACCACTACTACTACTACAACAACAACAACTACTACTACTACTAGTAATACTACTGCTACTGCTACCAATACCACCACTACTATTACTACTACTACTACTATTACTACTACTACTTTTCTGCCTCTGTGTGTGTTTACCAGTCAAGTGGGATGTTTTTTCAACAGAAAATGGCTGGAGACAGCCCACCTATTGCCATGGGTTCCTTTACGCGCGCTGAGCGCATACTGCGCACAGGATCTTGACGTATCATCTCAACAGAAAGGCTTGCTTGCGCTCAGACCACAACATTGCCACAGATGCAAAGAGAGAAGAGGGGTGGGGGTGGGGTGGGGGGGAGTATAATGTCAAGCGGCAAGCAAAAGTGACACTGCGAAACGTCCTTCTGACAGCCTTTACTCTGCGCATGCGTCAAAGAAATTGGTATCTTTCCGTCTTCCATACAGCGAAGATGGTTAAGAACTGTTTATGCATCATCTGCGCCGTTTTACCAATTTTGAATGCATGTTTTGTATTTCTTGCGCATTTTTTTGAGGGGGGGGGGGGGGGGGGGGGTTGGTTATTTTACATGTCAATATACCATTTTATCCTAGTTGATGAACGCGTTTTATGTGGGTCATGTACAATTTGGGTATCAATTGTATTTTCCACTTTTGATTGATTATTGTTTTTTCCCCTTAGTGTTCATATGATGGGTGTGTGTGTGTGTGTGTGTGTGTGTGTGTGTGTGTGGTGTCTGTGTGTCTGTGTGTCTGTGTGTGCGCGCGCGTGTGTGGTGTATGTATGTGTTGTGTGTGTGTGTGTGTGTGGGTGTGTGTGTGTGTGTGTGTGTGTGTGTGTGTGTGTGTGTGGTGACAATTGTCTTATTTTATCCTGTTTCACTTTTACTTGTCTCAGTTGTAAAGAGGTGCAAGCCTGCTCATACAGTGGGGGGAACCCCGCGATGTAAGTTCCCATCTCACCATATTTTTTTGCCTCTGCATTCAAGATTTTGTTCACATTGAAAGCATGAGAAACACGTGACATTGATATAGTTACGATACAAACAAAGAAAACGTTCACTGGAACAATTCAACCTGAGTGCAACATGCATCAATCATTAAGTTCTGAAACAATTCAATCTGAGTGCAACCTGTATCAGTCATTAAGGTCTGAAACAATCCAACCTGAGTGCAACCTGTGTCAATCATTAAGTTCTGAAACAATTCAATCTGAGTGCAACCTGTGTCAATCATTAAGTCCTGAAACAATTCAGTTTGAGTGCAACAAGTGTCAATCATTAAGTCCAGAAACAATTCAATCTGAGTGCAACCTGTGTCAATCATTAAGTCCTGAAACAATTCAATTTGAGTGCAACAAGTGCCAATCATTAAGTTCTGAAACAATTCAATCTGAGTACAACCTGTGTCAATCATTAAGTTCTGAAACAATTCAGTCTGAGTGCAACATGTGTCAATCACTAAGTTCTGAAACAATTCAACCTGAGTGCAACCTGTGTCAATCATTACGTTCTGAAACAATTCAGTTTGAGTGCAACCTGTGTCAATCGTTAAGTCCTGAAACAATTCAATCTGAGTACAACCTGTGTCAATCATTAAGTTCTGTTTTCCGACAAGACATCAAGGTACAGGGGTGTTACATCTTGTTATAAGTAAAAAAAAAAAATAATAAAAAAAAAAAACACCGGAGAAAAAAACATCAGTGTTTCCATACCCCAACACTCGTCCACCGCACAACATCACCCCCCCCCCCCCCCCCCCAAAAGAAAAGAAAAAAAAAATTAAAAGAACAGGAACACAGAAGACGAGAGCGTCATGTGGAGAAATGTGTTGATAACTGACTATGGTAAACGACAAGAACAGACGGGGATAAATCTGTGTTGGAATAAACCATTGCTGAATGCTTTCTATTTCATACATAATTCATAACACGGTAACCATTTCTTTTTCTGAAAAAAAAAAAAATCATAATATGACACTTCTAATAAATGTTTGTAACCAAATCTTTTTCTAAAAGAATATATCATAATATGACACTTCTAATAAGTGTTTATGCATGAGGTAGTATGTATTTAACTTCATTCATAAATGCTTCCGTATCATCATTTGATTATACATCATCAACATCGTTATCATTATTTAGTTGCAAAGTGAGGCGACTGCAGGCGGAAATCTCAACAAAATTTGAAAAAATCATTCATCATAAGGCTCCGCCGAAGAACGTAGAAGAACGAATCACAAAAGACAAAACACGACGCGTTTCGACCTCTCGGGTCTTCTTCAGGCAAGACACACAACCACTCAGGACAACGACAATGAACGAGCAAATCACTTATCTCCATCCAAGTCGGCGCAAGATGGGGCCGTTGAATGAAAACGAGGCATAATTGATTGCACGGTAATATCATTACATTATTGTTGTTTGTTGTTGTTGTTGTTGTTACTACTACTACCACCGCCACTACTACTACTGCTACTACCGCTATTTACTACTGCTGCTACTGTCATTTATGCTCTAGAAAGTAGGAGAAAAGCGATCAGAAAGAGAAGAGAAAGGGGTGTCGTTTGAACGCACCCCCCTGCAGTACGCCACCTACCCAGGTTTTTCTCGCGCGAAAAGAAAAAAAAGATATTTCTCAGCGCAAAGCGACTGCAGGTGAGATTTTTCGCTCTGCCTGCGTGTGCCTTTCCAAACCTCTTTTTTTCTACACACACTCAGGTAAAAAGGCAGCAGCTGCCAGAATTCTTTTTTTTTTTTTTTTTTTTTACTTTTATCTCTTCTGTTCTGTTTGGAAGGAAAGCCTAGGAAAACCTCTTTGCAGCACAAACCTCAGACATCCCCCCACCCCACCCCCACCCCCCACCCGTACCCCCTTCTCCTTCGTCTCTTTACTTCAAACGCAGTCAGACGACCAGCTGATGTTACGCTGCGTGCGCCAGAGAGAGACTTCTATCAGATTGTGAGGTGTTCGCATCGATATCTTTTTACCTGAACGGCAAGTACTCTTCACAACATTGTGTGTGTGTGTGTGTGTGTGTGTGTGGTTTTCTTTTCTCTGTCGGCGAACCTGTGTGCAGAGGGATATAAAATACCGACAAACTTCATATAAAGTTTTTCTTGTTTGTTTATGTTTTTTTGAAGAATAGTCATTTATTTATTTATTTATTTTTGCTATCATTTTGTTGATTTTTTTTAACAGGTGCTAGTTTCTCGTCAACTGAAAGTGAGAAGGTTCGTTGAAATTTGTTCTCAGGCAAGTCTCTCTCTCTCTCTCTCTCTCTCTCTCTCTCTCTCTCCTCTCTCTCTCTCTCTCTCTCTCTCTCTCTCTCTCTCATGAATTATAGCAACAAACAAAAAAACAAACATCAGTGATTTATGGACGGAAAATTTGGACGACTTCATTTTGTCAGACCACCTTTTTTTGTTTTCAAGTTGCTGGTTCTCGCTAGTGTGTCGAAGCTAAGGTGTCACCAGAACCTACGTTGATTGAGGTGATTATGGGAATTGGATATCAAACGCAGAAATATTGTTATATTATGCTCATTCTCTTTTTGGTCTTTCTTTCTTTGAGTATTTCTTTCTCTCGTTTTATCTTTCTTGTTTTTTTATTCATATTCTCTCTTTCGTTCTTTCTTTTCGTGTTTCTTTGTTTGTTTGTTTGTTTGTTTCTTTCCTTTTAAAATTGTTTTGCTTTCTTTCTTTCGATTTTTTTTTTGTCTTTCTTGCTTTTTCTTCCTCTCTTGTTTCTTTCTTTCTTCTTGATTTCCCTTGGTTTAACGCATTTTCACATTTCGGACGGTGTGTGTGTGTGTGTGTGTGTGTGTGTGTGTGTGTGTGTGTGTGTGTGTGTGTGTGTGTGCTAATGTAAGTATGCAACCAAATTTATAAAAATCTCATCTGAATGTAAATAGTTTTGAAGTTATGATTGTCAAATTTCCTTTCTTTTCATTTCATTTTTCCTGTGTACGAATTTCACATACATCGATCATAAATAAATCGATGGACTGGTCAGTCTTATCAATCAATGAATGACGTATGACATTGTCATTCAGTATTGTTTCGACCATCATTAATCAGGTAGGGAAAAAAAATGCAAGTACTTACGTAAATACACATGACAGTTTTGTTTCCTGACTTCAGAGTTGTCCCACCTGATGTCATTTTGGGGTTTCTGAAAGAGATCGACATTTTTCATCTTAGATCTTAATGAAAGAAACATGTCAAACTAAATTCCGGTGTCGTTTTGGAAAATATTTTCAATGAGCTGTGTGTGTGTGTGTGTGTGTGTGTGTGTGTGTGTGTGTGTGTGTGTGTGTGTAATCCATTTGGGGAGTTGATTTCAACGAGGTGACAGCCCTGATATTGCCCTTTTCGGTCGGCTGGGCTACAAACAACATTCTGTCTCTCTCTTTGTCTCTCATTCTCTTTCACTCTCTCTCTCTCTCTCTCTCTCTCTCTCTCTCTCTCTCTCTTCTCTCTCTCTCTCTCTCTCTCTCTCTCTCTGTTTTTACCATGTTTTACGAAAATTGATGTCGGATGGGGCAGGTGGGAAATTATGTGATCGATTCCTTCTTTGGTGAACCCGTAGAATTTGGTGGAAGTGATATTGAATTATATCCATATAGTGTCACAAGCCGCTCAGCATTTTTAACACCTTGTCGTTGTTGTTGTTGCTGCTGCTGCTGTTGTTGTCGTACCCTGGCTAAAAGACTCCAGAGATCATCCAAACAGCCGAAGTACTTGAACACTATGGTAAAAATGCATCAGCTAGGGATGAGAACATTTCGTGTGTGACCGTTTTTGATTACCCCGTCAGGTGGGCAGCCACACCCCGACTTCGGGGGATTTCGGAGACTGATAAAGTTATGCTGGGAGATTGTCACGACTGAAGATAATCCCCGCATAACTATGCAGAGCATGACAGCATTTTGATGTAGCCTTGGTGTTCTAGTCTATGTCAAGTGGCCTGACACAACCTTAAGCCAAGGCGAAACACCTTGTCGAATGTTGGGGTTTGTGCGATGATAACATACACAAAACTTTTACTTCGGAATCCGTGGATGTTTTACGCTGAAATTTTTCAATTTAATATGGATTTTTTTTCAGCTTTTTTTTTTCTCTTAAAGATGTTGATATCTTTCATATGATCTGATGATAGCGCGGCGAGTGATTATGTTTGTTTCAGATTGTTCTTTTGGTTTGAGAACGCCATGTGAGTTTAATGTTTTAGTCTTGGTGTTCGAAACTGTCTGCACATCCGGTTTTTAACTCACCTGCCGCCTGGATATGTCCTTCGTGATCGGCCGGGCTGTGCACATCATGACTGAGCAGGATTGGAACAACAGAGATGTGATCATTTACGTGAAGTGTGGGTCACTGTGCACCCGCAGCGTGACGGCCAGCCGTAGAATTGAACCGTTCAGTCGGCGCATCATTGAGCCTAGTGGCCACACGGTCAGTCTTGCAGGGACAACCAGTTGAAACATCAGTCCCGCTGTTTTTTTTTTCTTTCTTTCTTTTCCTTTTCACCTGTTGTGTTTTGCTCGGTCTGTCTCTCAGTCTGTCTGTCTGTCTGTCAGTCTGTCTGTCAGTAGGTCTGTCTGTTTGTCTGCCTGTCTGTCTCTCTCTGTCTCTGTCCCTGTTTGTCTCTCTGTCTGTCTGTGTCTGTGTCTGTGTCGGTGTCTGTCTCTGTCTATCTGTCTGTCTGTCTGTGTCTCTCTGTCTCTGTCTCTCTCTCTCTCTCTCTCTCTCTGTCTCTGTCTCTCTCTGTCTCTCTCTCTCTCTCTCTCTCTCTCTCTCTCTCTCTCTCTCTCTCTCTCCTTTTCTGTCTTTTTTTTCCAGTTGCTTACCGTGATGGTTTTCATCGGATGATGCTGAGTACAGGTAATATGGGAAGAGGACTGAAGGCTGGCTTCTCCTCACTCATTGACGTTGGAATCACAATGCAGGGGTCCCGACAGATCACTTATCATCCCCCTCCTCTCTCCCCTCCGGCCCACACGTTGAGGCGTCCTTTCTGTACTGTTGCTGTTGCTGCTGTCTCTGGTGGTGATGTCTTTTTTTTTTTTAATTGTTAACTGCTGTGTTCTTCATTGTGGCCTCTGTCTGTCTCTGTCTCTGTCTCTGTCAGTCTGTCCGAGGGAACGTTCCCATGGGTTTACCAGCCCTTATTTCGTGACTGCAGAGTCTTTCCTACTGTCAACAGGACTTTTACCTGCAGTCAGTGGATTTTTTTTCCTCACCGTCACTGGGTCTTTCTCGCCGGAGTGGGCCAAAAGGCAGACAAAGAGAAGATACACCAGAAGGGGTGGGTGCCGTAT
>CM065725.1:61201915-61204415 GCA_033310375.1 Conus canariensis
GTAGAGTGTAATGCAATCGTTACTCACGTTACTCGGTGAAAGGGACTTGATTGTTGGCTATTGGTGGGTGAAAGGCAGCCGTTGCTCAGTGAGAGGCAGGCATCGTTCTCGCCCTTTGATAGCACACAGCCATTACTCCCAGAGATCAGCAAAAGCCAACCCCAGCCTCCATTGTCCAGCAAAAGGCAATCATGTTTCCTGTTGTTGAGTGAACAGTAGGCATTGCTCCCAATGTTCAATACAATGCGATCATTATCCCCCGTTTATTCCGTGAAAAGGCAATTCCGTACTCTGCTTGTTCAGTGACAGACAATCATTGCTCCGATTGTTCAAAGAAAAGCAGTCATCATTGCTATTGTTCAGTGAAAGGCAGTAGACGCTGCCATGATTTTGTTAAAAGGCGATCATTACTCCGGTGAAAGTCAGTTGTTATTTCCAGTCTTCAGTGAAAGACAATCGTCGATCCCATTGTTCAGTGAAAGGCGGTCATTGTTACCATTGTCCAGTGAAAGGCAGTCATTGTTCCCATTGTTCAGTGAAAGGCAGTCATTGTTCCCATAGTCCAGTGAAAGGCGGTCATTGTTCCCATTGTCCAGTGAAAGGCGGTCATTGTTCCCATTGTCCAGTGAAAGGCGGTCATTGTTCCCATTGTCCAGTGAAAGGCGGTCATTGTTCCCATTGTTCAGTGAAAGGCAGTCATTGTTCCCATTGTCCAGTGAAAGGCGGTCATTGTTCCCATTGTTCAGTGAAAGGCGGTCATTGTTCCCATTGTTCAGTGAAAGGCGGTCATTGTTCCCATTGTTCAGTGAAAGGCGGTCATTGTTCCCATTGTTCAGTGAAAGGCGGTCATTGTTCCCATTGTCCAGTGAAAGGCGGTCATTGTTACCATTGTCCTGTGAAAGGCGGTCATTGTTCCCATTGTCCAGTGAAAGGCGGTCATTGTTCCATTGTCCTGTGAAAGGCGGTCATTGTTCCCATTGTCCAGTGAAAGGCGGTCATTGTTCCCATTGTCCTGTGAAAGGCAGTCATTGTTCCCATTGTCCAGTGAAAGGCGGTCATTGTTCCCATTGTCCTGTGAAAGGCGGTCATTGTTCCCATTGTCCTGTGAAAGGCGGTCATTGTTCCCATTGTCCAGTGAAAGGCGGTCATTGTTCCCATTGTCCTGTGAAAGGCGGTCATTGTTCCCATTGTCCGTGAAAGGCGGTCATTGTTCCCATTGTCCTGTGAAAGGCGGTCATTGTTCCCATTGTCCAGTGAAAGGCGGTCATTGTTCCATTGTCCGTGAAAGGCGGTCATTGTTCCCATTGTCCAGTGAAAGGCGGTCATTGTTCCCATTGTTCAGTGAAAGGCGGTCATTGTTCCCATTGTCCAGTGAAAGGCGGTCATTGTTCCCATTGTCCAGTGAAAGGCGGTCATTGTTCCCATTGTCCAGTGAAAGGCGGTCATTGTTACCATTGTCCGTGAAAGGCAGTCATTGTTCCCATTGTTCAGTGGAAGGCAGTCATTGTTTCCATTGTCCTGTGAAAGGCTAACCATTGTTCCATTGTCAGTGAAAGGCGGGTCATTGTTCCCATTGTTCAGTGAAAGGCAGCCATTGTTCCTTTTGTCCTGTGAAAGGCAGTCATTGTTCCATTGTTCAGTGAAAGGCGGTCATTGTTCCCATTGTTCAGTGAAAGGCAGTCATTGTTCCCATTGTCCTGTGAAAGGCAGTCATTGTTCCCATTGTCTGTGAAAGCGTCGTTCCCATTGTCCTGTGAAAGGCAGTCATTGTTCGCATTGTCCTGTGAAAGGCGGTCATTGTTCCCATTGTCCTGTGAAAGGCAGCCATTGTTCCCATTGTTCAGTGAAAGGCGGTCATTGTTCCCATTGTTCAGTGAAAGGCAGTCATTGTTCCCATTGTCCAGTCAAAGGCAGTCCCACTGTCCTGTGAAAGGCGGTCATTGTTACCATTGTCCAGTGAAAGGACAGTCCCATTGTCCTGTGAAAGGCAGTCATTGTTACCATTGTCCAGTGAAAGGCGGTCATTGTTCCCATTGTCAGTGAAAGGCAGTCATTGTTCCCATTGTCCTGTGAAAGGCAGTCATTGTTCCCATTGTCCTGTGAAAGGCGGTCATTGTTCCCTTTGGTCCAGTGGAAAGGCAGTAGTCATTAGGTTTCCATTGTCCTGTGAAAGGCACAGCCCATTGTCCTGTGAAAGGCGGTCATTGTTCCCATTGTTCAGTGAAAGGCAGTCATTGTACCCTTGTCCTGCGAAAGCTAACCATTGTTCCCATTGTCCGTGAAAGGCGTCATTGTTCCCTTGTTTAGTGAAAGGCGGTCATTGTTCCCATTGTCCTGAGAAAGGCAGTCATTGTTCCCATTGTCAGTGAAAGGCAGTCATTGTTCCCATTGTCTCAGTGAAAGCTAATCATTGTTCCCATTGTCCTGTGAAAACTAGCCATTGTTCCCATTGTCCTGTGAAAGGCAGTCCCATTGTCCATTGTGTGAAAGGCAGTCATTG
>CM065725.1:61234415-61251915 GCA_033310375.1 Conus canariensis
CTTTACGACAATCCCATACATGAAAATACCGCCGAGGCCGTTACATTCATTCTGAACTGTTTTCAGCCATATTTTCACTCCACAAAATGCTCTTTACGTTCTCAGATTCGCTCTATACGTAGTACACTCTTTTTTCCAACTTAAGCTGTTCGCGCCTGCCGTTCTTTATTTCTGTAGCGAGCGTAAGACAACGCTTTGATATGCCTCATGTCAGAACAATAAGGTAAGGTAATGTTGCTTATAGCCCAGCCGACCGCAAAGGGCCATATCCGGGCTGTCACCACGTTAAAATCAACTCACAAGTCATCAAACACACACACACACACACACACACACACACACACACACACACACCACGCACGCACGCACGCACGCACGCATGCACACACACACACACACACACACACACACACACACACACACACACACACACACACACACACACACACACCATTCACGCATCTCTTTAAAATACACCTTCTAAAAACACATCAGAAACTTCGTGGAAATATCTTTCTTCCTTAAAATCTTAGATCAGACAAAAAAAAAAAAAAAAAAAAAAAATGTTAATTTCCTTCAGAAATTCAAAGATCACGTCAGGCGGGACATCTCTGAACAGGGTTTTCATGGAGTCTGCCGTAAAGGGTTTAAATGTTTCACATCGTGCAAGTCCCAACACTCTAAAAGAATATGTCTATGTTAGAACGAACGAGCAGTATGTTTGACGATTTTGTTTGAGTTAAAGCATGCAGAAAAAAGGTGTGAAGGGTGGGGTGATGTGTCGGAGGGGTGATATCGAGTGAAAGGAGGGAAGAAGGGTGTGGGAGGGGGAGGGGGAGGGGGCTCAAATACCCCGCTTTTTTTTAAATTTTTTTTTTTTTAAAGATTTTGCTTCCCTTTATGTATAAGCGCCTCAATTTTCAATACAAACCAGTTAAAAATTGTCTTGGAAACTATGTTTTCATCTTCCTGGGACGTTTTTGAAAATTGTTGACGTCTTCCGCCGTTTATGTCCTTTTAGGAAAAACTCTTTTTTTTTTTTTTTTTTTTTTTAGATTTTAAAGTGTTATATTTCAAAACTGACAACTCATCTTTTACAAGTCCTAGCGGTTGTTTCTGGTAAACACTTTCCTATCCCCCCAACCCCCACTTTTCTTTCGTCCTACTCCTCATCCCCCCCCCCCCCCCCCCCCCCCCCCCCCCCCCTTCCAACCCTCCCTATGCTCCTTTCAATTTTTTGTCGTTGTTTCTTGCTGGTTTTTCCACTGATAACGACTGATCTACTGACTATATACAGCGACATCTTGATTTATTGAGTCTCTTCTCATCAACGACAATGTAACGACTGTGAATAAAGTAATCAATCAGCCAATCGATCTTGAAAGGACCGCTGGTAACAGAGATCAAGAATTATGAGAACAGATTTCTTCACCTTTCGCCAGTGAAGAGTTCCGCCTCTGCTATCGAAGGCATTGACCACTTCCCGCGGATTTGATGAGCTCTCTCTCTCTCTCTCTCTCTCTCTCTCCTCTCTCTCTCTCTCTCTCTCTCTCTCTCTCTCTCTCTCTCTCGGTGACGATAGATGTGACAGTGCAGGAAAGTTTTATAACAGTGAATATGTGTGCCTGGGTGAGGCACTTGTGTCTATAATCATGTTGTTACTTAAAAAAAAAAAAAATTACATATTCATTTTGAGTGACGAAAAAGAACGTCACTAATTTTCTGTTTCTTCTACATGGCTTCTAGCCTCATCATTAGCATTTACGTAAGCTGTTACAATTTATGTTTCTTTGCATTATATACTTTTTTTCGGCGCTGCAAATATTAATGTACACCCCCCTTGACATAGAGGCCAAGTAGGCCATTTTCAATAAAAACGTGTCTGAAGCGTCTCTCTCTCTCTCTCTCTCTCTCTCTCTCTCTCCACTACCACACACACACACACACACACACACACACACACACACACACACTCTCTCTCTCTCTCTCTCTCTCTCTCTCTGTTCGCCTTCTGGCTCTCTCTTTTAGCCACACTTTGGCCGCCGATTTCTGAAGCTGTCGAGTTTGAAACACACACGTGGTGGTTCGCGCTCGGGGCCAAGGGCTCTGTGTGCAGGCAGAGGGCTGCCCTCGCTGAGCAGCAGATAACTACAAGCTAGCATGCGTGGTTACCCGAGCGGGCGGCCTAGCCAGTTGAACCATTCTCTTGCTCGCGGAGTGTGCGGTGCCCGGAAATATATAATCTCTCTCTCCCCCCCCCCTCCTCTCTCTCTCTCTCTCTCTCTCTCTCTCTCTCTATATATATATATATATATATATGAGGGGGGAAAGAGAGAAAGAGTGGAGAGAGAGAGAGAGAGGGAGAGAGAGAGACACACACACACAGACAGACAGATAGACAGACAGACAGAGAGAGAGAGAGAGGGGGGGGGGGCAAATAGACAGACAGACAGACAGACAGACAGATAAATGGACGAACGAACGAACGGACGGACGGACGGATGGATGGATGGAGGAGGGAGGGAGGGAGGGATGCGTCGTTCTGTCCGACCCCCCGAATTCCGCCGACTTCCTTGCGACGACTGGCTCCTAAGATCACAGTGCACCTGCTGTTGACCCGCCGCTGGTGAGCGGAAGTAGTATACCATCTGGGCGGAAGTACAGCTGTACCCAGACATACTTGCGGGCCGTAAGGTTTGTTTGTTTGTTTGTTTATTTGTTTGTTTGTTTGTTTTGTTTGTTTGTTTGTTTTGTTAATCTTTTGTTGCCATTTCATCTTCCAGTCCCCCCACCTCCACTTACCCCTCACTCTCTCAGTGGCACCGCTCCCAAACGGTTCATCCCCTGCACAGCTACACCCCAGCCACGTCGGCTCACAGCCTCAGTACTGGAGATAGATAGATAGACGGAGAGACAGGCAGACAGACAGGCAGACAGATAGATAGACAGACAGATAGACAGAGAGGCAGATAGACAGACAGAGAGACAGACAGACAGAGATAGACAGACAGACAGATAGACAGACAGGCAGCAGACAGACAGATAGACAGACAGACAGACATAAGATAGATAAATAGAGAGAGACCAGCCGCCGTGGCGAAGTGGTTAGCGTCGCGGACTCCCGGCTGGGAGGTCGTGGGTTCGAATCCCATCAGAGTCATGTGGGTTTTTCTGCCCCGACCGGCTCCTACCCGGAGTTGAGTTTGCTGCGGACTCAGTTGGGAAGACTGGGACCATACAGTCGAGTTTCATCCACTTAATGGATGCGTTTCTGAGAGTGTTGCTCAAATTTCCTGACCAACACTGCAGGTGCCTGTATCTCTCGGGCCTGGTTGACGCCGGGATATATTATGAAAGGAAGCGTAGAGTACAGCCCTGTCATGTAGTCTCAGACCGAAATGGAATTCCGTAGCATCATCTTAATCATCCTCATTCTCATCGATCAGCATAAAAAAATGTCTCAAATTCTGTGTCCCTTCATGCCCTGCTCTCATGGTGACCTCAATTTCGATGTCCTCTCCACGTCTGTGGCCTTGGTTTGGTTCCGTCGGGGTCACCAGTATCGGCGAGTCCATGGGGGCTGTCGTTGGACGGACGTGGTGGCGCCCTCCGGAGGGAGAGCTCACTCACGCCGGCTCCGCGACTAAGCAATTATTGTCGTCAGTTGGGGGCTTAGTAGGTGGTGTCCTGCGTATGTTAGATCAGAACAGGCGCCACTGAACACCACCGAAGTGACTCGGCAGCAGTGCAGCGTCTCCTCCGGTGGGTTGCCTCTTGACGACTTGACATTGACTGTCCCTGTGGATTGCCGGTGCCGGGGTTGCGGCGGGGCCAACCGGGCTGTGGCTGTGGACGGGGTGTCGGAATGAGTGGCGTGGATGCACTGCCTCTGAGGTGGCGCAGAGGTTGAGACAGCAAAAAAAAAAAAAAAAAAAAAAACAATAAATAGAGAGAGAGTTCTTACATACATCTACATGAATGTGCCCTTATCACTGGACAAAAAGACAAAAGCCTTGAGATATTTTAACTCCATCTTGTGATTCATCATCCAGCTTTGAAGCTTTTTATGACGCATCTCTGGGTGTATGTCTTTTCTGTTTCTCTCGTCACACGCAAACTAACTAAAGATTTCCTTCAAAGGCTATTCACTGGGATACATTGTAGCTGGCTTCCACGATTAGCCAGAACATGGTGTCGGGATAGGGAATGCGATTGCTCCTCAGCTATTCGCAAAGTATTCTTTTCCTTGAATTTGAAATGCATGGAGCTAGCAAAATCTCGGACTGGATGTTCGTGTGATTGAAAAAATAAGAACCTTGAAAAGAAAGAAACCCCGACACAATGCTTCTTCTTCTTTTTTTTTTTTTTTTTTTGTCTTGACGGGGAGTAGAATGAAGAGCGAAGTCTGGCACATTCCGCCCGCCGCCCGAACTGTGAAACGATTCCAGAGAATGTTTATAGGAGCCTGGATCAGCTAGAACGCCAGCCAATCCGTTCCGGATGGCCCTGGGTACCCTCGGGTGTCAGGTTTGAGAACAGACTAATGAGCGGGATCTCTCAAAAGCATTCGTAATGATTTCCACACTGAGAGGGTGGGGGAGGAGGGGGGGGGGAGGGGAGGGGATGAAAGGGAGAGAAGTGAGTTGACATGAGAAAGAGGGAGCGAGAGAAGGGAGGAGCAGAGGGGGGGGGGGGGGTAAAAACGAAAATGTAGATTACACAAGGGAGGGGATTGGTGGGAGGGTGGTGAACGTGTTATGCGATGAATAAAAAGTGATCGCTAGTGTACGTGAGGGGCTCTGTCTGTCTGTCTGTCTCTGTCTATGTCTGTTTATCTGCCTATCTGTCTGTCTGTCTGTTTCTGTCTGTCTGTCTATCTGTCTGTCTGTCTGTCTCTCTCTCCCTCTCTCTCTCTCTCTCTGCATGTATGTGTACGCGCGCACGTTTTATGTGTACGGGGAGGGGGGGATGGGGGGGGGGGGGGTACATGATGGCAAGCATCCAAGACTGTACATCACTTGTGGCTATAATGTGTTTAAAGATAACAGGAGTATTTTGAAGACTGCCCTGGCATAAGTTTAAGTTTGATAGTGAGCTGAAAAGCACTGAGGATTCACACTGAGGCGAGATGATGATGATGATGATGATGATATGATGATGATGATGATGATTGTTACGGATGGAATGGGTCGTGTCTGCGGGTGTCTGACTGTCGTGACTCTCGCACAGAAATTATGGATGCATGCACGACTTTTCCAATTCACATACACACACCCACTCACCCGAACATTGACAGCCAGGCAACAGAACAACACTTTTTTAGTTTTATGCTGCCCGAGCCATCTGAATATATAATAAATATAAGTACATCAATAGGTCGGCACGCCAACCATAAGGCGTACACACAAAATATATCTATATACAATTGGCTATCTACTAGCGCTGCTGGTGCTGGCCGCGTCAGGTCCAACACAGTTCTCTGAACGGCGCAGGGTTCCAACGATGACGAGGAGAATGCTAAAGACGACGAAGACGATGAAGACGATGAGGACGACGAAGACGACGTCTACAGAGTCAAGTCCGACACAGGACTAATAGAACTTCACAGAGCTGTGGCTCAAAACACTACCACACTGACGGCGTCTCTGCCGACGACAAGGCGACAGTCTCACACAGGAGCTGTGGCTCGCACACAAAAACACAGAACGCAGCGACGGTCTAGCCAACAGGCCGCTGGATCAAATCTCGGGAGCGGCGCTCTGGCTTGGCAGCAGCGGCGTCTCCAGCCCAACTGGCTCAGCGGGTCGTCGGTCCCGGGCGCAGTGGCAGGTAGGGTAGTTGTCGGCACTCAGGCCGGCCTCTCCACGCCGACAAAAGGCGGAGAACAAGGGGGTAGATCACAGCTACAGCCCCGACCCTCAGAAAGTGGCAGCCAGTCCCCTTCAGACCAGGGTACACTTCTACCTGGGGGAAACTGATTACCTACCTTGATTATCATGGCTACTATTCATTACAATCACGACTACATTCATACTCATTAGCCACATCACATTCCACTAGAACTTGGACAAACATCAGCATATTCTTTCTTCAACACTACAACAATTCCCTTTTCTGGAATCATAACACTACAACATTCCCTTTTCCGGCATCACAACACTACACAGGAAAGGATTTCAATATAAACCTTTCAGAATCTAGTTTTCCAAATTGGGGAAAGGATTCCCACCTAGACCCTCTTCAATAAACCATGAATACAATCATTACACACAATTAATGATTACTTTTCATCAAACTATGAATGTCTTTCGTCACGACAAAATTGTTCATTTCATTTCATATAATCACCACATTTTACAAGGTTTCTTTTTTCAAAAGATTCATCTACTTCAATATATGTAAGGGGAAGATTTCCACACGCTCTTGTTTACCAACACACAACTATTCAATATTCATATCAAGAGTGAGTTAAATACTCATCCACATCAAAAATCAAAACCAGCATATATGACAGTCTATGTCGCTCACTTTGGGAGTTTATTATCCATAGCATCAAAACTCTCCCTCTTCTCACAAAGCATAGTTCATAAGTAGTTAAATCACAGAATAAACAAAATCTTTTTTCTTTTCTGAAGACCACTTCCTTTAACACTCACTTCATCTATTCATGTTTTCCGAAATAATTTCGTTTTGTTACCCTATCAAGTCATAGGACAACAGAACACAACAAATACTTTTCTTTTCTAAACAAAACCTTCACAGTGCGCTGAGGAAGTTTCAGTCCGCTCCTAAACGGGAATACGGTTTCGGTTTGCTAATAAATAAATATTGAATGATAAATACCTGACTGCCACCAAAAACAGATAGGAGTCCCTCTTCGGCTTCTGGGTAGTTGCGTTGCCGGAATCACTGCCTAACCGTTTCAGCTCACCCGGTGAGCAGCAGTCAGGTAAAGTTTTCAACCGGCTTCCGGACGACTACCTTCCAGTTAGCACGGTTGCATGAAAATTTGTGACTGGACGGGAAACGGTCCGTCACAATGATGATGATGATGATGATGAGATGATGATGACGACGACAACGACGGGGGCGGCTGATGACGATGACGACGGCGGTGCTGCTGCTGCTACCGCTGCTGTTGCTGGTGATGATGATAAGAAAAGAATAAAAATATTCCTTGTTGATATCTTCACTGAACGACTGAAGATTGTGCATCAGTTGCAATACACACGAGATACAAGAGGATGACATATGAAGATCCACAGAACAAAGATGGGATGTGTGAAGACTCATCTGAATGAGCAGCAGCGCACTGCATCAGCAGATAAGACGTCGGAAGACCAAGGCCAGGATTTAAACCACAGTGCCAAGAACATCCACGCTGTTGGTTCGGATGAGGAATTTGCACAGGCCCTCGATGCCAGGCGCCTGAAACTCAACCTGCCACGAGCAAACGAAACTGAAGATTGGGAGAAACTGGATGCAAAAATCGTCCAAAGACTCGATGCACTGATAGGGAAAAGCACCCTGGAACACAAACTAGCCACATATGGGGACATTGTGTATGCCACATGTAAAGACGCCTATGGAGCAAAACTACCCAAAGAGAAAACACCTCCAAAGAAATCCAGACGCCAAGAAAAGATGGACAAGATCAGGGTCCAAAAGAAAAACCTCAAGATGCAAATGAAGACCGCATTGCCAGCTGAAAAACAAGGCTTGGAAAAACTGTGGAAAGACCTGAAAGAAAAACACAGCGCCCTCAGCAAAGCGGAATCTGCGAGGAAGAGGAAGAGCAAAAAGAAGAAGACACAAGAGCGCTTCTTCAGAGACCCCTTCCAGTTTGCCAGAACACTGTTTGAGCAGCCAAAATCTGGGACCCTAAGTGTGGACAAAGGAGTTCTTGAGCAGCATCTGAGGAAAACATACTCTGACCCACAGAGCAAAGCACCACTCGACATTCAAGGTCTGGTGTGGCCAACCAACCCTGAGGAACAGTTCAATGGCAAGCCTCCAACGTTGGCGGAAATCAAGAAGGTGGTCGACAAAGCCAGAGCCAAATCATCACCAGGGCCAAACGGAATACCTTACCAGCTTTACAAGAAATGTCCCAAGGTGCTGGAGTGGCTCCACAGGCTGCTGCGATCGGCTTGGAGAAACCAGAAGATCAGCGGCCAGTGGATGACGGCAGATGGTGTGTACATCCCCAAAGAGCAAAACTCAAGTGACATCAGCCAGTTCAGGCCAATATCACTACTGAACGTCGAAGGGAAAATCTTCTTCTCTGTCATGGCAGCAAGGCTGATCAAGTACCTGATGGAAAACAAGTACTTGGATGTGTCAGTCCAGAAAGGTGGCATCCCAGGCGTGGCTGGCTGTGTAGAACACGCCACAATGATCTGGGACGCAATCCAAAAAGCAAAAACAGAAAAGAGAGACCTGGACGTAGTGTGGCTTGATCTGGCAAACGCATATGGATCTGTGCCCCATGAGATGATACAGTTGGCTCTTGAGATGTACCATGTGCCAAAGAACATCCGCGACATGCTCAAGAAGTACTTCAATTGCTTCTCAATGCGGTTCTCTACCAAGGAGTACACAACAGACTGGATCAACTTGGAAGTGGGCATTGCAATGGGCTGTGCAATTTCCCCAATACTGTTCGTGCTGGCAATGGAACTCATCTTGAAAGCAGCAACAAACAACGCGAGACAAACAGACCTTGGCGATGGATACAAGATGCCTCCTCTCAAGGCCTTCATGGATGACACTACAGTGATTTCATCCAGAGAAGACGAGACACGTCATGTGCTGGAGAGGCTGGACGACATAGTTGCCTCATCCAGAATGAAGTTCAAGCCAAAGAAATCACGGAGTCTCTCACTGAGGAAAGGAAAAGTGGCCGGATCTGTGGTCTTCAGTGTTGCCAACCAGGCCATTCCAACAGTCACAGAAGAACCAGTCAAGAGCCTTGGAAGATGGTATGATGATACGCTGAAAGACACACAAAGAGCAAAAGAAACCAAGCAGATGGCGGAGGAAGGCTTGGAGACCATTGACCAGTGTGGGCTCCCTGGCAAATACAAGGTCTGGTGTCTGCAGTTCATGCTGATACCAAAGCTCCTATGGCCTCTGATGATATACGACATCTGCACCAGCATAGTGGAGGCAATGGAAGCCAAAATCAACAAGTTCACAAGGAAATGGCTTGGTGTCCCACCCTGTCTGACTGACATAGCGCTGTACTGTCGCCAAGCAAAGCTGAAACTACCACTGAAATCCATCCTGGAGGAATACAAAGCAGGGAAGATCAGACTTCAAAGCATGCTGGAGGACTCAGGAGACAAGGTGGTAGAAGCAATCAAGCCCCAGCTGAAGACAGGCAGAAAATGGAAAGTTCAAGAGGCGATGAATTCTGCAAAAGAAAGTCTCAAGATCAGAGAAATAACAGGACACACACAGACCAACAGACAAGGACTGGGGGTGACCAAACTGAATGGTGGTCAAAGGCCAAAGGAAAAGCCAAAAGAGACATGATGATTCAAGAGATGAGAAAAGAAGAAGACCAAAAAAGACTCCAAAAAGCAGTCCAGCAGAGCCAGCAAGGGCAATGGACAACGTGGGAGAATGCACTCCGAAGAAGTCTCACTTGGAATGACATTTGGCACATGGCCCCTCTCAGGATCAGCTTCATTCTCAGATCTGCTTATGACCTTCTGCCCTCAAATGCAAACCTGGTGAAGTGGGGGAAAACAGACGATCCTGCATGCCCCTCTGCCATGAAAAACAAACAGTGGAGCATGTCCTAAGCTCATGTAAAGTAGCCCTGGCTCAAGGAAGGTACACATGGAGGCACAACCAAGTGCTCAAAGAGATTGTACAAGTAGTCTGGGCTAGTACCAACACCACAAAAGGGAAAATCAGGACTCCAAAAGCACCCGCAACATTCTTCACGGCAGGAGGCAGCAAATCATGGTCAGGAACAACAGTGCCACTCGAAACATGCAGGCAGAGTCTGCTGGACGGGGCAGATGACTGGGAGTGCACTGCAGATCTCCCAGAATGGAAGAGTCACCCAGAGATCATCAGCAAGAGTGGCATGAGACCAGACATAGTAGTCCACTCTAAGTCAACCAAGCAGCTGATGATGATCGAGCTCACGGTGCCATATGAGAACAGAATGGAGGCAGCTCAAATCTACAAGACTGAAAAGTATGCTGATCTGGCAAACAGCCTGAGGAGAGAAGGCTATCAGGTCAAAGTCCTCACTGCAGAAATTGGAGCTAGGGGGTTTGTAGGAACGTCTGCATACAGCCTCATGAAACAGCTCTCAGGTGCAGGGAGAGAAAAAACCAGAGCCCTGAAAGCAATGGCAGAAGCGGCAGAGAGGTGTTCAAGCTGGATCTGGTCAAGGAGGAACAAAAGTGAACTTCATAAGGCTTAAATTTCCCTACAAATATTAATTGTCCCTGTGGCTCAGTGGTTAAAGCGCGAGTCATTAAGTGGAAAATGAGCATGTCCAGAGGGTCATGGGTTCGAATCCCAGCCATGGCTCGTCCCAAGATGGGGAAAAAAAAAAAAAGGGGCAGCAGAGGGACATCCGGAGTCATGAACCGGGTGTGGCCCAACCCCCCTAGAGTGTCAGGAGATAAGGGCCGAAACACTTGCTTGAAGGGGGCTTCTCTTCTGAGGACTCTCTGCTGCCACGCTCTCCACGAGTTTCTTTCTACTTTAAATTATCTCTCTCTGTCTCTCTCTCTCCCCCTCCCCCCTTCTCTCTCTCTCTCTCTCTCTCTCTCTCTCTCTCTCTCTCTTTCTTTCTTTCTCTCTGTCCTTCTTCTTCTGCTTCTTGTTGTTGCTGCTGTTGTTGTTTCTTCTTTTTTCTTCTTCTTCTTCTTCTTCTTCTTCTTCTTCCTCCTCCTCCTCCTCCTCCTCCTCCTCTTCTTCTTCTTCTTCTGTCTCTGTCTATCACACAGGCGTACACAGACAAACACACAGACAGACAGACAGGCAGACAGGCAGACAAACTGGCAGGCAGAAATAGTTCAGTCTTAGAAGCAGCGTCCTCGTTATATTCTGGAGTCTGCTCTCAGGTTAAAGGTCGAACGGACGAAAAGAGCGTCCAGTCAATCTGTCTGTTACTCTTGGACATGAAGACCCGTCCACCAGCCACCCACCCAACCAGTGTCCCTGTTTTACGGTCTGCATGCAGTGTAAGGGGGCGTGCTTTCGTTGTTGTATACTCTGCTGTTGAGTTTTCCTGGGAAGATTTGATAGTCCTGTGATCTTTTCCGGCCTTGGTGAGATTCATGGACGTGTGTCGACAGAGGACAGAGAGAGAGAGAGAGAGAGAGAGAGAGAGAGAGAGAGAGAGAGAGAGAGAGAGAGAGAGAGAGGAGAGAGACGGAGGGAAAGAGAAAGAGAGAGAGAGAGACAGAGAGAGAGAGACAGAGAGAGAGAGAGAGAGAGAGAAAACAAAATCATTATCACTTGAGGATGATCAGTAAGCAAGTTCACGTTGTGGTTTGTTTTTGTGCTTTTCACTTCCGGCGTTTGCCCGATAGGGGACAAAATATGAACAAAAATGAACAGCGAAAAGATAAATAAAAAAACAAAAACAAATGCACAAACCACTCATAAATCAGTCTTACTTTCATTATACAGTCGGCTTGCCTGCCTCTCTCTCTCTCTCTCTCTCTCTCTCAGAGAGTAGATGTAGAAATGAGAATTGCCTGTTGAATCTTGGCTGGATCGTCTGCTATGAAATGGCTGCCCATAGATCATATTATAATATATAAGAGTATGGTTTTTGAACTCGAATAATGATAGCTATTATATGCATTTTGATTATTTTCCGAGGTTGTTTTGAATGGTTAAAGTTTGAATTCTAGGGATCCGACCATCAACAGACTCCTCTGGTCAACAGGCAATGTAGACACACGTGTACGAGCCAAGTGGCTACAATTCACGGGACAGGAAACGACAGTCACAGACTGAAAAGAAATTGGGAAAACTAAAATTAAAGAGAAATTAACTGAAGGAATGTTCTAACCTGACACATGGAAAGCGACAAGGTTACAGTAATTTATCCATGGGGTTGCTAAATCCAGTGAATATAAACAATACATGGCTAGCACCACACGAACTCGACCACAGAAGAACACACACTGTGTCAAAGGTTAGCATGACAGCTTTTGTTATTCGGGGATTACCTTTGCAAGGCGATAGGCTTATTTTGCGCATGCGTAAATGATGTAAACAAAAGATGCTTAAAATAGTACGGCTTTCCGGAGAATTGTACGACGCGGGGTTGAAAGGTCTCCGCTGTGTATGTGGGCGAGAATGCGATGAGGGGATTGAGATAGGAGGCATGTGTCTTGTGTGCTAGTGTCGACAGCATTAGTGTTATGAGTTTTGAGAATGATGGTGTATATACTTACATCGTGTTCGTGGGGAAGAATGTATCAAGAAGTATCGATGTATAATTAAGATAGAATTCTGCATGTACATACTGTCATGGAAGAATGCTTGGTTGCAGTCATGGTAAATTTTGTTCTAATTATATAAAATTGATTTACCTCTTGTTGTGTACTCATGTGAATAGGCTGATGGCCTCACATTAAAGTCACGAGTCACGAGTCTCTCTCTCTCTCTCTCTCTCTCTCTCTCTCTCTCTCTCTCTCTCTCTCTCTCTCTGCAGGCCAGGTAAGTTTATACCTGTTGTCTTGAAGATGTAAAAAAAAAAAGTTGGAGTGATGCGTTATATATTGTGTATCTTCATGCTTTCGTTTTGGTTTTTCACCCTGTATCTTTCCTTGAATACATGATACATTTTACGTTTTTGCCCAAACAAGAGAAAGGTAGCTCTGTTTCTGGCAAAATAAAAATTTTTAAAAAAAGAAGAAAAGGGTGGACGAGTCAGTTCAAAAGACAAGACGTCACATGTGACATCAATGAAGACGTCATTGTGTTCAAGGTGGTTGGTGATGTATGTTCACATGACATCAGCATTACAACGTGAGCTTTTTCAAGGATGCGTAAGCCAGGATGCAAAGATGTGCAGATGGGCGAAGTGTGTGTGTGGTGGGGGGGGGGGGGGGGGGGGGGAGAGGAAAGAGGAACAGGCAGATATCTGAGTGAGGTGTGGGTGCGTGGGGAGAGGGGGAAGGAGAGAACCGGGAGTAGGGCAATGGGGGTGTTGCGCGTGTCAGTTATGTAACATGCTGGCAGTTGTCGATGTCAGGGCATCGCTGCTGTTTTCACCGATGGTAGGTGGGAAGAGGGAAAGAGAGCACGGGCGAAATAGGGAAACAGCAGTGGAGTGGGGGGGGGGGGGGGGTAGGGGGGGAGATGGGGGTATGGTTGGGGAAAGGGAGATGCCACTGAGGTACCACATGAATTAGAAGAACAGAAGGACAGAAGAAACCTACGGAGATAAGTCTGCTGATTGAACACACTGTGCTGGCTGTTGCACGTTCTTCTTTTCACTTTTTAATCACTGATCACTTGAGTTTTATTCCTTTTGTCTTTTTTTTTTTCAAATTTGCTTTTCAGTTACATGAAACACAAAACACAAAAAGTAAAGAAAGTGTTGATAGAAAAATCACTATCATCACATCTGAGACAGACAGAGAGAGAGAGAGAGAGAGAGAGAGGGGGGGGGGGGAGGGAGAGAAGAAGGGAGAGGGAGATGCGCTGTTGAGTGTTTTAATGATGTTTTGATTCCACTTCCTATCTAATCATACATCTTAAAACGCCTCGATGTTGTCGACAGTATAAATGATATGAGCTCACAATAAAGACAGTGTTTCGAATGAGCAGAATTACGCACTCATCATTTGCATATCGTAACAGTATCAATCACGAGAAGAACATGATATATATAAGTGCCAATGATGAGCGATTTGCATCCGACCTAATTCATACATAGATACATAGAAGACGTAGTAAATGATATCATGAAATAAAGAACACTGTCTATCAAAATGTTCTCGTCAAAACCTAATAAGACAAATGTTTCAGTTACTCTTATGTTACTCTACATGTGCTCTTTTTTCTACAATCAGACCTGTGAATGTATTCCAAAAGAAACGGACATTTGTGAATTTCCAACATATGTGATTAGTACTGTTTGTAACGGTTCTACATAAACTGCATTTGTCGTAATTACGAACTCCCAATTTCTTTTACAATAACATTTGTACGTAGACATCTAGGCAATATCTTCTGCCGAAACCGTTTTAGTTTGGTATGGTTTCTTTTAAGGGTAAACAGAAAGTATTATTTTCAGTCATGAGGTGCCGAAAGTTTTTTAAGTCCCATTTGTAGCTGCGGTCAGGTCGGACATTGTTTTCAATTAGTATATCGTAATAGTGCTTCGATCTTTTAGAGTGTTGGGACTTGCACGATGCGAGACACAAACAGTTTACAGCAGATTCCATGAAAATCTTGTTCAGAGATGTTCCGCCTGATGCGATCTTTGAATTCTTGAAAAAGAATAACATTTTTCGTCGGATTTTACAGTGGAAATGTTTTTTTAACAAAATTTCGGGTGGGTTTTTAGAAGAAGTATTTTAAAGAGTTGTGTGAATGAATGATTTTTGAGTTGATTTTAACGTGGTGACAGTCCTGATATGGTCCTTTGCGGTCGGCTGGGCTATAAGCAGCATTACCTTACCTTACCTTTGTGAACAGCAAACGCCTTCTTGAAACAGCAAACTGACACTGTATATTTGTTGTTCTTTATAATAATGCCAGATTTCTTGACGCATTGCTTCCTGCAAAATTAAACTTCAGCTAAGGTGACTAAAGCGATATTGATATAATATTTCTGTTTGAAATACACGTCCAAGAGTAAACTGTCCTTTTCATAAAAAAAATGCAATACAATGTACATTCTTGTTATCGAGAAACAACGTACTTTGTTTTCCGTTCTGGATTTGTTTACGGTACAAAGTCGATTCGGCTGATGTTTCAGCCGTTTCCTGGTATGCATGTACAGTCAACAAAAAAAAAAGAAGAAGAAGAAAAAGAAAAAAAAAGAAAAAAAAGAAAAGAAAAGAAAAAAAGAACGAAAAAGAACAAAAGAAACTACCAGCTTCAAAGACGATCTTGTAGACCTGGAAACAAAGTCTGAACTAGATCTATCAATAAACAGCCATTGAGAAAAGTTTGCCGGTTCAATTTTAAGAATCCAGGACAATTTTAAAGAAGTGACAAATGTTTTTTTAAAAATTGGATTACACCAATACCCCCGTGTCCTTGGCTCTTACGTGCCGTTTGCAGGTTAATGTTGTCTGGATTCTTACACCCAGACAAATATACAGCAAATCTGCTGTAATGTTCGAAAAAAAAATATCAGGCTGGTTTAGCAGACGCAACCAAAGATGTATTAGTTTTGAAAGTATAACAGATTTTCAAAACAGCTGTTCTGCCAGGAAACGTCAGCTGACCATTTCTCCATACATTGAGCAGGTGCTTTCTGTCTGCCAAGCTGTCAGGGTCATTTATGCTTATACAGTCTTTCAAATCACTGAGGAGCCATAGTCCTAACACACGAAATTTTTGGCGGGTTCTTAATCCATTGCAGCTGCACATTTCTTTGCAGGTGAAGTGATGTCTAGCCTGGCACATGATCCTGACAATGAGCTGTTCTGGTTCCTTTCAAACACAGTTTCTTTCTTTTCATCATTTCTAAAAAAAAAAAAAAAGATGCAAAGCATATAAACGTACTCCCAGTTTGTCTTGAATACATGTGAGATATTCCATAAAGAGGTAACGTTAGTAACGGCTATTCTGGTAAACATCGGCCATCATCTGTGACCCATAATGAACATACTTACAAATTTTCAGAAAGATCGGCCAAGTACTTTCTGAGATATTCCATAAAGAAGAAAAACCGTTATGGTCCGTTATAGCCGTTAGTAACGCCCCAGTAGTTTTGTCTGGAGCGAGTGGAACACATTTTGACCACGGACGGACGGACAGACAGACAGACAGACACACAGACAGCATTTCTTCGTTCCCATTCTAAAGTACTCCCTGTTTTATAAGAACTGGGAGTACAAAAATGTGTATTTTCAGCAATTTAAGGTTTGTAGCCAACCAGGAATACGCAGTCCAGCTAACTTTTGAGGAGGGGGTGGGGTGGATGGGTTTTGTATCACCATGAGTACTTGAACTATGCGTCATTTTGTGATATTAGTTTCCATCATTTTGACATTGCAGTGTTAAAAGCGTTTACACTGAAGGTAACAGACTAATGTGAGAAAACAGTCGATTTCATCCATTATGAAGATGATTATGCCAGACAGGCAAACAAGGTCTTGAAGAAATCTTGACTAAATGTTAGCGAACCGCCAAAAAAGAAAAAAAAAACGTGGACAAACGAATCACAAGACAAAAACGACGCGTTTTGACCCCTTAGGTCTTCTTCAGGCAAGATACAAAACAATTAGGACAACGAAAATGAACGAGCAATCACTTATCTTCAATCACTTAAGCGCAAGTATATGGGAATTCCCAAATCAGAGATTTCTGTTCCTATAGTCAGGCTGTGTTCCTATCACTCTATGCGAACTTTCATATTCTGCAGAGATTGTCGTCCCTACACCCAGCCTGTGTTTCTATTACTATATGGGAAATAAGAGATGATTATATTAATAATAATAATGAATACTTATATAGCGCCTATTCTTGGCTAGAGAACCAGCTCTAAGCGCTTTACAATCCACACTCCTTTACACAACGGGCTGCCTACCTGGGTAGTGCCGACTGAAGAGCTGCCAGCTGGCGCTTCATTCAGTCGTTTCCCGTGTCATCCAGTCAATATCGTCCAATATCGTTCACTCAGTATCCTTACTTCCTTCATTCTTTCCATTTCTCACGCAAGGTGCATGCTGTGTGTAACGTGTCATCCATACCAACGGCCAAACTGGCCTTCTCTTCCGAAAGTTGGTGATGGGATTTTACGTGTGTGCAAGATGTCATGCGTGCGTTCACACATGGAACCTCGGTTAATAGTCTCATTCGAAGGACTGTTTCAGTTCCTATAGTCAGATTCTGTTCCTAGCTTACTTATACTTAGACTTAGATGCTCCCGCGTCTTGCGACGCATGAGGCAGTCAAGTCGCTCCACTGTGCACGGTCCTCAGCCAGTTTGCTAGTGTCACTCCATCCTCTGTCAACGAGTCTGAGGTCTCTCTCCACTGTCTGTCGCCAGCTCATCCTGGGTCGTCCTCTTTTTCTCTGGCCGGCTGGGGTCCATTTAATGGCCTGGTTTGCAGGTCTTGAAGAGGGTAATCTCAAGACATGACCCAGTCAGTGGAGGCGCCGTCTGCAGACGATGGTTGACATGGGGAGCTGTTTGGACCTCTCCCTGGCGTCTTCATTTGGTGTAAAGTCTGACTATTTGACGCCCAAGATCTTACGTAGGCACTTAGTATCAGAAGCGTCGAGTTTCTTCTCCTGGGTGGTCTTCAGTTGCCAGGTTTCACAGCCA
>CM065725.1:61254415-61266915 GCA_033310375.1 Conus canariensis
ACCACCACCACCACCACCACCACCACCCCACATGCACATTCAGCATATATCCGCCCTCATGTTTCGTGTTTATCACGTACACACTCCCGCCAACAATGGCACCTTCCTCTGTCTCCACCTTTCCTCTTGCCCTCGCCTTCCTCCCCAGTTCTCCCCTCCAGTGCCCCTCGCCTCACCCGGACACAAACAGGAAGGGGTGGAACAGGGGATGGAAGTAGGATGGCGAGAGGATTGAAGGGGGTGGAGGGTCGACGTGACGCCTGTTACGACTCCCTAGGATGTGTAGGTGAAAGTCTGCAGGCACAGAGTCCACTGATCTCCAGTAAGGGGTAGAACAAAGGGATGAGAGGGAGTTGGGAGGTTGGGGGGGGGGGGGAGGGCAGAATTTTAATGCTACTCCCTTATATGTACAGCAGCGTCCATGAGCTGAAGAGGGGGGGGGGGGGGGGCAGAGGTTTAATACTACTCCTTTATAGTACAGCAACGTCCATGACCTGAAGAGGCAGTTGGGGGAGGGGGGGGAGGGAGGGGGGAGAGGTTTAATACTACTCCCTTACACGTACAACAACGTCCATGACCTGAAAAGCCTGGTGGTTGAGATTCCCGTGTGGCGGAAATCCACCGAGCTGAAATATGCAGGGAGTACATTCACAGGATGAAAAATGCATACTGGCCTTAAGTCCACCGGCCGACAGTCCATAGGATGATAGTTCCAGTGTAAAGGTGCATGGAGCGAAAATTCCACTGGGGAAAGTCTACGGGCCGACAAGTTCACAGAGCGAAAGTCCACTGATGAAAGCATACAACTAGAAAGTCCACAGAGTGAAAGTCTATTAGTGAAAGCCTGAGACCGAAAAGTCCACAGAGTAAAAGTCCACTGATGAAAGCCTGCAACCAGAAAGTCCACAGAGCGAAAGTCCACTGGTAGAAGTCCACAGAGCCAAAGTCCACTGGTAGAAGTCCACAGGTCGAAAAGTCCACAGAGCTAAAGTCCACTGGTAGAAGTCCACAGGTCGAAAAGTCCACAGAGTTAAAGTCCACTGGTAGAAGTCCACAGGTTGGAAAAGTCCTTAGAGCCAAAGTCCACTGGTGAAAGTCCACAGGTCGAAAAGTCCACAGAGCCAAAGTCCACGGGTAGAAGTCCACAGGTCGGAAGAATCAACAGAGCCGAAGTCCACCGGTAAAAGTCCACAGGTCGGAAAAATCCATAGAGCTAAAGTCCACCGGTGAAAGTCCACAGGTCGAAAAGTCCACAAAGCCAAAGTCCACTGGTAAAAGTCCACAGGTCGAAAAATCCACAGAGCCAAAGTCCACCGGTGAAAGTCCACAGGTCGAAAAATCCACAGAGCATAAGTCCACTGGTGAAAGTCCACGGGCCAGAAATCCAGGGAGCCAAAGTCCACGGGGGAAAGTTCAAAGAGAGAAAGTATATTGGTGAGAGTCCGTAAGGCGGATGTCCACGGGGCGTAGGTCCGCCGGGCGGAAGTCCCCGGATGAGGGTCCACAGGGTGAAAAGCCCGCGTGGTCAGGGAATGGCGGACCCTCTGTTGACCACGTCTGAGAAGGGTCAGAGGAATCCAGCTGTTAAGCGCTCCTTGGAGCACGCACGTATGCACACACACACACACGCACGCACACAAGAAAACAAAACAATAACAACAAACAAACAGCACAACACATGCCCCCACGTAACACGCACCCCCACCCCTCGTCCCCGCTTTCCCATTTCCTTTACACACACACACACACACACACACACACACACACACACACACACACACACACACACACACACACACACGCTCTAAAATATGCTACAGTGAAAACAACATTTCAGAAAAAAAGAAAAACAATATGTGAGAAAATAACAAGGAAAATGTACTCTTTAACAGCTGAGAGAAGAGAGAGAGAGAGAGAGAGAGAGAGAGACGACAGACAGAAGACAGACAGACAGACAGACAGACAGACAGATAGACAGAGACAGAGACGGAGTCAGAGCGAGAAAAAGAGCAGAGAGCGAGAGAGAGAGAGAGGTGGTGGGAGGAACAGGAAGGTGAGACGGGGTAGAAGAAGTGGAGGGGGGGGGGGGGGGGGGCGGTGAGTGTCATGAAGGGTGGGACGTTACCAATTACCGGAGCATGCAGCTGTCGAGGGAAATTAAACATCCGGCATCCTGCCAATGAATCGTTCTTCAAAGGAACCCTGGTTTGGTGAGAGACCTGCCGGGCAGGACCATCAGACGGTGGAGTCTCCACACCGCTCACCGTGATGCCATTCGTTCAGAGTTCACTTCCTAACTTTAAAACAAAACAAGATGCAAAGCATATAAACGTACTCCCCAGTGCAGTGACAGACAGGGGAGACAATTTCCAGTTAGTGGGAAGAAAAAACTCGACAGTGCGGTGGTTATTTCCCTTGATTTAAAAAAAAATTATCATTTATAGCCGTTAGTAACGGCTATTCTGGTAAAATAAAACATCGGGCATCATCCGTGACCCATAATAACATACCAGCAAATTTTCAGAAAGATCGGCCCAGAAGTTTTGTCTGGAGCGAGTGGAACACATTTTGACCACGGATGGACAGACAGACAGACAGACACACAGACAGCATTTCTTCGTTCCCATTGAAAAGTACAAGAACTGGGGTACAAGAAGATACTAGACCAGTCTCTCATTTTGGTCTTTTTTTGGCATTTACTTGAATAAGAAATACGTTATCCAGCTTTTGTCGGATTAACAGATTAAAAAAAAAATAGTAAGGAACAATTTGGGAAATGGGATGACTGCTTTCAGTTTCCCGGTTCTCTTCTGCCAAAGGTCGAGATCTTTGTGAAGCTAAACAGGCCGTTTTTTTTTTCTTTCTCCCAAATATTGAATAAGATACAGCATGAAAACTGCTTTCAAGAAATGAACGCAATCCCTATACGCTATGTTTCCGTCCATCTCTGACAATATATGCTAACTTGTATCCGAAAGGTGTATCCTTCAGCATGAACTGGGTTCATAAGGGGATTTTTTTTTTTTTTTTTTTTTTTTAGCGTACGCAGGCTGATACTCCTGCGGACACTCCCTGTATAGACAGGCAAGGATCAATCCCATCTACCCAACAAAGGAAGTGGAGTTTTGTGTGTATGACCGTTTTTTTTTATCTCGCCATTGAGGCAGCCATACTCCAGCTTCGGGGAAGGTGCATGCTATGTGTAACGTGTCATCCATACCAACGGCCAAACTGGCCTTTCTTCCGAAAGTTGGTGATAGGATTTTACGTGTGTGCAGGATGTTATGCGTGCGTTCACACACGGAATCTCGGTTTATAGTCTCATTCGAAGGACTGCACCGTGTTTACGAAAACTGAGCACGTGGGATTTGCAGCGAAGAGGCGCTTGGACCGATTGAGTAATTTAGACATTTACATCCCCAGACAGGATTCGCCTCTGCTACAAAATTTGCGTTCAAACAATTGTGGGGTTAATTTTACGTGCACATGTGGTGAGCGGGGTTTGTTTGAAGGACTGTATGGGAAAGGGAGTCAGAACCAATGTTAACTCCGAGGGAAAAATCCCCTGTACCAAAACGGCCCAGCGGAGATTCGAACCCGCAACCCCAAGATTACGAGTCCGGCGCTCTACCACTGGGCTATTCTGGCCCCCCAGAAGGGGATGAAGAAGCATAAGCATGAAAAGGTCATTTGGGCTGTGATCGCATGTGTTGTCTCATCGTCAGATAACTCCCCGCGTCTATTTTACGACGGAGTGATAGCGAGCTAGGATAGACTGTTGACAGGGGCGGCAACTGAGTGTGTGAAATTCACGCGAAAATGGTGTCTAAACTTCATATGAAAGCAATAACAACAACAATAATAACATATGCAAGAAAGTCCTTCACAGTGTTGTTTCAAAGAGGACTTGGACTTTTCTATGCAAAATGATCAATTAAATTATGAAATCAGCGCGTCTGTGAAGCACCCAACAAGAAGGACAAACCGCCCACTGTCTAGTACTTATTCAGTTTATTATTATTTTTTTTTGTTGTTGTTTGCGTACGCAGGCTGATACTCCTGCAGACACTCCCTGTATAGACAGGCAAAGGATTAATCCCATCTACCCAACAAAGGGAGCGGAGTTCTGTGTGTATGACCGTTTTTTTTTTCATTCCGCCATTAAGGCAGCCATACTCCATCTTCGGGGAAGTCTAGTAACTTACGTTTTCGTCCCTCCGAGAAATTCCCTGCCGATTTCAGCTTTCTTCCAAAACAATTTGAGCCAGCTCACGTTTCATGCAAAGCACTGCAACGTTCGGACAGTGCGTGTCAGTCAGAAAAAGTTTGCGGCTTGCGTACTTGTCTTCTTCATATGCTTATGCTTGTTCATTTCAACAGCTGCAGGGAAGACTGATCAGAAATCATTGTAGAAAATGTGACTTGCAATTCTGGCGAAAACCACATAGAAAACCCACTTAGAAGAGATTGTGTGTGTGTGTGTGTGTGTGTGCGCGCGCGCGCGCGCGCGCGCGAGCGTGCGAAAGAGAGAGAGAGAGAGTGTGTGTGCGTGGCGTGTGGTGTGTGTTGTGTGTGTGTGTGTGTGTGTGTGTGTGGTTGTGTGTGTGTGTGTGTGTGTGTGTGTGTGTGTGTGTGGTGTGTGTGTGGCGCGCGCTGATTCGAACCTACCACCTCCCAGCATGGAAGTCCATGACGCTAACCAAAACTACCACGACAGCCGGAAAATTCGAAACTTTAAATTCAGTTTTCCAGCTTGTTCTTCCAGTCAGTGCCTACGATCAACATTTTAGATGTCAAGATTGAAAACTGAGAAGAAGAAGAAGAAGAAGAAGAAGAAAGAAGAAGAAGAAGAAGAAGAAGCTGTGTCAGTGGTAAAGCACAGCCCTGACTGACTGTGTGAATTATTATTATTTTTATGATGAATACTTATATAGCGCCTATCCTCGCTAGAGACCAAGCTCTAAGCACTTTACAATCCACACTCGTTTACACAGCGGGCTGCCTACCTGGGTTGTGCCGACTGAAGAGCTGCCAGCTGGCGCTTCATTCAGTCGTTTCCCGTGTCATCCAGTCAATATCGTTCAATATCGTTCACTCAGTATCCTTACTTCCTTCATTCTTTCAATTTCTCACGCAGGTTGCATGCTATGTGTAACGAGTCATCCATACCAACGGCCAGTCTGGCCTTCTCTTCCGAAAGTTAGTGATGGGATTTTACGTGTGTGAAAAGATGTTATGCGCGCGTTCACACACGGAACCTCGGTTTACAGTCTCATTCGAAGGACTGCACCGTGTTTACGAAAACTGAGCACGTGGGATTTGCAGCGAAGAGGCGCTTGGACAGAGTGAGTAATTTAGAATTTACATCCCCAGACGGGATTCGCCTCTGCTACAAAATTTTTAAGTGGGGTTAATTTTACGTGCACATGTGGTGAGCGGGTTGTTTGTTTGTTTGTTTGTTTGTTTCCCTTCACTTCTGGTTGATCTGCGGTCAGGTTGACGACCACTCTTCAACATTCTCCCTTCAGACATGTTCGTTACTGGTTCCTCTGAACTTCGTTTATCACCGTATCCTCCTGTCAAGTTTGTTTGTCTGTTTGTCTGTCTCTGACTCTGTCTGTTTGTCTGTCTGTCTGTCTCTCTTTAGCCACCCCATCTCTCTCTCTCTCTCTCTCTCTCTCTCTCTCTCTCCCTCTCTCTCTCTCTCTCTCTCTCTGTCCATCTGTCGTCTGTTTGTCGGTCTGTCTATCTGTGTTCTGTCTGTCTGTCTCTCTATCTGTCTCTGTCTCTGTCTTCTGTCTCTCCATCCCCTCTCTCTCTCTCTCTCTCTCTCTCTCCCTCTGTCTGTCTGTCTGTCCGTCTCTCCCCCCCCCCCCTCTCTCTCTCTTCTCTCACTCTGTTTTATTGTGTGTCAGTGATAACGTTTGAACGGCGTAATGTTTTATTTCAATGTCTGCAAATTCAACTTTGAAGGGACATTAAACTGAATCTGGAGGGGTCACTCAGCAAACCGCACGTAAGCGCGCAGGATCTTTAGTCGCTGATGCGAATCCAGCCACGGTCAGTTCGTTCAAGAGGTTTCTGAAAGTCGGCTGTTATTATTAATCCAAACATCGTTATCATTTCAAACGGGTTTTGACAGACACGAGTCATGGATCCACGCGCTCATTATTTCCAGAGACACTGACAACCCGTTGTTATCAGTCCAAACCCAGCTGTTATTTCATTAAGAGTTTGATGGTCCTTATTTTATCAGTCCAAACCGCACTACAGTTTCCGTGAACGTTGTGACAGTCTTGTTTTATTAAGCCAAACTAAGCCATTGCGTCCACAGTTGTGACGGTCCATGTTGTCAGTCCAAACCACACCAACGTTAGAATACTGTATTTATCCTCCCTTTTAGTATAATGATAAAGTTGTTCCTGGTGGGTCTGTGATGGAGTCGTTTGTGGTAGGCCTATATCAAAGCCATTTTTTCTGCCACCTGTCTCCGTAAGATGTTCTTTCATTTGACGGAAAGAAAACATCGTCCGAGTTCAAGAGAGTGAAGAGTAAACGGAGTGATGTTGAGGACGATGGCATTCAGTGTGTGAATGTGGAGTGACGTTGAGGACGATGGCTTCAGTGTGGAATGTGGAGTGATGTTGAGGACGATGGCGTTCAGTGTGTGAATGTGGAGTGATGTTGAGGACGATGGCATTCAGTGTGTGAATGTGGAGTGATGTTGAGGACGATGGCATTCAGTGTGTGTGATGTGAGGACGATGGCATTCAGGGTGGATGTGGAGTGATGTTGAGGACGATGGCATTCAGGTGTGAATGTGGAGTGATGTGAGGACGATGGCATTCAGTGATGTGTGTAGGATGTGGAGTGATGTTGAGGAACGATGGCATTCAGTGTGTGAATGTGGAGTGATGTTGAGGACGATGGCATTCAGGGTGTGAATGTGGAGTGATGTTGAGGACGATGGCATTCAGTGTGTGAATGTGGTGTTTTCCAAACAATAGGGAGTTTGATGGCAGCGTGGAGATGATATAATGACATAACAAAAGCACAAAAGAAAATGCGACGCGCGTGCGATGCGTGCGTGGGGCGGCGTGTGTGTGTGTGTGTGTGTGTGTGTGTGTTTCCTGTATCTTGATACCACCATTCTACTCTCTCTCTTTCGTGTGTGTGTGTGTGTGTGTGTGTGTGTGTGTGTTGAGTGTGTGTGTGTGTTTTGTGTGGTTTTCTCTTTCGTCTCCATCCCCCATCTTCCTCCGATCCCCCCCCCTCCTATTACTTAATTCTACTTTTGATTATGATCTTCGTGTCGTCTTGCTGTCTCTCTGTGATGTGTGTGTGTAGTGTGTGTTGTGTGTGTGTGTGTTGTGTGTGTGTGTGTGTGTGTGTGTGTGTGTGTGTGTGTGTTGCTCGTAGGGGTGGCCAAGTGGCCCTTAGGGAAGACTCAGGAGTGTTTTCTCCATTAGAATTGCAGAGCAGTTTTCATATCAAATTTCACCTCCCCCCTCTCCCTACCAATGGTGGAAGGAGCCATTTTCCGGAATACTTATCAAAGAAACCTTTTTTTTTTCTCGGGACTCATCAAGAGTGGGTCTGGAGTATCTCACCTTAGGCCTAATTACAGTGCCAGCACTTCGGGTGACAGACACGGAATTAGAAATACGTTTAAACATGGAACTGATACATAATAACTGAAAGAAGTGAAATGCAATTTCACACACCAACTTCACTCGTGTGGACCAAATTCAAAGATACGAATCAATACAACTGCAGTGGACGTAATAATCTGTCTTTCTTCGGGCTTGCTTTCTCCTCATTTCGTCTCATCGTAAAGGGAGGGGAAGCTCTTGGTGAGTTAAGTTGGGAGTCATTAGCAAGATTCCGATTGGAAAGTCTGAATTTCGTAGAATGATAATTTGGATCAAAACTCCGACAATGAACGAAGAAGGCGACTTGCTCAAGGGAACCGGCGTCGTCAGTCATTTCGTATAGTCGCAAGCCTGTACGGAAAAGATCTTGGACATGCGATATACGAAATGAGAGCTTATGGACTTGACTTCTAATGTGCATTTTCAGATTCTTCGGTTTTTCTCATACTTTTTTTTTTTTTTTTGGTGAAATCAAGAATTATTCTAGGATTGTTTGTCAGACAGTTGAAAATAGCGCCAAGTTTGATTGTGCAGAATACCAGTTTAGAAAAAAAAAATATGGGCTTCTACAGAAAATATGGGCTTCTCAGCCCAACACGGTTGTAGCGAATAGAATACATTAATTTTTGCGACTTCAGTCACATATATACAACCATGTAGGTTCTGAGGTATTCGTGGCCGACTTAGCTGTGATATTGAGAGGAGTGCCTGTCTCTCTCCGGTTGCTGGTGACGAGTCCCCCCCACCTTCCCTCTAGCCCGCTGGTCGGTCTGACGTCTGCTTGACCACGTTGGTGGCTGGCACCCTTGGTCCTGACCTGCGCAAGTTGTACAGGGGCCCCGGGCATCTCTTCTGGGACGATCAGCGAAACTTGACACACAGGATCTCAGCGTAGGAGAGAGAGGTCTTCAGCCTTTATGCTTGTGAACAAAACTACGATGTTCACAGCTGTAGACACGCAGACATCTGGCTGTCCGTGGACTTTATACACAAAGTACGGATAGATCACGTGAGTCATCACCACGGCGACCATACCTGGGAAGCCGGGGTGAGTGGGGAAGGGAGAGAGGGTGGGTGCCAGCTCCCTCTGTGGTGGAGTGTGGCAGTGAAAGCACTCCCACGGTTTTCACGGGTAGAATTCTGCTATCAGATAGGCAAGAGAGGAAAGGGAGGGGGGGGGGGGGGGGGAGGGGGTTGGAAGGAGAGAAGTGGGTTGTCGACCCTCGCTACAGTGACGTCAAAATTCTCTGCCCCTTTGTCGTCATTGTAGTGTTGGCTTGCTACAGAACGTCAGCTGGGCAGACAGATGAAAGAGAGTGATGGGGGGGGGGGGGGGGGGGGGGGGGGGGGGGGGGGGGGAGGATTGAGGGAGTGAAGGTGGGCATTGAAAAATGACATAAACTGATAACACTAATTGCTCTCTCTCTCTCTCTCTCTCTCTCTCTCTCTCTCTCTCTGTGTGAGAGAGAGAGGAGAGAGAGAGAGAGATGTGTGTGTGTGTGTGTGTGTCTTTAAGAGAGAGAGAGAGAGAGAGAGAGAGAGAGACAGACAGACAGACAGACAGACAAGAGCGACAGACAGACAGAGACAGAGAGGATGAAGATGAATGTCAATTGTGACATCACACACACACACACACACACACACACACACACACACCACACACACACACACACACACACACACACACACACACACACACAGAGTTGCGTGCTTAAGTAAATGGAAGAGATAAAATGTATGAGAGGGAGGAATGTGGGAGGAAGGGGTGATATAAGCGAAGAGACATGCGTTTATTTACTGTTCGGCCATGTAGCTTAGAAAAAGTAAACAGCTTCCCGGCAATCAAAGCTTATAACAACATCCAGCCCTTAATGTACAGGATGAAGTAAGCTCTTTGAACTGGATAAGTAAGGTTGTCTCGCTTGTATGTACGTATGTATGTATGTACGTATGTATGTATGTATGTAATATGTATGTATGTATGTATGTATGTATGCATGCATGTATGTAAGCATCCTGCTCTTCTCTTTCTCTCTCTCTCTCTCTCTCCTCTCTCTCTCTCTCTCTCTCTCTCTCTCTCTTCTCTCTCTCTCTCTCTCTCTCTCTCTCTCTCTCTTCTCTTGTGTGTGTGTGTGTGTGTGTGTGTGTGTGTGTGTGTGTGTGTGTGTGTGTGTGTGTGGTGTTAGCATCCGTTGCTACCACACTAATTGCCTTGACTCATTTTTACCGTTTTTGCAAATTTTGTTGTGATAATTGCTACCATTGCAGGGGACTGTATTTTGACCATAGCTGTCAATGTGTGGAATTACGTCATGGTCACCGATATAGTCGAATGGAACTGTGTTGTATTTCTCTGGTATTATTGCATGGGCTTGTGTTCTAACCGTTGTTGTCACTGCATGGAACTGTGTTCAGTCATTGTTATTATTGTATGGAATCGTGTTGTGTATTCATTGTTACCATCGCATAGAAACGTTTTACTTTTTGTTGGCACTGCCTGAAATTGTGTCAGCCCGTTTGTGATCATTGCATGGATACGTGCTTTTTAATCATTGTGACCATATCATGCTATTGTGTCTGTCACTCTGACCATTGCCAGTAGCTGTGTTTTACTCGTGGCCATTGCATGGTTTTAGTCACTGCGAACCGTCCATGGATTTCTGTTAGCCGTTGTGATCACTGCATCGATTTCTGATTTAGTCATGTGACCAATGCCTGGAACTGCTCTGTAACCATTTTGCCATTCAATGGAATTGTGTTTTTACCATTTTTTTTTTATGAACTAGAATTGCGTTCTAGCTATTCTTGTTTGCAAAGTGAGGCGACTGCAGGCGAAAATCTAAACAGATTTGAAAAAAAAAAAAAAATTGATAAAGCTCCGCCCCCCCCCCCCCCCCCAAAAAAAAAAAAAAAATGTAGACAAACGAATCACAAGACAAAACACGACGCGTTTCGGCCTCTTAGGTCTTCTACAGGCAAGCTACACAACCGTCATGACAAAGCCGCCTATCTTGCGCCGAATTGTAGGAAGACAAGTAATTGCCGGTTCATTTTCGTTGTCCTGAGTGTTGTGTATCTTGCCTGAAGGAGAAGACCTAAGAGGTCGAAACGCGTCGTGTTTTGTCTTGTGATTCGTTTGTTTATGTTTTTTTTGTTTTTGTTTTTGTTTTGTTTTTTTTGCAGAAATTTAGCAATAATTTCGAGGGTTGGCTGCCAGAACCCAGTATCTCATATACAAGAAAAAGGATACTGGGTTCTGGCAGTCAGCCCTCGATTTTCTCAAATTTTCCTAGCTATTCTCGTCAGTAATTACAGCTGCACTTTAGCCATTCTTCTCATTATATAGATTTGTGCTTTAGTCATTGATGTCAAATCATATAGCACGGTTTTAACCATTCTGGTCATTTCAAAGAAAATGTGTTTTCAGCCATTCTTGTCACGAAATTGATTTGTTTCTTGTGCCACTCTTGTCGTCCACAAGGAATCGCGTTGCAACCATCGTTGGCATCACACTGAGAGAGGAAGGCGCCGACACGCAGCGATCTGACAGTCTGGGGAGGGGAGGTGTGACACACATTTGGCTCCGCCTAATATGAACAAAACAGCCTGAGGGCGCGGTGAGGGAGTGAGTGCGGTTTTCCGATTGGCACGTGGTGTTTACACCTGCCATGATTGCGCCGCCTGAACCGCTTCAGATTAAATGTGTAACTGCGTGCACGCGTGTCTCTGTCTCTGTCTCTGTCTGTCCGTCTGTCTGTCTGTCTATCTGTCTCTGTTTCGCCTGTCTGTCTCTCTGTCTTCTGTCTGTCTGTCTGTCTGTCTGTCTGTCTCTCTCTGTTCTCCTGTCTGTCGTCTGTCTGTCTTCTGTCCCTCTCTCTCTCTCTCTCTCTCTCTCTCTCTCTCTGTTTCTGCCTGTCTGTCTGTCTGTCTGTCTGTCCTCTCTCTCTCTCTCTCTCTCTCTCTCTCTCTCTCTCTCTCACACACACACACACACACACACACATCTCTCTCTCTCTACTCTCTCTCTCTCTTCTCTCTCTCTCTCTCTCTCTCTCTCTCTGTACGTGTATCTGTTTTTGAGAGATTCTCAGTCAGTGGGTCTCTCAATCAAATCATCTGTTTGGTCGTCTGCCTCTTGTCTGTCTCTGTCTGTCTCTTTGTCTGTCTATTTGTCTCTGTCTTTCACTCTCGGTCTTTCTCTGCCTGTCTGTCTGCCTGTCTGTCTGTCTCTGCCTCTCTGTCTGTCTCTCTCTCTCTTACCGCATATGCATGTTTGTATCTGTGAAAGAGATACATAGTGTGTGTGTGTGTGTGTGTGTGTGTGTGTGTGTGTGTGTGTGTGTGTGTGTGTGTGTGTGTGTGTGTGTGCGTGGTGCGTGGTGTGTGTGTGTGTGTGTGTGTGGTGTGTGTGTGTGTGAAGAGAGAGAGAGAGAGAGAGAGAGAGTTTGAGTGAATGCCTTTTTTTTTGCAAGGGTGCGTGTGTGTATATGTACCTGTGTATGTATGCATGCATGTACGGATAGACGGACGGATGGGTGGATGTAGCTACGTTTGCACGCATAAAATTTTAATATGTATGTATATACGTATTTAAATGTGTCTGTTGGTGTACTGAAAAGTAACGTAGTGTACCATGGTCGTGATGAATAGACTGGGTGCTTTCGATCAATCGTATGTAATCATTGCATTGAGTCACTGACAACTCTTCTGTTCCATATTCTGTGTTGTTGTGTTGTTGTTGTTGTTGTTTGTTGTGTTGTTGTTGTTGTTGTTGTTGTTGTGCTGCTGCTGCTGCTGCTGCTGCTGTTGTTGTTCTGAATTGAAAACGTATCCCACATTTTGTCT
>CM065725.1:61271915-61274415 GCA_033310375.1 Conus canariensis
AGAGAGAGAGAGAGAGAGAGAGAGAGAGAGAGAGAGCGTCCATCGTGGCCAACTAAACATAACCTAAAGTGACCGACTTGCTTTTATGGCGATGGCGAAAGGGCACGAGGCTTTTTTTTTCTTCTTAATATCAGAGATGGGTTTTTCTTTCTTTTAATGTACTTAAATTTCTCACTAGTCATTGAGAGTATGGGGACTAGAATATATTTTCTATTTTCGAATGTCTCGTAGTATCCTGTGGGAACTTTTGATGTATGGAACAGCGTTCAGCCCATTTCCAAATGGGGGTTTTCGAAAGTTATTTTTTTCGTCCACGTTGATTTTTATTCCCAGTCACTGTCGCCCTTTGGTCGTGTCTTTTATAGTTCCACCGTTTGATTTTCAGACTAAATTCAGTCTGTTATTTATTTTTTTTTTTTTCTAAATTCCTGCTTTCCCTTCACTGAGTGCTCATGTAATTTGTTTTTCCACACATTTTTTTTTTCTGATGGGCAGCTGTTTCTACCCGATTTCGGGAAGTTAACTGTTTGCTTGTGTGGAAGTGCTTTTCATCAGCAGGTAACTAGGATCCGGTTACGAGCCTGATGAGCTCTTACCAGAGCGCAACAGCTGTTGTTTGCTGATCACTGCTGACTTGCAATTCGGAGGAAACGATTAACATACAGAGCACGCTCTGCGACGATTTCTTTTCCTCCCATGCCTTGCTCTTAAATGCATGTCTGTCATTTAAGTGGATAACTTTTAATTTTTTTTTTTTTTTTTAAAGCAGAGCGATTTTTTTTTCGCTTCATTTTTTGTTCCTGGAAATTGAAGACATCAGGACTGGGATCTGTCTGTCTGTCTGTCTGTCTGTCTGTCTGTCTCTCTCTGTCTGTCTGTCTGTGTTCTAAGAGACTGGTGGAGAAGGAAAGAACGAGAGACGGACAGAGAAACAAAAATTGAAAAGGCGAAAGAAAAGAGACAGACCGATTGAGAGAGAGAGAGTGATCAGCATACACTTTTTCAGTCTCACTGTTCCAGCATTTCAATCACCGGTTCCACACCACTTCAGTCGGAGGGAAAAGGCGGGGAGAAGTCAGGATGGCAGGGGATGACAGGGCCCATTTTGCTTCCTCGTCAAGGCTTCAGTGCTACAGGATAAGCCCCTGAAAGAGAGAGGCGTAGGGAAGCGTTAACTGGTCCCTATGTCTGCTACCCATGTGACCTCTTGCTTTCTGCTAGGAGGTCGACTTCCTCCCTGCGAGCATCCAAGAGGGAGTTATCCCCCATTAAGGACATTGCACTAATGATGGGCCATGGGGAGAGGAGAACAGGGGAAAAGGGTTGCGTGTCCGGTTGTCTGCTACCAAACTGGCCCTGTGAATATAAGGAGGGGTCGCTCCCTTTTATTAAAAGTAGGGGTGCGTTGCACAGGCAGAGCGGTCTCAACTCAGTTTGACGCTCTTTAGGGTCAAAGTCACGTTTGGCGCGAGTGCTCGAACCATTCTGTAGCAGTTACCAGAGGTTAGCAGAGGGAAACAAGGTGGCGGTGATTATCGGTGTGTTCTGGGAGCACTTATGCTTGCGTTTGTGTGTGTGCATTTCGGATGTTATTTTTTTGGTATTTGTCCAGCTACAATTAAAATCACGATCTGAAGGAATTTGTCCATCTACAACATCACAACCTAACTGATGATTTCAAAATTGACTTCGATCATTCTCATCGTCCAAATGTCGTTCAGTAAGGAAAAAACAATGAATGTCACTAGACAGCTTGCAGATACTTCTCTTTTGAAAGCACGTGGCTGTGAGAAGTATTGTTGCCTAGACAAGCAGATTCTTCATGTCTAACCTTAGCAAAGAGTTTTGTCTTGGCAACCCTCCACACCACAAACCCGAGAATGGAACACTGGTGGTAACAGCTGGTCTGTTTACTGGGATGTGTATCACAGGGATGGGGCTTGCACAGGGTTTTCTTTCACATGCGATAGAAAACAGCTTACTCCATAGAAGATCGTGCTGACGACAACAAGGAACTATTTTCCCTCGCCATCGCTGGCATGAGACAGACAGGCCGAGAGAGAGAGAGAGAGAGAGAGAGAGAGAGAGAGAGAGAGAGAGAGAGAGAGAGAGAGAGAGAGAGAAAGGGATGGAGGAGACAGAAGGGTGGTTAGAGAGGAAAGACAGAAGCAGAGGTAGGAAAAAAAAACAATCTACAATACTATGTGACGCAATGCAACGTACAGTGTTTCTTCTAACACGGCGGTTTATCCTCGCTACAGATACTTAAGAGGATTAACACAAAGTCAGGATCAAGAACGTGGTTTGTTTTGTTTTGCTTTTGTCATCCAAATAATGTTTGATGAATCTGTATTGCAGAGAGTAGTTTTGGTCTAAAAAAAAAAGAAAAAAAAAGGAATGCATCAATCTATTGAATATTATAAGTAGCTGGATGTAGTTTTTTTTCGTGGTATATAGGTGTTCTGAAAGCTGAGCCTGATCTACTTACCAAGGCTAATTT
>CM065725.1:61276835-61279335 GCA_033310375.1 Conus canariensis
CCCCCCCCCTCCCCCCAAAAAAAAAAAATTGTACAGCCATTGTCAGTCCATACAGATATCACATGAAAACAAACCCATTGCAGTTCTTTCCGCTGACCGAAAAAGCTTCAGACATGTGTTATGCTAAACTATGAACCACTCTCTTGTTATTCATAGAAATTTCAGGAAAACACATTAAGAGAGAGAGAGAGACGTGCGCGCGCACGCACACACACACACACACACACACACACACACACACACACACACACACACACACACACACACACACACACACACACACGCACACACACACACACACACACACACACAATTCCCCTTAAGAAAAAATAGCATTAAAAAATCCATTTTCTAAGCCCTCGCCTTTGCCAGCCTGTTAGGACCTCGTGGTCTTCTGACTGCCAGCAAATTGTTCCGCCCTGCCAAAGACTCCATGGAGGAGGACCTGACGCATGGCCTGGACCCCTTCCGTCCGACAGATGTCGCTTTCATCGCCAAACAGCACGCCTTTATCTTCAAACAGACGACATTCTCAGCCGGTAATGACACTGCTGGCTTGAGCTGAAAGGGAGCAGTCAGTGCTGGCTTTTGCCTTGTCGCTGCTCCTCCCCGCTGTCTGTTGTCCGTCTGTGTTTGGGTTCCTGCTTTGGCCGATTGGTTTGGAAATGGGGGAAGTTTGTCGTTGCTTGTTGATCCCCTGTGCCTATCCTATTCATACAACCCCTTTCGCTCGCCCCACAACCCCCTCTCCTCTCTGCTGTCTGTCTGTCTGTCTGCCTGTCTCTCTTCTCTCTCTCTCTCTCTCTCTCTCTCTCTCTCTCTCTCTCTTTCTTTCTTCTCCTTTCTCTCTCTGTCTGTCTGTCTCTCTCTCTCTCTTTCTCATCCTCTCTCTCTGTCTCTGTCTCTCTGACTGTGTGGCTGGCTGGCTGGCTGGCTGGCTTTCTCTCTCTCTGTCTGTCTGTCTCTCTCTATCTCACTCAGTCAACAACAACCATTTCAACCATTATCATCACCAACTTTAAAATGTTTTATCGGAAGCAGTGACTGTTGAGGCTAAAAATTTTAACGATAATGTTTAGATGTTCGCTCCAAGCGTGAAAATGGGGATGGAGGAACATTAGTTTGTCTTTTACGATGATCCAATCTTGGCTTTCTGGTGTTTCATTTGCCTAGAATGGGAAACTCGTTGATTCCAGTTTTGTTTTCAGTTGCAATTCAGAAATAGAATTCTTTTCACTTGTATAGGTTTCACATCGGCTGATGTCAAATGTTATTGTCTTCTAAGCTATTGGAATAAACCAAAGAATTCTGTGTTAACAAAAATCCGTCAATTATTCATACAGTATGTAAACCTGAACTACTGTACCACAAGCTCAGCATACTACAACTACAGCTGATGCAATTATTTACATAGCTGGCCACACAAGTGTGGAGTTTATTCTTCAAAAGGAAATTTTTTAACTACTTATAGGTACAATCGGTTTTTTTTTTAAGTCAGTTGAATGTTTAAAGTTGTCCTTAACAATTGATATGTAAACAGGATTTGGATATGTCTGTATCTCTCGGACCTGGTTGACATCAAGATACATAATGAAAGGAAGCAAGACTACAGTCCCGTCATGTCATCTCAGAACAGAGCTCTTCATTCATTGTTCTCATCTTCAATTAAAAAAAAAATGTCTCAAGTTCTGTGACCCGGCATGCCCTGTCTTCATGTTGACTTCAATCTTCATTTTCTCTCCACATCAGTGCCCATCGCGAGGTCACGTTGAAGTTCTCGGTATCGGGAAATTCATGGGACCTGTCGTCGGATGGGCTGTGGTGGTGCCTTCCGGAGGGCTATGCTCACCCATGCTGGCTCCTGACAAGGCAGTTATGGTCATCTGTAAAGACTTACTAGATGGTGTCCTGCATATGATGGACCAGAACAGGCACGACTGATCTTTGCCTACTGATTCAGTGGCAGTGCAGTTTCTCCTCTGGTGGGTTGCCTCATGATGACCATATACTGATTGCACCCTGTGGATTGCTGCAGCAGTATGTACTTACATGTGTCTCTTTGTGTGGCTCAAAAGTGTAGGATATGATGGCCATCGTGGGTTGATCAGGTGCGTTTAATCGTTCCCGCATAATCAGTAATCATGGTACTGAGTCACAGACATCTTTTCTGTTTCATAATCTTTTTGTTTTGAATTAAAAACGTGTTCAACGCTTTGTCTTGGTTACATGGTGTAAACACAGTCAGGCTGTGTTGTTAATATATTCACACTATGTCTCTTTCTCTCTTGGCTCTGAATGTCTGTCCATCTTTCTCCTTCCCATCTTTCTCCTCTGTCTATCAGTCTGTCTGTCCGTCTATCTATCTACCTGTCTGTCAGTCTGTCTGTCTCTGTCTCTGTCTGTCTGTCCTGTCTGTCTGTCTGTCTGTCTGTCTGTCTCTCTCTCTCTCTCTCTCTCTCTCTCCTCCCCCCCCCCCCCCCACCCCCCCTCTTCAGAGCTC
>CM065725.1:61281835-61294335 GCA_033310375.1 Conus canariensis
ACACACACACCACACACACCACCACACACACACACACACACACACACACACACACACTCACCACACACACACACACACGACATACCACATCACACACACACACACACACACACACACACACACACACACACACACACACACACACACACACAACAACACACACTTCACACACTTCAGCTCCTTGGGTCAGCACCACCTTAGTTGGAGGGGAGTGTTGGTAGGGGAAAACTGGGCAAGGATGGGATGAGAAGTCGTATGATACTTTCTGATCAAGGACTCAGCTCTGTGGGGAGAGCATCCAAAAGGAGAGAGAGAGGGGGGGGGGGGGGGGGGGACAGGAGTGTCCTTTGGTCCGTATGTCCGCTACTCAAATGACCTCTTGGTTTCTGCCAGGAGGTTGAGTCCCTTCCCGTGAGCATCCAAGAGGGAGTTATCCCCCTTTAAGGACATTGCGCCAATGATGGGCCATGGAGAGGGGGGAATAGGGGAAAAGGGTTGCATGTCCAGTTGTCCGCTACCAGACTGGCCCTGTGAATGTCACCAGGGGTCGCTCCCTTCTACTAAAGGTAGGGGTGTGTTACACAGGCAGAGTGGTCTCAACCAGTTTGCCGCTGTCTATAGCCAACATCACGTTCGCTGCGAGTGCTCGAACCATTCTTTAGAGGTTATCAGAGGTTACCAGAGGGAAACAAGAAGTCAGTGATCTTCCTCTTCTGCGTACGCAGGCTGATTGTGCTGCGGACACCCCCTGTATAGAGAGGCAAGTATTAATCCCATCTGCCCAACAAAGGGAGTGGATTTTTGTGTGTATGACCGTTTGTTATCCCACGATTAAGGCAGCCATACTCCATTTTCGGGGAAGGTGCATGCTGCGTGTAACGTGTCATCCATACCAACGGCCAAACTGACCTTCTCTTCCGAAAGTTTGTGATGGGATTTAACGTGTGTGCAAGATGTTATGCGTGCGTTCACACACGGAACCTCACTTTATAATCTCATTCGAAGGACTGTATGGGAAATGGAGTCAGAACCAATGTTAACTCTGAGGGAAAAATCCCCCTGTACCGAAACGACCCGGCAGAGATTCGAACCCGCAACCCTTAGATTACGAGTCTGGCGCTCTACCAACTGAGTTACTCCGGCCCCGAAGGCAGATATTATTGGTGTATTCTGTGAGGATTTATGCTTGCGTTCGTGTATGGATCTCGGATTTCATTTTTGGTATTTGTTCAGCTACAGTTCAAATCACGAATTGATGGAAGTTTAACAGCTCCAAAAACATCAAACCTAACAGACTATTTTAGAATCCGTGTCGATCATCATTATCGTCCAGATGTCATTCAGTAAGGAAAAACAATGTTTGCTCGTAGACAGCATGTGAGATACCTGTCTTTTGAAAGCGTATGGCTGTGAGAAGAATTGTTGTTTAGACAAGCAGGTTTTTCGTGTCTAACCTTAGCAAAACGTTTTGTGGTGGCAACCCTCTGCATCTCCAACCTGAGAAGGGAACACTGAAGGGAACAACTGATCTGCTTACTTCCATAAGTATCACAGTGATGCAACTAGGATAGGGTTTTCTTTACATTTGATGAAAACAATTTACTCCGTAGAACATCGTCCAGGCGATATGGATTTATCTTCCCTTGCCATCGCCCGGCATGAGAGACAGACAGGCTGTCAAAAATGAAGAGGGGAGGAAGGGGGGGGGGGGGGGGGGAGGGAGGGGGGGGGAAGGAGGAGATGGAGGGATGGTTAGAGAGGGAACACAGAGGCAGAGGAAGAAACAGAACGATCTGCAATACGATGTGAAACGATGCAACGTGTAATGTGACGCTTTTTCAATGTACAAATGCTTAATAGCATTAAATTGGCTTAAGAGGATTAAAAATGCTTAACTGGATCAAATGTCAGGATCAAGAACTTGGTTTGTATAGTTGTGCTTTTGTCATCCAAATAATGTTTAATGAATCTGCATTGCAAAGAGTTATGTTGGTCTAGAAAAAAGGTGGAATGCATCTATCAATGAATTTTATAAGTTAGTTTATGTCTTTTTTTGTGAAATGCAAGGGTACTTAAAGTTGAGCCTGATCTACTTACCAAGACTATATTTCCTTTAACACGGTGGAGAGAGGGGAGGGTGTTTGCACCATCTTGTTGATAACAAATGTTCCTCACAAGTGAAGGATATCTTGCCAATATGCTAGTTCTGAAACAAAAATGCTCCAGGGGCGTAGAAGCCCTAATTTTCATAAATAAACAAGCAATACATGGCGCACTTCAAACAATAAAGAAACTGTAAAAGATGCAGAGAGACAGATCAATAAACACACAGACAAACACAAATATTTAAACAGAGAAAACAGACAAAGGAAACACACACACACACACACACAACACACACACACACACACACACACACACACACACACACACACACACACACAGAGAGAGAGAGAGAGAGAGAGAGAGAGAGAGAGAGAGAGAGAAATGTAAAGACTTACAGAAACAAAGACAGACAGGTAAACATACAAAAACAAAGAAATGGCGAGATCAAGACACACACCTTTAGAACACCACCCGCATCCTCAACCCAGGTATTCAACTTCAGCTCGAGTGCTTCTGCATTTCCGCCGAGCCACGTTCCACACTTCTGCCACACGGACAGTTGAGAAGACATCAAGAGATTTTCCACCAACCAGTGGCGCAGCACAGTGGGGGTGGAGGGGTGGAGAAGGCGGTGGCAACGAGGGCTAGAAGAAGGAGGGCAAGGGTGGGGTGGCCTCAATGTCCGGTACCAGATTGGCCCTGCCATTCCTGCCAGAGAGCGCACTTCCGCCAGGAGCAGTCAGCACGTGAGCAGGCAGCCGTTTCTGGCGTAAGCTTGGTTGCTTACGATAATTTGTTTTGTCGAGTGGAATTGAGGTGGGGGTGAGGTACAGGACGGAGAGGTTATACAGTTGGAGGGGGTGGTGAGTGTGTGTGGATGGGTTAGGGGTTGGGATGGCAAGAAAAAAAAATGACAGAAAAAATAGTTGACCGGAAAGGCTAGAGTAGGTGGAAAAAGATGTGATAGAAGCATAGATAATTAAAATGAAAACTGGAAAGGCGTGGACCTCTGCCAAGATCCAACAGATGCTTCGCCCTTTTTTTTTTTAACCATTCAGATCTACAACAAACTGTTGTAAGTGTGTTCTTTGCCCACTGTCTTTCTTCCACCACATTTCGTTAAGTTCGGAAGAGAAGTTTTGGCATAATCCTGCTGAACCAATCTTGCGACGGCCTTTGTGGTTCAGATCTGCCCAAGAGCTCGTGCCAAACCTGAACCAGTTTCTTCTTGGCTCGTGTTCTATCTTTCAGTTACAAAGTTTTGTGGAGATCGTTACAGGAGAGAGAGAGAGAGAGAGAGAGAGAGAAGAGAGAGAGAGGGAGAGAGAGAGAGAAGACAGACGGAGACAGACAGACAGACAGACAGACGAGAGAAAGAGAGACAGAGAGAAAGAGAAAGTGTGTGTGTGTGTGTGTGTGTGTGTGTGTGTGTGTGTGTCTATGTGCATGTATGCTTGTGTGTGTATCTCTATTTGTGTGTCCTGGCCTGCATGCATGTATCTCTGTGCGTGTGTGTGTGTGTGTGTGTGTGTGTGTGTGTGTGTGTGTGTGTGTTGTGTGTGTGTGTGTGTGTGGTGCGATCCAGACTGGTTCTGTCCACATTGTGGTAGGTAGTCCAAACAGCTCCTGTAATGGAATTTTCTGGGTTACCAGGAAGCGTTATTTCCAAGACCACGCCCTTCCACTTCCTATGCAGATGAGTGACTGATTATAGCAAAGAGAACGCTTTGCACTGCTGCTGTGGAGCACCAGCAAAGATGCTGACTAACTCCTGTAGAGGGCGTCAACAGTACTAGCTGTCCTTAGCACAAAGACTGACAAGGTGAATCAGTTATGTCGTCAAGAGCTGCTGCTTTTCCAGCGACGATAAATACTACTACTACTTCCACTACTACTACTACTGCTGCTACTACTAGTTCTACTACTACAACTATTATCAATACTGCAACCACTACTGACATTACTACTATTGATACCGACGCTACCACTATTACCACTGGCACTACCAGTGCTGCTGCTGCTGTCACAACTACTGCTGATGCTGTGTGCACTTTTGCTGCCACTGCTGCTGCAACTACTTGAACACCTGTTGCTACTACTGCTACTTCTGCTTATACTATTATGGATTCTGCTCTGGCTGCTGTAACTCAGATTTAAAAAAAAAAATTGAGAATTTTTCTCATCTCATGTAGGTGCATTACAATCGTCTTTATTTGTATAGTTGTGTCCAGTCATCTCCCCCCCCCCCCCACCCCCCCCCCATCCCTTATTTCCTTATAAACCTTTTGCCTTATTTCATGTTTTGTTTAGTCCAATTGTTGTGTTATAGCCAGATTCCATATAAATGGCGTATGCCTGGAGGTCGAATAATTGATCCAATATCTCTCTCTCTCTCTCTCTCTCTCTCTCTCTCTCTCTCTCTCTCTCTCTCTCTCTCTCTCTCTCTCCCTCATAATCGACAACACCCTTTTCCATTATCATCAGTAACTTTAAAACGTTTCATCGGAAACAGTGATTGGTCAAGCTAAAGATTTAACGATAATGTTTAGATGTTCACTCCGTGTGTGAAAATGGGGGATGGGGGAAGCATTACTTTGGCTTTTACTGTGATCCAGTCTTGGCATCCCCTTCATTTGCCTTAGACATGGGAACTCGTTCGTTCAAGTTGTTTTGAGTTGTCATTCAGAAATAGAATTCTTTTCACTTGTACAGGTTTCGCATCAGATGGTATTAAATGGTACTGGCCCTAAACCGGAAGAGAGAGAGAGAGAGAGAGAGAGAGAGAGAGAGGAGAGAGAGAGAGAGAGAGAGAGAGAGAGAGAGGGAGGGAGTAGACATACAGACACAGAAACACACAGAGGTCTTTCTTATCTTTTTCAGTTATGATTCCATGTTTTTGATCCCAGTATCTTGCTGTGTCCATAAACGCCCCGGCCAAATCGCTGCTTATCGGTCCACTGTCAGCAGAACACCTTTTTTTTTTTTTTAATTTCCATTCCTACACCGCGTCTCCCGTTCGACAAGTTCTTTTCACACTTAACCGCGACCCCGACAGCAGAAAGAAACTGTAAGCGGGGATCAGAAAGAAACGAATGAAAATAAATTCACGGATTCAGATGGTTCTGTATTTAAGAAAACAGCCAACATGTGAAGTGGGTGATAACAGGTTGTCACACCAACAATAATTGAAAAGGCGACAGCATTATCAGTCCATGCAGATACATCATGCAAACAATCGCATTGCAGTTATTTCTGCGGGCTGAAAACTTTCAGACATGTGTCATGTTAAACAATGACCCACACTCTCAGTCTTTGCTGTCATTGTTAAGCAAACACGAAAAAGATATAGCTGTTCATAGACGTTTTAGGAAACTCGGTAGGGAGACAAAGAGAGAGAGAGAGAGAGAGAGAGAGAGAGAGAGAGAGAGAGAGAGAGAGAGAGAGAGACAGACAGACAGACAGACAGACAGACAGACAGAGAGAAGGGGGGGAGAGGGGGGGGAGGGAGGGAGGGAGAGAGAGACAGTAAGAGAGAGAGAGAGATAGAGACAGAGACAGAGAAAGAGTAAGTGTGTGTGTACAGGATTTTGAGGAGGTGGGTAGTGCACTTTGAGGGTTAATGATTATTAATGACTATATGTATTTTTTCAGTGGTTCCATGTAACTTTATATAGTCTGACAATCTGTGTGAATTGTTCTTTCCCAGTCTTGTCGTTTTATCATATGTTTCTCGTGTATGTGCGTGTGTGTGTGTGTGTGTGTGTGTGTGTGTGTGTGTGTGTGTGTGTGTGTGTGTGTGTGTGTGAGAGAGAGAGAGAGAGAAGATAGTAAAAGTATATATTGATTGATTTATATTTTTTAAAAAACACGAAAAATTGATATCTTATTTTGTTTAAAACGCCAAATGTTTCACTACAGCAAACCAAGGCGTAAGAGGGGGGGGGGGGGGGGGGGGGAGGGAGAGGCACTCGTTAAAAAGAGGTCACAAAAGCAAACATTTGAATGCTAGAGTAATAAACAGTACAAATCTGTAACCAGTGAATAAGAGTTTGAGACACAACACACACACACACACACACCACACGCACGCACGCACGCACGCACGCACACGCACGCACCACACCACACACACACACACACACACACACACACACACACACACCAACATACGCATGCACGAATGCAATTCCCCTTAAGAAAAATAATCACTAAAAAATCCATTTTCTAAGCCCTCGCCATTGTCAGCCTGTTAGGACCTCGTGGTCTTCTGACTGCCAGCAAATTGTTCCGCCCTGCCAAAGACTCCATGGAGGAGGACCTGACGCATGGCCAGGACCCCTTCCGTCCGACAGATGTCGCTTTCATCGCCAAACAGCGCGCCTTTATCTTCAAACAGACGACATTCTCAGCCGGTAATGACACTGCTGGCTTGAGCTGAAAGGGAGCAGTCAGTGCTGGCTTTTGCCTTGTCGCTGCTCCGCCCCGCTGTCTGTTGTCGTCTGTGTTTGGGTTCCTGCTTTGGCCGATTGGTTTGGAAATGGGGGAAGTTTGTCGTTGCTTGTTGATCCCCTGTGCCTGTCTCGTTCATCCATCAACCCCCTTCCGCTCATCTCTCTCTCTCTCTCTCTCTCTTCTCTCTCTCTCTCTCTCTCTCTCTCTCTCTCTCTCTCTCTCTCTCTCTCTCTTCTCTCTCACCCTGACTGGTTTTGGGGGATGGTTTTGAAACAAACAATTACTGGGAGGTCTGCACTGATCGTGAGAATGCTCTAGGCTGCATGACCGAGTGTGTGTGTGTGTGTGTGTGTGTGTGTGTTTTGTGTGTGTGTGTGTGTGTGTGTGCGTGTGTGTGTGCGTGTGTTTGTGTGTGTGTGTGTGTGTATGTATGTGTGTGTGTGTGTGTGTGTGTGTGTGTGTGTGTGTGTGTGTGTGTGTGTGTGTGTGTGTGTGCAATAGCTCTCTAGCCCTGCGCTACTTTGCACTGAGTTCGCAGACAAACCAATCTATATTGTCAGACTGAATCATAGAGTGTCATCATGAATGTCATTAGACACTGGAAGTTATGGAAAGAGGAGAAAAAGGACCGAATCTTTCAATGGCAGCTAGCGGCACAATTCATTAGAATCAAAGAAGGAACCGCGTTTAACCAGCTCTCTCTCTCTCTCTCTCTCTCTCTCTCTCTCTCTCTCTCTCTCTCTCTCTCTCTCTCTCTCTCTCTCTCGACTGGTTTGGGGGTAGCTTTTGAAACAATTATTTGGAGGTCAAAAAACAATCGTGTGCGTACGTAACTTATGTAGTTAATAGCCATTAATATCAATTTGAAAGCCTTTATAATAGGATTACTCCATTTGTTTTGTAATTGACCGGATCGCCGCCTGGTCTGAAACAATGACAAGGCCGATAACCCAGCGGTCGGAGGACTGAACTTCCATGAACTTGTCTTTCCTAAATGTATCTCATGGGAGGTAAGTGGACTGACGTGACCATCTGGCATGAAAAGGGTCAGAGGTTAGACAGGGGTCATTCTGTACAGAGCAAAACTGGACTCAGTGCATGTGAATGATCCAGTGTGGCTGACGGTGGTCCCGCCGTCGTTCCTCTTTATATCCTGATAATGGGAAGACGAGATTCTTGAAATCGTGTCGGAAAATGCCCCTTTTAGAAAGATTTGGTATGTACACTTTTTTAGAGGACACCTGAAATTGGTCTGACAAATTTCTCAACATTGTTATGGGAGAGAATGTTTTCTTCAACGGTAAACCGTAGCTCTGACATCTCTTGTGTGATTGCGGATATGGTGTCCTCTTATAAGTGACTGTAGCTGTTGCTTTGTTGTAATAATGATTATCTATGGCGCTTTAATCTTAGATAAGCCCTAAGCACTCACAAATGCAGAAAAGATTAAAGAAAATTACAAATGAAACGAAAAAGAAGATAAATATTGCAAATAAGTACCATGAACCTACAAACAAGAGTACATATTGACACACCACGCGCGCGCGCGCACACACACACACACACACACACACACACACACACACACACACACACACACACACACACACACACCACACGATCCCACACACACTATCTCACAACAACGTACACAACAGCATGTCGTCCTGATTTGAAAGTAGTTTATAGGCTGAAAAGAGAATAACAGGAACCTTTAAGGTTTTTTTTTTTTTTTTTTTTTTTTTTTTTGGGGGGGGGGGGGGGGGTCTTTTTAAAGATGGAAGCTAGCTGAATTGTAACATCGGACTCGTTTCTTGGCGGAGGGTCACATGATTTTGGTCAGATTCACGGGTCAAAAGTCCTGCTGGCCTGCTAGTACTTTTCTGCTCTTTCATGCACCTAGATGTCGTGAAAGGCAGATAATAGTTAACCGGCCATCCGAGTCACAGCCGTGCATTATGAAAGTACACGTGTCTGTCTGTGTTTGTGTACAGATATGTATGTATTATGTATGTATATTTGTATGTATGTATATGTATATGTGTATGCATGTATGTATATGTATGTATGTATACCCTCTGTGTGTGTGTGTGTGTGGTCTGTGTGTGTGTGTGTGTGTGTGTGTGTGTGTGTAGCCTGTCTGTCCCTCATTCTGTCTCTCTGTCTCTGTTTGTCTCTCTCTGCCTCTCACTCTCAGTCTCTCTGTATCTGTGCCTCTGGTTCTGTCTCTCTCTCTCTCTCTCTCTCTCTCTCTCTCTCTCTCTCTCTCTCTCTCTCTCAGCCTTTCGCTCACTCTTAACTGATCTGTCCCATAGTGTTTGTCTCTCTACCTGTTTCACTTTGTCTGTCTGTTAGTCTGTCTATCTTTGTCTCTGTTTCTGGCTGTCCATCTCTCAGCATCTCTGTCTCTGTCTGTCTCTGTCTCGGTCTTTGTCTTTGTCTGTCTTTCTTTCTGTCTGTCTGTCTGTCTGTCTGTCAGTCAGTCTCTCTATCTGTCTGTATGTCTGTCTCATTCTGTCCCTCCTCTCTCTCTCATCTGTGTGTTTTCTCTCTCTCCTCCTCTCTCTCATCTCTCTCTCTCTCTCTCTTCTCTCACTCTCTGCCCCCCCCCCCCTGTCTCTCTCTCTGTCCAGGATGTTGCTTACCTGCATCTTGCCTTAATGTTTCAAGGCTGTATAAGTAGTGGGCCTTGTCGGCATTGGTCCTGATGAAACCGGGCCTCTTTCCGAGTTTGGGTCCTAATGGTCTTGGGCTCAAATAGAACTGGGCCCTGACGGTACTGGGACCTCAATGTAGGACCCGTTTCTGTGTGCGAGGGAACTAAATCTGACAGTCTGCTTCAAACCATGCTGCCTAACAAGAAAAGAAAAAAGAAAAAAAAAAAAAAATCTTACCAAGGTCATGTATGCTCAGTTTTGCCCCGACACGGGCCGTTACAAGTCAAGTAAACCAAACTTTATTTGCAAAGTCCCATTCTACCTCCTGGAGGAAAAAAGGGGAACGGGAGAGATGGAGACGTGATGGTAGGGGGAGGAGAGGGGGGTTGGGGGGTCACTAAAACAAGAGTTTCGCTTCGCGAAGGTCACATATCAGAGAGCAGAGAACAGGCACCAGTTGTGCACAACAGTCAGTTAGCTTGTGCCAAGTCCAGTTCATATCAACTTATCAGTCACGCCAGTAAATTAGCTTCCTTGAAGTTTAATTGAACGTGTACAGTAGGGGTTTTTTATGTTTCAAATTAACTCACACATTACAAGAAATGAACTCACACATTACAAGATGTCACTGTGAAATAAGGGTTTTGTTTTATTTCAGTTTTGCATAACTCGCCAGCATGCATTCCACATTGTGTTTGTTGGCTTATTTGTTTGTTTGTTTGTTTGTTTTTTAATTTCGGATTTGAAATTTCAATAATTGTTTCATACCATATTTTCAGCACGATTTGATCATTCATTTTTCTCTTTAGTCTAAATTGTATGCCCGAGTTGTGGTATTCCTGTGGCAATCGTTCCCTCTTCCTCTTTACTCTTTTTGACTGTGGTTTGTTGTTGTTGTGATTGTTTGAGTTTTGTCGTTTATTGTTTACTGTTTTTCCTCCCTGGCGTCTGTGGCTAATTCTCGTGTTTCTGTTACATCTTTTTATGTTTTTTTTTATCTGGTCGCAGTTGATAACTTTAACCCTTTTTTTTTGTTTGTGGTAATTTTGTGACTAGGTAGTAGGGGTGGAGTCTATTTGTCCAAACTACCTTTTCAGATTTATTTCGTTACTTTTAGCCTACATGTTTTTCACTGATGGTTTCTCATATTTACTAATTCAGGTTTAAATAAAAATAAAAATCAGGAGTGTTATCGGACGCCATGAGCATGGCCTAGATTTTATGCCGTTACCATGGTACCCTACGTATTTGGACGGCGTAGAATCACATTCGATTCGCCGATTAAGTTGCTAACGTTTGCCGGAAACAAACGCAATCAATCGAGGCCGAAAACAACCAACTTTCCGGGTTCTTACGGGCCACTGGCTGGTTCGAATAGCTGAGGGCGTTTACTCAAAAGTTTCAAACGTACATTCGTTTGACATTTGAATTTGTTTGTTTGTTTAAACGGGATTGAAAAGTTTGCGTGTTCGTTAACGCTGAATTGTTTTCAACTCCATGAATGCGCCTTTGAAGTGATTTAATTGTGGTATTTGTTGTTTCGCAGTGTTATTTGAAGCACAGCCTAAAAAAAAAACGGGTTATAATAAGCAAATCATCATGGGTATGTAGACATATTGATGAGAACTATGTCCCTGATGCTTTTCAGTCAGTCGTTTCATTGATCAGAAATTGATCGTTGAGCGAGTTTTGAACCTGTTCGTTTCAATACAAAATGAGGCTTCCTTTTCCAGTGATTTTGTATTCTTTTCCTCTTTTCAGTTTTTGTAATACTAGGTGTAATACGATAAATACAACTTTTCAGGCGGGACAGCAAACGTTCTTGGGACCCGGAAATGTTCCGGGCATGTCATTCGTCTGTGTAATACTAGCGGACGCATGTACATGAGAATAATTCTGATGAACATAACAAGGAGATGGGTAGACATGCAGGTAGGTGTGTGTGTGTGTGTGTGTGTGTGTGTGTGGGTCTGATATCAGGTCGGAAGTGTCCACACAGACTCTGAATTTGGATCTGGAATCTGGATCTGGATCTGGATCAATTCGTCACAGAAAACGAATGTGGTCATTTTGCAAATTATGGAACTGCAGTGAAGAATTTAACAGGGTTAATTAACAGCTAGGAATGTGGCAGAGGGAGGGGAAGGGGGCAAGGGGGAGAGGTCTGGGGGGGGGGGGGGGAGGAAGGGGGACGCTGGAGAGGGGAGAGGGCTGGTGTGACAAGAGCTGATAAAAACGCGGACGCAAATCGGACTGTAACGCGCGAACACCTCTCCACACCTCAGGCTGTGGGTTCCGCCGATCAGAAATTTCAGATTCACGGTAAGATTGGTTGTTGATCTGTCTGTTGACTTTTATAAACGACTGAGTGAGGCGTGTATTTCAGTGAGTTGAAATGTGTAACTTGAAAACTTACTGCACTAAATACACGCATTTTCAGTTCATGCGCTCGACGTTTGCGTGCAGTTTTAATTCAGTACAAATGTCCTGTATTGAATTTTTGTGTAACTTATATTTTTGGACGTGTGAATTTGTGAAGGGTCTAATTGTTAACGCAATACTTCTTCCTCCCCGATCTGTTTTTCAGTTTCAGTTTCATCAAGGTGTCACAGCGTGTGGACTAGTCCATATACGCTACACCACATCTGCTGATTCCCAGACCACACTGCGTGGGTTTACAGCTCATAGATAAATGAATTAAACAAAATGAGAAGAATTAAAACGGAAGGTCTCATGGATACGGCATAGCAGATATCTGACCTGCGCATTAGCCAGCGCGCTGGTCAGACCTTGAGTACCTACCTAACCTTGTCAGCGCCACTGTCATCATTATACGTGTGGGTTTGCGTCAGAACCAGCGCGAAGAGTTAATCATGCGTGCACGTAATGCACGAAAAAAAAAAGAAAAGACGATAACTACTCAAGACTTGCGATTCGATGGTCCCATGTCGACACGAAGGTATAACAAGTCACTGTGACGAACAGGTAGCACTTAACAACCTTTGATCGTTGTCCGTTGCACAGCCGTATCAAAACATCGACATACTGATGTTTAGGACGGTAAGTGATCGCGTGAATTTCAACTGCCTGTAACTGATGAACGCTTCATCAAAACTTCATTCCGTTGTTCTAATAGAAATAGCTAGCTTTTTGTGTGGGCCCACTGGCATTGTTCTCACAACTGCAAAGCGAGCAAGGGAACGACAGCATCTTTCCAACAGAACAGAGAAAAGAAATCAAAGATCTCTGTCGGTTAACCCCTCCCCTACCCCTCTCTCTCTCTCT
>CM065725.1:61301835-61309335 GCA_033310375.1 Conus canariensis
AGTAAGGACGGCTGGCGGGAATTTGAAGAAGGCGCCAGCCAGTGCCTGGACTGGACGGATAACAGAAACCAGGAGGTAGACCCCGATTTCTCCCTTTTGTGTGTTTGCTAATTGAGTAACGTTGTTGTTTATCATTTTGATCGATTTATTTCTAAGGGCTTTTGGGGGGTTTTCTTACCTTTTTTTCTGTTTTTTTTTTTTCTTTTTTTTCTTTTTCTTTTTTTTTTTTCTTCTTTTTTTTTTTTAACCATTTTTCAACAAGACTGAAGTCTCACGGTGGAAGAGATTAGAAAAAAAAAAAGCTAAATACTCGGCTGCTTTTGTGCCTGTATCCCCTTTATTGTTCTAGTCATTATTATTTTGACTGCAAAGTCGTTATAAAATGTGCGGGCGCTGTACATACAGATTTGGGAGAAAAAAAAAAAAAAACCCACAGTACTTACCGTTCGGTTCAAAGATATTGTTGCGTCATCTGAACCATTTGTAAACTGTCCCAAGTGAAATCAGAAAAAAAACAGGCACGTGATACCTGGTAGCTCAGTCTGTCTGCCACGTCCCATCACAAGACTGCTGCAGTCCGTGTGAGTGGCAGTCAAGTGATTTTGTCTAAGAAGTCCGTGATCGGCTTGTTTCTACTCTTGTCCCATAATTTATTCATCTATTTGTTTAATTATTTATCAGTTTTTTTTTGTACGTTTATTTACTTATTTAGTTTATCCATGTGTTGCTTTTTATGTATTTATTCTATCTCTTTATATATTTATTTACTTTTTTTCTCTCTTTCTTTCTTTCGTTCTTTATTCGTTTAATTGTGTTTTTTTTTTGGGATAAAGTAGGCTGCAGTGTTGCTCGGAAGAGGTGAAGAAGCTTTTGCTCATGTGTTTGTTTCTTGTTTTAGTTTAGTATTGTCATATATTTGATTTTCTTAATCAGCCTTTTCTAAACATTTCATGAAGTAGGTCCAGTTGTTTGCTTACTGTACGGGATATGAAAAGGTCCTTGATTCTTCAGTGTCTTCTCACTTTATTTCGTTGTCATTCAGGAGGAAAAACGGAGAGGCGACAACAAACAACAGTAACAACAACAAAACAAAACAAAAAAAGAATACCACCACCACCACCACCACCACCACCACCCCCCCCCAAAAAAAAAAAAAAAAAAAAGCAAAGCAAAACAAAGCAAAAGAAAAAAGATAAAAAAAGATAACTGATTCTATAAAAAAAAAAAAAAGTAATATGGACTGGCAGCAGCAGCAGCAGCAGCAGCAGGTGTGATGGTGGTATAGCGTTAGTGGATGTATCAGCACGTGCAGGTTTCAGACGCTCTGGAACTCTGAAGGTCGCCCGTGTCGGTGCCATGCATGCTGTTCCTTGACAAACACAGTTGTAATGCCTATCAACTTTTCCGGTGCCTTGGCAGGAAGAGCAGACCCACCAATTTTTTTTTTTCAGTTGCAAAGTGAGGCGACTGCTGGCGAAAATCTAAACAGATTTGAGAAATTGTTTGTAAGGCTGATGAACACCTCATCTTGCCTGAAGAAAACCTAAGAGGTCGACACGCGCCGTGTTTTGTCTTGTGATTCGTTTGTCGACGTTTTTCGGCGGAGCCTTATAAATAATATTTCAAAGTTTTTTTCGTTCCTTTGGTTGTTTCCTAAACAAAAGATGTGATGATGGCCGCAACAGCAAACCTACATGACAGAACGAACGCATGTCAGGGAGAGTTTGTTACAGAAATTTAAAAAGAAGATTCGCTTCTTGAGCAATCATTGGTAAAACTAATGATAAGAACAAATCGAACACTTCGGTAGTAGGCAGTTCTTAAGAAGACCGATTACCGATTATCCACGCGCAGGTGTGTGTGTGATGAGTGAGTGAGTGAGTGAGTGAGTGTGTGGTGTGTGTGTGTGTGTGGTGTGTGTGTGTGTGTGTGTGTGTGTGTGTGTGTAAGGAAGAAGGGGCCTGTAAATACATCAACCGACGCGTTGAAGATCACGCGACATGCTCTGGTTTTGATGTTGTTTCTAAACAACATTATACCGCCAATGACCATAAGAAACCCCCAATGACATGCACAGGCCCGGGATGATGGGGTATGTGAGCATCATACAATGTTTTCAACACAAAACATGGCATCTGCGTCATCAACAAGGACCAAACTTTCTCATGGTGTGCGTTAGAGAGAGAGAGAGAGAGAGAGAGAGAGAGAGAGAGAGAGAGAGAGAGAGAGAGAGAGAACTTGGCAAGTGCATCATCTTGCAGTTGACGTAAACGTATTTCTCAACAATGATTTCCTGCAATAAATAAGGAAAAACATCATGAACTTAACACTAGAAAGATCGGCTGAACGCCTGTTTGTCTTGATGTCAACAGTTCCGCCTCAAAACATAGTTCATGAAATCGGGTCCGGTGAATCTTGAAAGCGGTCCGTGTGTACAACAAATGTGACGGTGTTGATTGACAACTTCTTTTTCAAGCCGTAGTGTTTGGTAAACGGTTTTAACGATTGTTGAATGTTTTGTTTGTTTGTTTTTTTCTTGCACGGTGTATGTTAAAGGGAAAGAGCAGTATTTACATTTTCTTTCTGTATATGTATACAGTCAGAGAGAGAGAGAGAGAGAGAGAGAGAGAGAGAGAGAGACAGACAGACAGACAGACAGACAGACAGACAGACAGACAGAGAAAAGGAAAATTATATATATATATATTCTTTTTTAAATGAAAATGGAAGAAAATAAGTACAGATTAAGAATAGATAGATAGATTTAGATAGATAGGATAGATATACATATAATTTCTTCAATGAAAAAGGGAGAAAACAAGTGCGTACTGATAATATATATATATATATATATAATATATATATATATATATATATATATATATATATTCTTACTCTGTACTTGTATGTGTGTGTATGTATCTGTGTGTTGTGTGTGTGTGTGTGTGTGTGTGTGTGTGTGTGTGTGTGTGTGTGTGTGTGTGTGTGATTTTTCTTTCCTTGCATTTTTTTTTTTTCATTTGAAAACTCGAAGATCTGTGAGCTCACGTGTATCATATGACATGCAAATAAACACAAAACAAACAGTCAGGTAAAAGCGCTTGACTTTCAGACATTCACCATATAAAAAGGACACGGAACATTTGAAGAGCTAAGATCTGACATTCAAACATATAACGGTGACAGTTTTTTTTTTGAACACAGACATGCCATTTTAAAGTTTTATTTGATACACATCAACCTGGTAAATTTACAGCAAAACAGAAGGATTACAGACACTTGTGACGATAACAAAAGTGCTAACAAAAGAGCCAGTTTTCTTCTTTTGACTCACGAATGATGATGACTACAGAGAATACACAGTAGTAAAAAACAAAAATGATGAGAAGGGGGAATACAAGAAGGAAGAAGGGTAGAGAAATGGAAAAAAAAAGGAGGGCCAGAGGCGTACATGGTTTGTTTGCGTATTGCGTAAACAAAACTACAATGGATCGGTCCGCATTGTGCTTGAAAGGACGGACTGTGTGTAGAGTTTTATTATGTGACTGGAGGATAGGCGCGTAGCGTGAAAGGGGATAAAGGCTAACACCTCAGCTCACTATCACTGTTCTTCAGTGGTGATAAGTGCGTATCAACTGCGAGAGCACCACCAGTTCCAACCGGAGTGGCGAAGGTCTTGCAAAGTTCTCCATTCCTAAAACCGACTTGCGTTTCATCGTTTTGCGGTTTTTTTTTTGTTTTTTTAAATCTAGACGTGTTCAAAATGCCCACCAACAGCTTACTCTGAGGTCATGCCTAACTATAGTGTCAATTTCATTTGACACATCCGTTTCTGATTTCCCCACGAATACAACTTTTAAAAAAAATTCGGGTCACAAGGCCAAATTTGTGATGCTTTCGTTTGATGCTGTTAGGCCTGTTTGGTTTACTGGTACACACTGCTGTTTGTTGTGGTGTTTTCATGTGGCCTCGCTTGCATGATTGGTCCTTAACTGTCACTGTACACGAATAACTTTGCGATCTTTGGTGAGATATATATCTATCTGTGTCCATTCTTTGTTCTACAGTGCTATCATGATAACAAAGAGTTGCTCAACTGCTTGTTGGAAATCGCATTGAACGGTAAGATCGTCATAAAATCTAACTTGTTATTTATGCAAGATTTGCTGTAAGATATCATTCAACATAACTGTTATCAATATATAAAGCAGTGCTTATAGGAAGACATCAGGGTTTTTTTTTTGTTTTGTTTTGTTTTTTTACAAAAAAAGTGCCTCTTTCTAATATTGAAAATATTGCTGAAAATGTTAATTAGATGTGTACAGCCTTCGTCATTCGGTGACATCTTCATGTGAGGGATGGCCGGAAGTTTTATCACCATATCCATTGTCTTACCAGGTTTTGTTACGTAAATGCCGAGAACAAGCCCGTGTCATCCCCCCCCCACCCCCACCCCCACCCCCATCCCGATGTCAGGACCGTTTCATGCATTAATGAGATTAACATTTTTCATCGGATCTGAGATCTTACAGTGGAAAGATTGTTAACAAACTTTCGGATGGGTTTTTCGATGTATTTTAAAGAATTGTGCGAATGAATGACTTGGTGAGTTGATTTTAACGTGGTGACAGCCCTGATGTGGTCCTTTGTGGTCGGCTTAGCTATAAGCAACATTATCTTATCTTATCTTATCTTATGCATTAATGTCATACAGCCTTCCAGGCTCACCTCGGCCTTCACGCCATCTCCGTACACACACAACACAGCCTAGACAACATGAACCCAGCACATCAGCTCTGCCACCTCATCACCTGAAGTGGACGATGCCACCGGTGTGTGGACAGTGGGGGGTGGGGGGGGGGATATAACAGAGAGAAAAGCGACCTCACTCGTTTATTGTCGACTTAGTAGTAACTTACACCACCTGCTCCACTGAAAGCGTTCCGTTCTTCTTTTCTTCTGCGTACGCAGGCTGACACTCCTGCGGACACTCCCTGTATAGACAGGCAGTGATTAATCCCATCTGCCCAACAAAGGGAGTGGAGTTTTGTGTGTGTGGATCGTTTTTTATCCTATCATTAAGGCAGCCATACTCCATCTTCGGGGAAGGTGCATGCTATGTGTAACGTGTCATCCATACCAACTGCCAAACTGGCCTTCTCTTCAGAAAGTTGGTGATGGGATTTGACGTGTGTGCAAGATGTTGTTATGCGTGCGTTCACACACGGAACCTCGGTTTACAGTCTCATTCGAAGGACTGTATGGGAAATGGAGTCAGAACCAATGTTAACTCCGAGGGAGAAATCCCCCTGTACCGAAACGACCCGGCGGAGATTCGAACCCGCAACCCTTGGATTACGAGTCTGGCGCTCTACCAACTGAGCTATTCTGGTCCCCGTTCCGTTCAACTTATGCAGGATCTGATTTGGGGGATCAGTGTGTATGAATGGTTGAATTTTGTGCGAACCTTACTACCCGTAGAAGATGCTTGCGATGTTTGTATTTTTTTGTAATTACGACGACTAGCGCGTGAGTACAGTACTCTGATGCAAGTTAGTATCAAGGTGCTTTGCAATTAACAGAACATGTTAAATGCGATTGTGTACTTTTTCAAAACTCACGTAAGACCCGTGGGAGTACAGACATGTGTGCATGAATACATACGGACACACATATATGCGTGCACACATACATAATACAGGAAAACACGCGTGTACAAATGTAAACGCAATTAACGTGTATACACATATCCAGTGTTACGGGTACATGCATTAAATATAGACACATTCACATACTTGCATAATTCAATCTTATTGAACTGCGTTTCATAACTTCTTCCTCACAGACGTCTATGAGATAGGCCGGCTGTCTCCCTGAAAAGCACGTCACCATCCGATTTCTGCATTTACATATTTTCGTTGACATCTCAAAGAGGATGTCGCTGCAGCTTTTGGCCAGAGGCACCTCCCCTTGTTCCCGTGAGTTCCTTTCCGTAGGGTAAATACATGCCGCACGCGGGACCTGGGTTTATCGCCTTAGAAAGACTGATTACACGAAACTATCACATCAACTAGATCACTCGGGAGAGCGCAGATCTCTGTCAACGTCCAACAGATCCTGGATCTGCTCTTTGGTCCACATCCGCCTCAAGGATCCACACACAAAATGGTATGGCTTCGTCTCTGGGTCACACTCCATTTTCCCCTTAGGAAGTTCTTTAATTCGTACAGGTTTGTTCCCTCAACTGTCGATTGTCTAAATCAAATGCCACGCTTTCAGTATAGGTCCGTTGTAACTGTTTCAGCGATTATGTACGATTTCTAACGATTGTTTCATAACTTCCAAATCTAAAGACATTTACCTCTATTACAGTGTATAATACCCAAATCTAAAGACATTTACCTCTATTTCAATATAGAATACCCAAATCTAAAGACATTTATCTCTATTTCAATATATAATACCCAAATCTAAAGACATTCTACCTCTATTTTAATATATAATACCTAAATCTAAAGACATTTACCTACTATTTCAATTATGCAATACCCAAATCTAAAGACATTTATCATTCTATTTCAATATTATAATACCCAAATCTAAAGACATTCTACCTCTATTTTTAATATAAAATACCTAAATCTAAAGACATTTACCTCTATTTCAATATATGATACCCAAATCTAAAGACATTTACCTCTATTTCAATATATAATACCCAAATCTAAAGACATTCTACCTCTATTTTAATATAAAATACCTAAATCTAAAGACATTTACCTCTATTTCAATATATGATACCCAAATCTAAAGACATTTACCTCTATTTCAATATGTAATACCCAAATCTAGACATTTACCTGATACCCAAATCTAAAGACAATTACCTCTATTTCAATATATGATACCCAAATCTAAAGACATTTACCTCTATTTCAATATATGATACCCAAACCTAAAGACATTTACCTCTATTTCTTATAATACCCAAATCTAAAGAGATTTACCTACATTTCAATATATGATACGACATATCCATGCAAAGTCTTCGATCTATGACCAGCAAGCCTTACGCAACCCAAAGCCGTTTAAAAAGTCAGCAACACAATGTCCAGAACTGGTAAGAGTTAAATTCGGTCCAGTATTTCCTTTTTTTTTCGCTATTCTTTTTCTTTCCGTCCTCCTTTTTTCTTTCTTTCTTTTTTTTCTGTAATTCTGCAAACAGACAAAACCAACACGGGTGAAAAAAAAATTACATCCTTAGCTGCGGTATTAACAAACTAATGAATTAACGAAACCATTTGTGCAGGAAGTGGCATTGAAGCGTGCAGGGCCTGCGTCCCACGATCGGCTTCAGTTTCAGTTTCATCAAGGAGGCGTCACTGCGTGCGGACTAGTCCATATACGCTACACCACATCCGCTGCTAAGTTTTGAGACCACACTGCGCATGATTTAAAGCTGATGGATACATGAATTAATGACAAAGATGAGAGAATTTC
>CM065725.1:61314335-61319335 GCA_033310375.1 Conus canariensis
CGCTCAAAGAACCGTAACTCTAGTCAGGCGTACATCTTAATTAAGTGGAAAAAAAAAAGTAGAATATAAACATGCTCGTCATTATTTCAAGATCACACTAGTACGTGACACGATATCTGAAACTTCACTGCTTCTCGCATTTTTTGTTTGTTTGTTTGTTTGTTTCTTAAATTGTTGTTTTTGTTTTGTTTGAGTTTGTTTGTTTAACGTGATGATGATGTTGGGAGGTAAGCCTGTGGACGAAAGCACACCTCATATATCGCGGACAACGTACTCGTACACAGTCAAGGGAAGACACTCTCATGCTCCCTTCAAAGAGTGAACAGCTATTTTCTTTCCTTTCGTGTTCTTTCTCTCTCTCTCTCTCCTCCTCTCTCTCTCTCTCTCTCTCTCTCTCTCTCTCTCTTTTAATTCTGTCTTTTTCCTCCACAGATGTAAACCTGTTTGTCGTTTGAATATTAGAAATAACTTTCTTTCCTTTTTCTTTCTTCCTTCCTTCCTTTCTTTCTTTCTTTTCCCATTTCACACATGCAAACTTTCTGTCGTTTGAATTTTGAAAACAAAATCTGCATATTGTAAATTCTTAGTATTGCACATGTTACCAAGAAAAAAAAGTACTATAAACTAGTGTTTTTTTTTCATCAGACTGCCGTTGTTGTTTTTCATAGATTGTGTTCATCTATTTGTTGTTTTTTTTTAATCAAAATTTTCTACTCTACACCGTCCAGTTTTTTGTTTTGTTTTTTTTATTTAAAAAAAAAATTTTTTTAATCAAAATTGTCTACTGTAAACCGCCCAGCACGTTGAATATTCGAATATAAAATATATCATATTGCGATTAACAATGATGATCTGGAAATTACTTCACAGCTTACATCTGAAAATTTAGGGCGGAATTCCACCAGATGTAAAATAAAAGCTCTTCGGTGCTGGAAAGCAAATACAATTTATACATTTTCTTCGGTCATGGTTGAAAACATAAATACCAGTTGCTGATGGTTATGTTTTCAAACTGATGTCCATTTGTGGCAAAAGGGGTCTTTTGTGAAATGATTAGTGTCGAAGAGTTGAGAAGAATCTAGCCCAGTGTCTGTGAATAGTCTTTCTACTGTTCCAGACCGAATCGCGCGCGCGCGTGTGTGTATGTGTGTGTGTGTATTCTTGCTCTCCGAATCTTGAATGTATGAGTTGTGAGGGGTGCGCGCTCGCGCGCGCGCGGTGTGTGTGTGTGTGTGTGTGTGTGTGTGTGTGTGTGTGTGTGTGTGTGTGATTGGAAGTGATTGGGGTTTTAGCTGTTTCACTTGTCTGTATATTTGTGTTGATAGTTTTGAAATGATTGTTTGCGTCTGTTTTTCCTGCTGTTATTATATTATATTATTATTATATTGGGTATTTATATAGCGCCTATCCTCGGTCACAGACCAAGCTCTAAGCGCTTTATAATAAACACACTACCTCACTCACTCAACGGGCTGCCTACCCAGGTAGAGCCGGCCGAAGAGCAGCCTACTGGCGCTCATTCGGTCGTTTCCCGTACCATTCAAATATCAGTCACTCATTTTCATTTATCTCATTTATTCCTCCTGTATTCCTGTTGTTATCACTATTATTATTACTTTTTAACCGCTACGAGCACGGTTTTGAATGCATGCGCAGACGTGTTTCTATCATTATTATTGTTATTACATCTACAGACAGAGAGTAATAAATGAAATAAGAAAGGATTTCATGATCGCAAAAGATAATTAAAACACTTCAGTATTTTCGTACAGTTGTTTTGTTTTGTTTGCTTGTTCGTTAGACCGTTTGCTACAACCATACAATACAAACATGCTACAGTGATTCTGGCGAAAAATCCTAAACCTTTTGAGGTCGAGCACGCGCCAGATTTTTTTTTTTTTTTTTTTGGAGGGGGGGGGGGGTAGGGAGGGGGGAGGGGAGGGGTAGGAGGATTACCACTATTAATGAAGGTTTCAAACAGTTCTTTCGGTGGACTTTGACCAAAGAGCCAAAACCGAAAGTAGACCACAACCTCTCTATCGTTGTTAGGGGATGGGGATATATATCTTGACATGGCATAGCTCTACCAGCAGCACAGGACTTAGTCTATTTTCTTGTCCGCTTTCCCGGCCATGCTACATCCTCAATCCGGTCAGTAAGGCGAAGTCCACAGTCCACCGCAGTGACCCCGCCGGTCGGTCCCCACAGCTTCTCCTGGACCTCAGCCGGACTGGGCCACGTCTGGCGTCTCGAGGCTTCAAAGGAGGGGGCAGGACTGTAAGATGTGGGTGGGGGGTTGGGAGCCTGTGCCACAAGAGCACTGGTCGGTAGGAGAGAGTTTGAGACGTGAGAGATGGGAGAGGAACTGGTGGTGTTCTGTTCTGATTACGCTTTCACCTGCACCCTCCACCCCCACCCCCACCCCACGTCCCCTCTGTCTCCTCCCCACCCCCCCCCACCCCCCACGCCTACTTCTCCGCCACCTACCGTCCAGCTCTTCTCTCCTCTTCTTCCAAGCATTTTCACAACTCCTCCCTCTTCATTTATCCCAGTTATCACCACCTCATATAAAGCTACCGTTATCATCATTGTTGTCATCGTGTTGTTGTTGTTGTTGTTGTTGTTGTTGTTTTTGTTTTCCATCTTTGCTGGAGTACGCATGCAAGAGTCCACGTTCTATATATACGGTTCCTGCATACTTTGCAATTTTTTTTTTTCCAGCCAAACTGTTTTCCTGAAAAGTTCAAAACTAGCCGATAATTCAACAGTTGATTGAAGAAGCAAATGGACTGGATAAATCCGTACCTGTTGTTGCTTCCACTTGGAATCCAGTCTTCTGGTGCCATCGTTTCAGAGGCGAAAGGGAAAAGACGGGACATAATACAGGCTCCCGCGCAAAACATATTCAACTGTGTATCAGTTGTCTCGGGCACTTAACAATCAGAAGTGCAGACGTTGAAAAAATATTATCGAATATCTAAATGTGCTAATTGTTAATTGAGTCAGTCATGAAAGCTTACGTCAGCGAATGCCTGTAATTCAGTTTTAACAGAAGAAATCAAAAGCGTATTTTCTCGTACTAGCGCTGAGAAGTAACTCGTGCGGAAGTTTGGAAGGAAACACATTCTTAGGCACCGCTCCTGAGAGCTGGTCTGCGCCAAAGTTTTGGAAGAAAACGCATTTTCAGGTACAGTCCCGCGTGCTAACTCGTTGAAAGTGGAGAAGAACACTACTTCATCACTGACTATTGTAATCATTCTGTTGTTAAGTTGTCCCGCTGTACAGCCTCTTCTGACTGTTTAGAATATTGCAGTCCGTCTCATCTTCAAAGTAAAAAAAACAACAAAAAACAAGACGCAAAGCATATAAACGTACTCCCAATTTACCTTGAATACTCGTGAGATATTCCATAAAGAGGAAAAACCGTTTTGGTCCGTTATAGCCGTTAGTAATGGCTATTCTGGTAAACATCGGCCATCATCTGTGATCCATAATGAACATACCTACAACCAGCCGCCGTGGCGAGGTGGTTAGCGTCGCGGACTCCCGGCTGGGAGGTCGTGGGTTCGAATCCCATCAGAAGTCATGTGGGTTTTTTCTGCCCCGACCGGCTCCTACCCAGAGTTGAGTTGCTGCGGACTCAGTTGGGAAGACTGGGACCACACAGTCGAGTTTCATCCACTTAATGGATGCGTTTCTGAGAGTGTTGCTCAAATTTCCTGACCAACACTGCAGGTGCCTGTATCTCTCGGGCCTGGTTGACGCCGGGATATATTATGAAAGGAAGCGTAGAGTACAGCCCTGTCATGTAGTCTCAGACCGAAATGGAAATCCGAAGCATCATCTTAATCATCCCCATTCTCATCGATCAACATTAAAAAAAAAAAAGTCTCAAATTCTGTGGCCTTTCATGCCCTGCTCTCATGGTGACCTCAGTTTCGATGTCCTCTCCACGTCTGTGGCCTTGGTTTGGTTCCGTCGGGGTCACCGGTATTGGCGAGTCCATGGGGGCTGTCGTTGGACGGACGTGGTGGCGCCCTCCGGAGGGAGAGCTCACTCACGCCGGCTCCGCGACTAAGCAATTATTGTCGTCAGTAGGGGGCTTAGTAGGTGGTGTCCTGCGTATGTTAGATCTGAACAGGCGCCACTGAACACCACCGAAGTGACTCGGCAGCAGTGCAGTGTCTCCTCCGGTGGGTTGCCTCTTGACGACTTGACATTAACTGCTCCCTGTGGATTGCCGGTGCCGGGGCTGCGGCGGGGCCGACCGGGCTGTGGCTGTGGACGGGGTGTCGGAATGAGCGGCGTGGATGCACTGCCTCTGAGGTGGCGCAGAGGTTGGGACAGCAAAAAAAAAACAAAAAAACAAACAAACAAACAAAAAAACATACCTACAAATTTTCAGAAAGATCGGCCATGTACTCTCTGAGATTTTCCATAAAGAAGAAAAACCGTTATGGGCTGTTATAGCCGTTAGTAACGGCTATAACGGTAAAATAACACATCGGGCATCATTCGTGACCCATAATGAACATACGTATAAATTTTCAGAAAGATCGGCCCAGTAGTTTTGTTTGGAGCGAGTGGAACACATTTTGACCACGGGCGGACACACACACACACACACACACACACACACACACACACACACACACACACACACACACACACACAGCATTTCTTCGTGCCCATTCTAAAGTACTCCTGTTCTATAAGAACTGGGAGTACAAAAACTTAAACCGCACACCCCTACTCTACAAACTGCACTGGTTGCCTGTTGGCCAGGGTATTAAATACAAACCTGCAGTGTATGATTGCCGTTATTTCGGGTTGTGCTCCACGGTATCCTTCACAGCTCTTGCAGTTCTACAGCCCATCTCAGACACTTGGATTCTCTGACTATACTAGACTTTTCAAAGTCTTGTGTTGTAACGGTAAACAGAATGGTTGTAAGCATTTCTGTAGGTTAAATCCAGCCATATGGATCACTCAGACATACT
>CM065725.1:61324335-61336835 GCA_033310375.1 Conus canariensis
GCAGGAAGGGAAAAAAAGAAGAGGCTGGAAAGGACTTATGAACTAAATTTGAAAGAGGCTTATCATGATCATCATCATCACCATCATCATCATCATCATTCTCGCTGTCGTCATCATCATCATCATGATTGTCATCATCATTATAATTACTGTCATCATCAGCTGCAGCACCAGCGTCATCATCATCATCATCATCATTATCATCATCATCATACTTATCATCATCATCATCATCATCATCATCATCATGATAATCGTCATCATCATCATCTTCTTCTTCTCCTTCTCCTCCTCCTCCTCCTCCCCCCCCCCCCTCCTCCTCCTTCTCCTCCTCCTTCTTCTTCTTCTTCTGGTATAGGCAATTGCCGACCGTAACCTCAAACACCCACAATTGCCGAAGTTATTCGAACTGTACAACTCTCTGAAAACAGATGGATATAACATAGTTTATGTTTTGGTTCCCAGCCATGAGGGCATTCGACACAACGAAGTGGTCAATAAACTTGCCAAGAGTGCCACAAAGGACGAGTTGAGCAGATTGTCTATCCCTCACACTGATCTGCAACCCCAAACCCAGGCTTATGTCAAAGACCTCTGGCAAGAGGAATGGAACTCGCAGACGGAAAACAAACTGTTTAAAATCCGTCCAAACCTGAAAGAGTTTTTGACATGTTCCCGAGGCGGCCGTAAAAGAGAAACAATTTTGTGCTGTTTGCATACAGGCCACTCCTTTTACACCCATTCTTATCTTTTAAAAGGTGAAGAAGCTCCGTGGTGCATTCCATGTCATGTACCACTCACAGTGAAACATATTCTTTTAGGGTGTTGGGACTTGCATGATGTGAGACAAACACTTTACGGCAACGCCAACAAAATCTCTGTTCAGAGATGTCCCACGTGATGTGATCTTTGAATTTCTGAAAGAGATTAACACTTTTCTTCTGAGCTAAGAATTTACGGAGGAAAGATTTTTACCAAAATTTCCGATGTGTCTGTAGGTGTTTTAAAGGGTTGTGTGGATGAGTTGTTGTTTCTTTTTTAAATAATGACTTGTGAGTTCACTTCAACGCGGTGACAGCCCTGATATGGCCCTTTGCGGTCGGTTGGGCTATAAGCAACATTACCTTACCTTACCTCACCTTACACCTTACCTTACCTTACCTTACCTTACCTTACCTTACCTTACCTTACCTTACCATAGGCTGTAGATGTGCCGTGATCGCTTGGCCAGTCAAGGATCTTAACAGGTGTGTGGCCACATCGGGAAGAAGTGCTGTATCCAGTTCCTCACACTATTCATTCAGGGCATTTTTTGGAAAGAGCTTCAAGGGAGTTAACTCCTCAAGAATTTGTTTTCTCTTTAATCTCCCTCCCTCCCTCCCTCCCCCATCACCACTATGATGCCCTCTCCCCTTCTGTCCACCCCGTCCCCCCCCCCCCCCTTTCCCTCCCCTCTGCACCTTTGTAATTCCCCTGTGTTTGTGATCCGGGAGGAAGTCTTAAGAACCATCTGCCAACCTGTTTGTCCACGTCATGCATGTACGGGTAAACAAATGGGAACGTGTGTATCACAGTCTGTGTACAAACAATGAAAGCGCTCCCCCCCCGCCCCGCCCCCCCCCCTTCCCCCCCCCCCCCCCCCGCCCCCACACACCTTTCCCGTTCCTCTCTCTCTCTCTCTCTCTCTCTCTCTCTCTCTCTCTCTCTCTCTCTCTCTCTGTCTTTCTCGCTCCCTGATTTATGTGTGTGTGTGTTTGTGTTTGTGCGTACGTATGTGTGTGCGTGCCTGCATACGTGCGTGCGCGCGCGCTGTGTGTGTGTGTGTGTGTGTGTGTGTGTGTGTGTGTGTGTGTGTGTGTGTGTGTGGTGTGTAAGCGCGCACAAGCAAGAAAGCGCGCGTGTGTGTGCGTGCGTGCGTGCGCACGAATACATGTGTGTGTGTGTATGTGTGTGTGTGTGTGTGTGTGTGTGTGTGTGTGTGTGGTGTGTGTGTGCATGTGTGTGTGTGTGTGTGTGTGTGTGTGTGTGCATTGTGTGTGTGTGTGTGTGTGTGTGTGTGTGTGTGTGTGTTTGCGAACATGCTCAGATTGAGACTGTCACTCAGCCCACTTTTCATTGTTATCCAAAACAAAACAAAAAAAAAGAAAAAGAAAAGCCCTCGTGAGAGTTAAAGATAAATGACGAGAATAACTGTGGATGTGAGTTACTGAGTGTCTTATTTGAAAGAACTTGGCTAGTTGATTGATTGGTTGTTTGAATAGTTGCTGGTTTGTAAATAGTTGAAACGCTACACGAATGTCTAACCAGCACGCTCTTGTGTGTGTGTGTGTGTGTGTGTGTGTGTGTGTGTGTGTGTGTGTGTGTGTGTGTGTTATGTGTGCGTGTGTGTATGTGAATGTGTGTGTGCGTGTATGCGTGCGTATGTGCCTCTGTGTGTGTGTGTGTGTGTGTGTGTGTGTGTGTGTGTGTGTGTGTACATGTGTGTGTTATGTGTGTGTGTGTGTTTGACAGACCGCAGGGGTCAGCAGCGACAACCGCACCGCCAACGACCCCGCCGCCAGCCCCGGCGTCAACCGCAAGCCCAGCAACGACAGCAACACCAGCGACGGCCGCTCTCTGACCCCTCTTCCGACCCCCAGGCCCCCTCCCCGGCGGCCCCACCACCTTCTGCCCATGGACGCCCCCTCCTCCCCCTCCCCGTCCAGGTACCGACCCACCAGCAACGCCAACGCCTTCAGCGCCACCTCCTCCGTCAGCCCCACCACCGCCTACGCCGGCGGTCCCGTGCTCAAGAGCTGCTCCATAGAGCTCGACTCTTTCCGTAACCCTTCGGCCATGTCCGGCGTGGACGAGGTGCGCTTCGGCCCCGCCCGGGAAGACGCGAACGGGCGCGTGGCGGAAGTCGGGATCGTGCTGCCGATTGTGCCTTCGGCTCAGGACGTTATGCAGAACGGGGGTGAGGGAGGGGTCGGAGGAGGAGGTGGAGGAGGAGGAGGAGGCGGAGGAGGCGAAAAATCTCACGGTAATTATGCGGCTGAGAGAAAAGAAAAACCATCGTGACTTTTTTTTTGTCTGTCTGACTCTGTCTCTCTGTCTGTCTGTCTATGTCTGTCTGTCTGTCTGTCTGTCTCTCTCTCTCTCGCTCACTCTCTCTGCGTGTCTGTCCATCCGTCTGATGATAATAATAATAATGATGATGATAGTAATAACAATAATAGTAATAATAATAGCTGCACCACTGAACACCGCCGAAACGGCTCTCTCAGCGGCAGTGCAGCGTCTCCTCTGGGTGGTTGCCTGAGGATGACCTGGTATTGACGACTCCTTGTGGACTGCTGTGCACGCTTGCTGTGTGTGTGACTCGGGGTGTAGCTGTGTACGGGGGGAGCCGCAATGAGCGTTGTGGGAGAAATGCCGCTGAAAGTCACGCAAGATGAGAACGGGGGGGGGGGGGGGGGGGGGGGGGGGGGGGGGGGGAGTCTGGTATGCCAGAGATAATTCGAAGCTCCGTCACTGAGAAGGCGTGAATGCTGAGAGAGAGAGAGAGAGAGAGAGAGAGAGAGAGAGAGAGAGAGAGAGAGAGAGACAGGAGGAGGGGGAGAGAGAAGAGAGAGAAGGGGAAGGGGGAGACAGAGAAAGGGTTAGGAGGGGGAGAGAGAGAGATGATGATGATAATCTTTATTTCCAAGGGTAACAGATAAGCAAACACGTGCTATTTTTCATCCGGCCCTTGCCCCGCTAAGCATGACTAGCGACTAAAACTTACAAAACTTGTAACAAACACACATATCTTCACAAATGCATTAAAAAAAAAAAGTTGATGAGTTGTCCATCCATTAACATTTAAGACGTAGATGACTTTAAAGGGAAAAAGCGATTGAAACAACAAACAAACATAAAGAAATGGATTTAGAGAGAGAGAGGCGTGCGCACACAAAACACACACACACACACACACACACACACACACACACACACACACACACACACACACACACATACAGAGAGAGAGAGAGAGAGAAGAGAGACAGACAGACAGACAGACAGACAGAGCATATTTTCAGCACAAACCCGCAGCATAAGATCAGCCCACTGAGTCATCCGAACACGGTCTTATCAGTCGTGAAACGTTCGCCATGCCATCTAAAAGCCATAAACCAGTAGGTCGGACAGATACGTGTCCAACAGAAAAATGTATGAAAGAAAATTTCTGTACAGAAATTAAAATCATATCTAAATAGCACGCACTTTAAAGTACTTACCACACCACACACACACCACACACGACACACACCAGACACACACATACGCACAAACATAAACATACACACAAACACACGTACGCGCGAGCGTGCGCACTCACAAGCACGCACGCACATAGACATACACGCACCCACCATACACTCACGCACATACATTCACACGCACATACACACGCACACACACAAGCGCACACATACTACATGCACACACGCACACGCACGCACACACCACACTGCGCGCGTGTACACACACACACACACACACACACACACAACACACACACACACACACACGCGCGCGTGTCTTGGCCGTTTCTGGTGGGTCGCTGTCTGGTCATGTGGACGATTAATCATATCGGGAGGGCGGGGGGGGGGGGGGGGGGGGGGGAGATGGGGGGACGGAGGATTGGGGAGGAAGGAACTTCACTTGCAGTGCTCTTTTCTCCACGTAGGAAGTCTGTCCGCATCGTTCTGATCGTCGTCCTGGTCCGTGCTAGTTGTAACGACCTTACAGCACGCTGCGTCATTGAACTGCTTCCCTTTCCAGAAGATGCTTGTTCCCATGTGTCCATTTTGCCACAGATGCCATACTGAATCAAGGAACTCAAAACCAGGAGGCAGAGGTTGATTTTATCAAAAGCTTTGTAAAAATCTCAAGACGAGCGAGTCCTCATATGAACTTCAGAGGCATCATCCACGAACCTGAACCGTTGGATCTGAAATGGATGACCAGGCCATGCGAGTTTGGGTCACAGGATGTTGTCTCCTTCACTCTACTCCAGGATAGCACTGATGAGTCAAATTCCAGAATGTTACAGCGGACGTTAACTAGAAAGATAGAGGCGATAGCTTCCTGCCCTGTCGTGCTCGCCTTTCTTAGCCACTGAGCCAGTAAAGGTTGTCTTCCAATGCGAAGGGACTGGTTCAACGTCAAACGAGGCCTGGTACAGGACAGTGAATGACAGAGCCCGTTCCTTGGCCACCTCTCAAAAGACGCCGAGGAATCCCACCCGGACCACAAGCTTCGGTGACACCCGGCTTGCACCACAGTTAGGGGGACATCAATCTTGATCTTTTTGCAAAGGACCTGGCTCGGGTCAAGAAAGGGCCTAGGTCTTTTCTGGGAAACTTTTGGTTGTTTGATCTCTTCTTCGGAGCTGAGGACACACTGGGGTTGCTGCGGGTCCTGGATCTTGGCCTTCTCCTGGTCGAGGGTGTCCGGTTTCCCGGCAACTTTCAGGGGCCAGACTATGGTGCAAATGATTCCGTTCTGCTTCTTCTTGATGAAAGACCCGAACATTGTCCTGGGCCTTGGTTAGCCAGCTGTCCTCTGTTGTCAGGCCTCCAGTGGACTGTCAGACAGACCCGCGGGTCCTCTCCCGAACCTGTCGCTTTAGGTTTCGAATGGATCCAGTCCCTCTTCATGAGGGACTTGAAAATCTCATTGTTTATCCACAGCATCGCCTTGACTTAAGGCTGTGTCAGACCAACTGACATTTGGCTAGAACACCAAAGCTACATCAAAATGTTGTTATGCTCTGCATAGTTATGCGGGGATTGTCTTCAGTCGTGACACACTCCTAGCATAACACCATCAGTCTCCAAAATCCCTCGAAGTCGGAATGTGGCTGCCTACGTGGCGGGGTCATCAAAAACGATCACACACATAATGTCCTCATCCCCAGCTGATGCATTTTGCTCCATAGTGTTCAAGTGCTTCGGCTGTTCGGATGATCCCTGGAGTCTTTTTAGCCAGGGTACAGGGGGACAACAACAACAACAACAACAACAACAACAACAACATCCACAGCAGATTTCTTCACGTGTATTAACAGCTGCTGGATGTAGTCACTGGCGCGCCAGACTTCAGGTTCATCAATATTGCCTTCTGCATTAGGACCATCGGGGTGATCTGACAGCCTGTTGATGGTCAGAGTGAAGATGGAAACAAGTCGGTTAAAGCTAAAAGATGCCAGTCCCACAGCCTAATGATCGCAGCGGCTGTGAACTGTTAGAGGTGTACCCATACCACGTCTAGGGCACGGCATAATGGGAGGCGGAGCTCACCCCTCTCCCTCCACCGCCTCAACCTTCGCTCACCTGAAATCAGAACCCTCATTTACTGCTGGGTGGATGGAGAGGGTTTTCTAGGAACCCTCATTTACTGCTGGTTGGATGGAGAGTGTTTTCTAGGAACCCTCATTTAGTGCTGGGTGGATGGAGAGGGTTTTCTAGCCATGCTGGGTGGATGGAGACGGTTTTCTAGCCATAAGTAAAACCCGATCCCACGTGTCGTTGGGAATTTACGACCTCCAGGATAAAAGCTCAGACCATTTTAATTACAGGCCCCCATAGACTGGCTCCAATTAACAATCCTGTAACAGTGCCCAGCCACTCCCCTGGGGAACCTCCCAACGGGCTGGATCTGGAATTCAGCAGAGACAAAGAGCAAACACGATTCTACTGCACACGTGCAACTCAAGTTAAAAAAAAAAAAAAAAAAAAAAAAAACAATATCAAATGAAACGCCTGATTGGGGGGTGGGGGTGGGGGTGGGGGGGAATTGAGATGGTCGTCATGTGGTAGGCACGCAGACAGGTAGGTGTCTGTCTGTCCCTGCAGTTGTGTTTACACATGCAAGCTAAGCACCGCTGGAGGAAAATGACGTTTCAGTAATTGGATTTGTGTTTGAGGTGGAGCGTTTTAAGAGACAGGGCGTCAGCAGCACCCCCGGACAGACAACAATTAACTTTCAGACGCATCCCAAATAGTATAGAGACACGTGGAAACGTGGAAACAAAGAAAGAAAGTGAAAGGAAAAGGAATGGGTTGTGTGGGAGGCGATAGGAGGGGGTGGGGGGGGGGGGGGGTAATGGTGTTTGCGTCTGAAATTTTTCGATTCGACGAACGTAAGCAGAGTATTGCGTGGAATCGTCATCCTGTTTAGATGTGCGGATTTTACGTATAATTGTAGAGATACCTTAGGTATTAACATTTCTCACTCTCTGTCTCTCTGTCTCTGTCTCTGTCTCTGTCTCGGTCTCTCTCTCTCTCTCTCTCTCTCTCTCTCTCTCTCTCTCTCTCTCTCTCTCTCTCTCTGCTAATTGTTTCTTCGTGTTCCTGTTTCTGTCTCCGTCTGTGTGTCGATCTGTTTCCTCTCCGTGTCTTAACGATGCATGTGTGTGTGTGTGTGTGTGTGTGTGTGGTTGGTGCGTGCGTGGTCGTGCGTGCGTGTCGTGCGTGCGTGCGTGCGTGCGTGTGTGTGTGTGTGTGTGTGTGTGTGTGTGTGTGTGTGTGTGTGTTTGCGTGCATGCGTCCGTCCGCGCGTGTGTGCGTCCGTCAGTTCGTGCGCGTTTTGTGTGTGTGTGTGTGTGTGTGTGTGTGTGTGTGCTTGCGCGCGCGAGTGCGTGCGTGCGTGCGTGTGTGTGCACGTGTCCGGAAGCGCAGTACAAACATATTCGCTAGAAGTATCGGCTTGCTTGCTTGTCTTTTGTGTGTGCGTGTTTGATTTTAATCTTCGGTACCTGCCAACGTTGCACGTAGGGCACGCATTCTGCTAGCGAGTTTTGTTGACGCACGTGGCGCTCGTCCGCCTGTTTGTGTACGCCCCGCGTGAACGCCTACTACACGTGTGCGTGGGCTTATGGCTGAAAAGCCACCCCACTGGCGTCAGTACCCCTTATTAACGCTCTTGTCTGTTTCTGTGTTTCTGGCAGCGTACTCGGACGAGAAGACCCCGCTTCAGCAGCCGGAGGAGGAAGGGGAGGCGCGGGAAAACTGGGGGAACAAGATGGACTTCCTCCTGTCCGTCATCGGCTACGCGGTGGACCTGGCCAACGTATGGCGCTTTCCCTACCTCTGCTACAAGAACGGGGGAGGTGAGTCGTCGACCAGCCGTTTGGCCCTATATCCCTCCCACTCCCCCCCCCCCTCTCTCCCTCCGGGCCCCTCCTCCCCACCCCCACCCCCTCCACACCCCCTCCACATGCTTCAAGCAAAGTCTCCAATCGCCGAAGGCAATGTAGATCATCGAAGTCTTCGATGGATGATGGGAAGTTAACGTTTCGCCCTGCGCTAAGCTGGAACGAATCAAAGCCACTAATCTCTTAAGACATGAACGAAGTTTGAACTCAGATTCTGCCATAGTAAAAATTGACAAAGTTAAATCAAACTCTTCTAGAGGGAGTTTAAGCCGAAGTCTTCGTTAGCTGCAGGAAATGTAGCCAAACTCTTCTCTGCTTAAATGAAACTTAACCAAACTCTGCTTCAGCGGAACCAAACTCTTTCCAAGCTGAAGGAAACTTAAACCAAACTCTTTTTTATAGTTGAAGAGGACTTAAACTAAACTCTTTCCTAGTTGAAGAAAACTTTAACCAAACTCTTTTCCTAGCTGAAGGAAACTTAACCGAAACTCTTTCCTAGTTGAAGAGTACTCAAAGCAAACTATTTCCTAGCTCAAGGACACTTAAACCAAACTCTTTCTTAGTTGAAGAGGACTTAGATAACAGTCTTTCCTAACTGGAGGAGACTTAAACCGAACTCTCTCCAAGCTGAAGTAGACTTAAACAAAACTCGTTCCTAGCTGAAGGAGACCTAAACAAAACTCTTTTGTAGCTGAAGGAGACTTAAATAAAACTCTTTCCTAGCTGAAGGAGACTTAAACAAAACTCACTTGTAGCTGAAGGAGACGTCAACACAACTCTTTTGTAGCTGAAGGAGACTTAAACAAAACTCTTTCCAAGCTGAAGGGGACTTAAACAAAACTCTTTCCTGGCTGAAGGAGACTTAAACAAAACTCTTTCCTGGCTGAAGGAGACTTAAACAAAACTCTTTCCTAGCTGAAGGAGACTTACTTTTTCCTAGCTAAAGGAGACATAAACAAACTCTTTCCTAGCTGAAGGAGACTTAAACAAAACTCTTTCCTAGCTGAAGGAGACTTACTCTTTCCTAGCTAAAGGAGACATAAACAAACTCTTTCCTAGCTGAAGGAGACTTACTCTTTCCTAGCTAAAGGAGACATAAACAAACTCTTTCCTAGCTGAAGGAGACTTATACAAAACTCTTTCGTAGCTGAAGGAGACTTTAACCAAACTCTCTGCTAGCTGAAGGAGACTTAAAACAAAGCTCTTTCGTAGCTGAAGGAGACTTAAACAAAACTCTTTCCTAGCTGAAGGAGACTTAAAACTAAACTCTCCCAACTGAAGAGACTTACACAGAACTCTTTCCTAACTGAAGGAGACTTGCACCAAACTCTCTCCCAGCTGACGGAGACAATGAAACAAAACTCTTTCCTAGCTGAAAGGAACTTTTGGGAAACTCCCTTCTAGACGAAGGAAAAAACACATACCAAGCTCTTTTACCAGCAGAAGGGAACGTAAACCGAACTCTCTACGAGCTAAATATCACATTCACTGAACCATGAAATATCTTTAGAACATGTGAATCAAACACTGAAAAGCTGTCTGGAACACTCAATGAAAGTTGCCACCGGCTGCCAGGAATCCTAACGTACGTCTAACCTCTCCGCTAGCTAAACCTGCTATCATGAATTTCACGGATGTAGACCTTGTGATGTGTGTGTGTGTGTGTGTGTGTGTGTGTGTGTGTGTGTGTGTGTGTGTGTGTGTGTGTGTGTGTGGGAAAACCTCTTGGGAAGCGCCTCGAAACATAGAATGGGGGGAGTTAGCCAGGTATTGCCAGTTTTATCTGAATTCGGGGCTCGAGGGGAATGGAGATGGGGGGCGGGGGGGGGGGGGGGGGGGGAGGGGGAGGCGGGCCCCAAAGTTGCCACGGCTGCCAGGAATCCTAACGTACGTCTAACCTCTCCGCTAGCTAAACCTGCTATCATGAATTTCACGGATGTAGACCTGTTGTGAGTGTGTGGTGGTGTGTGTGTGTGTGTGGTGTGTGTGTGTGTGTGTGTGTGTGTGTTTTGTGTGTGTGTGTGTGTGGAAAACCTCTTGGGAAGCGCCTCGAAACATAGAATGGGGGGAGTTAGCCAGGTATTGCCAGTTTTATCTGAATTCGGGGCTCGAGGGGAATGGAGATGGGGGCGGGCGGGGGGGGGGGGGAGGGGGGGGAGGCGGGCCCCCCGGGGGGGGGGGGGGAGTGTGGGTGTGGCAGGAAGATGGTGGGGAGGGTGAAACATTGTATGTAATTCTTAATCTCACACACATCCCGTCAACATCAGTGACAGGAAAATGAGGAAGGGAGGGTAAGAGATGAAAATGTATAGAACTGAGAGAGAGAGAGAGAGAGAGAGAGAGAGAGAGAGAGAGAGAGAGAGAGAGAGCGAGAGAGAGAGATCGCAAACGACCGTTTTTCTTTAAGAGATAAAAGTGGAATAGGCAACTACTGGCTTATTTGCATCCAACCCGAAATAAAGGGAAACAGAAAAGAAGTTCAAAAATGTATTGACAATTTTTGACATTAACATGTTGCCAAACGCATATAATAAACCAACAACTTCAAGAGAAAATTTAAAAAAAAAAAAAAACGGTTACGTACACAAAGTGCATTTAAAAACGATGCGTCGTGGTGTTTAAAAAAAAAGTAAAATCATAAACCAGGGGAGGGGAGGGAGAGAGAGAGAGAGAGAGAGAGAGAGAGAGAGAGAGAGAGAGAGAGAGAGTTTGGCAGAGAAAGTGTGAGCACGATCTATGCTACATATGGTTTGAACAATAACACCACTACCAGGCAAGAAAAACAACAACAACGATAATGAAAACAACAACAAAGTCTAAAATTCCGCACCTTGCAACAATTTCTTACCACTCAAATTCGTTCCAGCTCTTCACCCCCCCACCCCCACCCCCCCCCCCCCCCCCCCGCCTCCTCCCCTCCCCCCATTCGTATCAGCCCCACCTCCCAGACAGACAGGGGAGAGAACTGGTGAGGTGTGGTGGAATGGCCATTAGGCGTCGCCATGGTTTCACTGTCATGCTATGGAGCGTGGCTCCTCAGGTTTTACTCCACACCGTATACAAACAGCAACGTGGGTGGGTGTTAACGAGTTTCTCCTTGAAAGAACAGGAGAGCTGATTCTAGAACTCACGCATTAGTTCGGCTTGTTTGTGGAACAACTTAACGTCCATTGTAAGACAGAGTTAACAGTGTCGTGGGGCGCAGTCTGGACAGTAAGTTTGATCTGAATTAGAACCTCAGGTGATACACGCGTTTTGATATTGTCTGAACACTCTTCCCCATCCTATGAGTGAGAGAGAGAAGGGAGGGGGTGGGGGGGAGGGGGGGGCAAAGAGATAGGCAGACAAACAGACAGACAGACGAACAGATAGACAGGGACAGGCAGATAGACAGACAGACAGATAGGCAGAGAGAATATTTTAAAGAGATAAAAGTGGTATCGGCAGCATCACTGGCATATTCACATCGGACCCGAAATAAGGGGAAACTTAGAAGGGGTACAAAAATGTGTTGACGGTTTTTGACATTGACGTAATGCCAAACGCATATAATAAACCAACAACTTCAAGAGAAAATTTAAAAAAAAAACAAACGGTTACGTACACAAAGTGCATTTAAAAACGATGCGTCGTGGTGTTTAAAAAAAAGTAAAATCATAAATCAGGGGAGAGGAGAGAGAGAGAGAGAGAGAGAGAGGAGAGAGAGAGAGAGAGAGAGTTTGGCAGAGAAAGTGTGAGCACGATCTATGCTACATATGGTTTGAACAATAACACCACTACCAGGCAAGAAAAACAACAACGATAATGAAAACAACAACAACAAAGTCTAAAATTCCGTACCTTGCAACAATTTCTTACCACTCAAATTCGTTCCAGCTCTTCACACACACACCCCCCCCCCCCCCCCCCCTCCCTCCCCCCTCCCCCCATTCGTATCAGCCCCACCTCCCAGACAGACAGGGGAGAGAACTGGTGAGGTGTGGTGGAATGGCCATTAGGCGTCGCCATGGTTTCACTGTCATGCAATGGAGCGTGGCTCCTCAGGTTTTACTCCACACCGTACACAAACAGCAGCGTGGGTGGGTGTTAACGAGTTTCTCCACGAAAGAACAGGAGAGCTGATTCTAGAATTCCACGCATTAGTTCGGCTTGTTGTGGAACAACTTGACGTCCATTGTTAAGATAGTATTAACAGTGTCGTGGGGCGCAGTCTGGACAGTAAGTTTTATCTGAATTAGAACCTCAGGTGATACACGCGTTTTGGTATTGTCTCAACACACTTCCCCATCCTATGAGTGAGAGAGAGAAGGGAGGG
>CM065725.1:61339335-61341835 GCA_033310375.1 Conus canariensis
GATCTATTCTAGGTGTGGGAACCTGGAATTTGGTTGAATCCCTAGGGTTTACGCTAAATCTGGACTGAAGAGTTTGTGGTGCTAAACCCGATGCAATTTTTTGCATTAGCAGACATTTGTTGACAGCAAACATTTCTTGTAACGGAAGAGCCCCCGCTTTAGTATAATCCCCTCCACTAAGACTAGATGATTTTAATAGGACTGCTTTAAGTGCTCTTTTGTAGACACTCTTAAGAGGTTTCATGGCATTAGCACTAGCAGAATCAAATAGTGTTGAACAATAATTGATTGAAGAGAGAACATGTGCGTGTAGGAACAATTTCCTGGCATGAAGGTTTAAGAAATGCTTAATCTTGCATAGCTGATATGTTTGTCTGGATACTGATTTACATAAACTGCGAAGGTGATAAGACCAAGAAAGATTATTATCAACATATACACCTAGAACTCGATGGCTATCCACCACTTCAGTTTCCTGATTATTGATGAAAACAGATGGGGGCTGTGTGGTTATGTTTTGTCTTCTCTGCCTTGTTGTTATCAGCATTAGTTTTGTTTTGTTAGGATTCAGTGACATGTGATTTACATTGCACCAATTACTTAAGATGTCAGCATTCTTCTGTAAAGAAGTGAAAACAGCTTCCAAGCTGGAGCTACTTGTATGGACAGTGGTATCATCACAAAAGAGTTCACATGAATCCTCAATATAAAGAGGGAGATCATTTATATAAACTGAGAACAGCAACGGACCTAACACAGAACCCTGGGGTACGCCATGTTGGATAGGTAGCTTCTTTGATAAATTGTTGTTGACACAAACGATTTGTTGACGATCTTCTAGGAATGATGTTATCAGTTGGAAGGTATTTCCTTTTATACCATATAATAAAAGCTTCCTGCATAACAGTTTGTGGTCAATTACATCAAAAGCCTTTGCAAAATCAACAAACAGTGCGCCACAATATTTATTCTCATTAACACTGGCTAGCCATTGATCTACTAGGTTTGTAAGCGCTGTATGACAAGAATGATTTTTCCTGAATCCTGATTGATTTTTATTTAGTAGGTTGGAGGAGTCAAAATGGTGGCAAAGATGTTTATTTATGTGTTTTTCCAAGGGCTTGGACAGAACTGGCAAAATGGATATAGGTCTGTAGTTGGATGGTTCAGATTTGTCTCCAGATTTGAAAATGGGTATTACTTTTGCAACTTTGAACTGAGCGGGAAAGTGACATTTATCAATGCATAAATTGTAAATGTAGGTAAGAGTTTCGCATATAACAGGTGCTGATAGTTTCAGTATTTTTCCATCAATCCCGTCAAGTCCGCGGCTTCCTGTCTGCTTCAATTGGCATAAAGCTTGGCAAACATCACTAACTGTCATAGGCGGAACTGGTGTTGCTGGACGAATGTTCATAGCATTGCAAAATTTTTTTAATTTTTGTAATTCATTTGAGTCAGTATTCTTTTCTTTGACAATGTGTTCTGCAACTGTTGTAAAGTGTTGGTTGAGTTCATTTGTTGTTATGCTGGTAATGGGACTTGTCTTTGACTGTGAAGTTTTATTCGTAAGTTCATTTATTGCTTGCCATATGGACTTCGAATTTTGTTTGTTGGCTACAAGTTCACGAAAAAAATTCATTTTTGCTGTCCGTTTGAGTGAATTGACTTTATTACGTTGCCTTTTAAATCCATCCGACTTCCCTTCTGCTTCAAGCAGATCGTCGCGTAAGAAACAAGCAGCTTGTATTTCATCAGTCATCCACTTTGGTTGTGCACTATGTTTAACTCGACGCGTTTTGAATGGCGCATGCTTGTCATAAACAGAATTAAACGTGTGTAGCCAATACTCAAGCGCTTTCTCTGGATCAGTGTAATTATAAACATTTATAAAGGGGGAATTCATGAGGTCAGTGAGAAAGGTATCTTCGTGGAAGTGTCCAAAAGATCTGTAAGTGATGTGTTTGTGGCCAGTTTTAGGAATTTTGATTCCACTTCTTTTCCACGTAATGCATACTGGAAAGTGGTCGCTGCATCCATTCAAAGGCACACATTTCTCAATGACGTTTTGTGGTTCAGAAAGATAGATGTGGTCAATTAATGTTTTGCTAGTAAGTGTTACTCTGGTTGGCATGTCTATAATTTGGGATAAGTTGTATGAGGTAGTCCTATCTGACCATGATGTTTGGCACTTCAATAGATCAAGAGAGAGAGAGAGAGAGGGGTGGGGTGGAGAAACAGACAAACAGACATACAGACAGAGGGCAGACGACCATTTGTTATGAAATAAAAGTGGATAGCCAGCGACTGGCTTATTTACATTCGACACGATAATACACGAATTTATGTAGAAGTACACAAATGTATGGACAATTTTTGACGTTGACGCAATGCTAAATGCATGCAGCGAATCAGCAATTCAAGAAAGAAAAACGGTAACGCGCACAAAGCACATTTCAAAAGGGTACTTGGTGATTAAAAAGGAAATAAAGTACAAGTG
>CM065725.1:61361835-61364335 GCA_033310375.1 Conus canariensis
CTCTCCTCCCCCCCCCCCCCTTCCCAATCCTTATATACTCAAGATATAGACTCAAATTGTGCCCCCAAAGAACTGCGTTCAGTGGTTTCCAGTGACACAAGAGATATGCTGATTTCCTATCACGTGAGCATCGACGGGAAAACAAAGCCGTTTTTGTATTTTTTTCCACAACACTGCCCCTGATGATATCCCTGAAAACTGTGCCACACACCCAGACTCCTATCCCGGTGTTCCCGATCAGAATAAAGAAGCTCGTGTTCTTTCCAGTAGTAAAAAAAACTTCATAATACTTATCACATACAGGCTAGAAAACGTACACACAAGATCTTAATCCCTAATGGTTACGTGCTTTACGGGAAAAAAAGACTTGGTTTGAAAGGGGGGGGGGGGATATGCTGACGTCTAAGTGTATTTTCCTTGTTACCAGATGAAAACAAGAAGTACTGATGTCAAACGGTATGTTCCTGTTACCAGATTAGACCTAAACAGTTCTGACGTTGAACTGTATGTTTCGTGTTAACCACATTAAATCCAAACAGAACTAGTGTCTAACTGTTTGTTTCCTGTGAACAATTTAACACCCAAGAGTACTCATGTCTAACTGTGTGTTCCTCGTTGCCAGATTCAACCCGAACAGTTCTGACGTTTAACTGTATGTTCGTTGTCAGCAGATTAAACCAAACTGTAGGCCTACTGATATCTACCTGAATGTTCTTTGTTTCGAGATTAAACCAAACAGTATTGATGTTTGTGTGTTCCATGTCACCAGACTAAACCCGAACAGAAGTGATGTCTAACTGTATGTTCCCTTGTTACCATGTTAAACCAAACAGTAGTAGTAGTGACGTTTGACTGTATGTTCCCTTGTTACCATGTTAAACCAAACAGTAGTGCCGTTTAACTGTAGGTTCCCTTGTTTACCATGTTAAACCAAACAGTAGTGACGTTTAACTGTATGTTCCCTTGTTACCATGTTAAACCAAACAGTAGTGCCGTTTAACTGTATGTTCCCTTGTTACCATGTTAAACCAAACAGTACGTTTAACTGTGTGTTCCCTTGTTACCATGTTAAACCAAACAGTAGTGACGTTTAACTGTATGTTAGTTGTTACCATGTTAAACCAAACAGTAGTGCGTTTAACTGTATGTTGTTACCATTTTAAACCAAACGTAGTGACGTTTAACTGTATGCTCCCTTGTTACCATGTTAAACCAAACAGTAGTGACGTTTAACTGTATGTTGCCATGTTACCATGTTAAACCAAACAGTAGTGACGTTTGACTGTATGTTCCTTGTTGCCATGTTAAACCAAACAGTACGTTTAACTGTATGTTCCCTTGTTACCATGTTAAACCAAACAGTAGTGACGTTTAACTGTATGTTCCCTTGTTACCATGTTAAACCAAACAGTAGTGACGTTTACTGTATGTTCCTTGTTCCATGTTAACAACAGTACGTAACTGTATGTTCCCTTGTTACCATGTTAAACCAAACAGTAGTGACGTTAACTGTATGTTCCTAAGTGTTACCATGTTAAACCAAACAGTAGTGACGTTTAACTGTATGTTCCCTTGTTACCACGTTAAACCAAACAGTAGTGACGTTAGACTGTATGTTAAGTTGTTACCACGTTAAACCAAACAGTAGTGACGCTTAACTGTATGTTCCCTTGTTACCACGTTAAACCAAACAGTAGTGACGTTTAGCTGTATGTTAAGTTGTTACCACGTTAAACCAAACAGTAGTGACGTTCCCTTGTTACCAGACTAAACCCGAACAGAAGTGATGTCCTACTGCATGTTCCTTGTTACCAGATTAAACCCGAACAGTGTTGACGTCTAAATGTGTGGTCTTTGGTGCCAGACGAAAACCCAGACAATGCTGACGTCCCATTAATGTTGGTCCTCTGTAACCAGACGAAACCAAACAATGCTAACGTCCCACTGTTTGTTGCTTTTTAACGCCCCACTGTTTGTTGTCTTTTATTAACGTCCCACTGTTTGTTGTCTTTTATTAACGTCCCACTGTTTGTTGTCTTTTATTAACGTCCTGCAACTGTTTGTTCTCTGTTACCATACCGAAACCATAATAATTCTAACGTGCAACTGTTTGTTCTCTGTTACCATACCGAAACCATAATAATTCTAACGTGCAACTGTTTGTTCTCTATTACCATACCGAAACCATAATAATTCTAACGTGCAACTGTTTGTTCTCTGTTACCATACCGAAACCATAATAATTCTAACGTGCAACTGTTTGTTCTCTGTTACCATACCGAAACCATAATAATTCTAACGTGCAACTGTTTGTTCTCTGTTACCATACCGAAACCATAATAATTCTAACGTGCAACTGTTTGTTCTCTGTTACCATACCGAAACCATAATAATTCTAACGTGCAACTGTTTGTTCTCTGTTACCAACGAAACCATAATAATTCTAACGTGCAACTGTTTGTTCTCTGTTACCATACCGAAACCATAATAATTCTAACGT
>CM065725.1:61376835-61379335 GCA_033310375.1 Conus canariensis
ACACAAACACACATACACACACACACACACACATACACACATACACACACACACACACACACACACACACACACACACACACACACACACAAGTATGCGCATAGACACACTCACGAAAAGACATACACACACACAAACACACATACACACACACACACACACACACACACACACACACACACACACACACACACACACACCTCCCCGTAAAAAAAAAGAAAGCAGTCCAACTTCCAGATTCAAAAAGAGAACCTGGTCTCCACGCCAGCATGATAAGACAGAGAGAGGTTGGGGGTGTGGGGAGGTATGAGACTACAGGCAGAGAGCAAAGGGGAAGGAAGGGAGACAGCCCTCAGAAAGACAAGTCTGGCTATTAAGGAGTGGTGCCAGGGGCAGGTAACAGCCACAGGCCATCACGTAGTCATCAGTTCTCACCTGCGTCAGCAATTACTTGCCTGTGAAGTTGGCACTTATTAGACACCTGGCGCGGCTCGTGCAATGTTTAATACATCTTTTCTTTCCTTTTTCTCTGCTGCTATTGCATCAATGGGGTGAGGGAAGACAAACACAGCGTGTGCGTAGATGGGTGAGGGAGGGGTGGTGGGCGACCTTTAAGTGGTGTCAGTAAGGTAGATTTTGATCTTATATAGAGGGAAAGATCTGGCAAACAAAGGGTAGAGAGGAATTATATGGGTGGGGATAGAGGGGGGGAAGGGAGCAGTGGAGGGGGTAGGGACAGATATAGAGAGACTGACAGACAGACATAGACAGACTGGCAGACAGACAGACAGACAGACAGACAGATAGATAGACAGTCAGACTGAAAGACAATTATGAAGATTGTTAGATGGATTCACAGATAGACAGACAGACAGACAGTGAAAGTGAGATGGGCTAACAGAGACAGAGATAAGGAAATTGGAAAAGAGGAAAACAGAAGGAAGAGAAAAAAAATGTGGAAAGAAAGAGAGAGAAGTGAGAACACCTGGCACCCGGCACACTCACTCACACACACACACACACACACACACACACACACACACACACACACACACACCACACCACACACCACACACACACACACACACACACACACACACACACACACACACACACACACATCCACACACACACAACACACACACACACGCACGCACGCACGCACATACACATACACGCATGCACTCACACACATAAACACATACACACACACACACACACACACACACACACACACACACACACACACACACTCTCTCTCTCTCTCTCTCAACCCCCCGCAAACATAATAGCCCAATTTCCAGATTAAAAACAAAACCTGCAGTCCACGCCAGTACATTAAGGTAAATTGGTGTTCATGGTGCGAGGAGGTATGAGACAATAGGCAGAGATAATAGGGCAAGGGAGACAACCCTCGGAAAGACAAGTCTGGCTATTAAGAATCGATGCCAGGGGCAGGTAACAGCCACAGGTCATCATGCAGTCATCAGTTCACACCTGCATCAGCAATTACCTGCCAGTGAAGTTGTCGCTAATTGAGACACCTGGAACGGCTCGTGCAATGTTTAATACACCTTTTCTTTCCCTTTTCTCTGCTGCTATTGCATCAATGGGGTGAGGGAAGACAAACACAGAGTGTGGGTAGTTGGGTGAGGGAGGGGTGGGGGGCGACTTTTAAGTGGTGTCAGTGAGGTAGATGTTGATCTTAGATAAAGGGAAAGATCTGGCAAACAAAGGGTAGAGGGGAAGTATATGGGTGGGGATAGAGGGGAGGAAGGGAGCGGTTGAGGGGCAGGGACAGATATAGAGAGACTGACAGGCAGATGTAGACAGATTGGCAAACAGACAGACAGATGGGCAGATAGATAGACAGACAGTCAGACTGAAAGACAAATACAAAGGTTGTTAGATTGATTCACAGATAGACAGACAGGCAGACAGTGAAAGTGAGATGAGCTAACAAAGACAGAGATAAGGAAATTGGAAAGAGGGAAACAGAAGGAAGAGAAAAAAAATGTGGAAAGAAAGAGAAAGAATTGAGAACACATGGCACCCGGCATGCTCACGCACATACACACACTCACACACACACACACACACACACAACACACAACACACAAACACGCACACACATACACACACATGTATGCGCATAGACACACACACGAACACACACACACATACACACACACACACACACACACACACACACACACACACACATATATTAGAGTCAGACCAAGACTCTTATCAACAACAGATTTATCAGTCAAGGATCTCTCAGGGCACCGAAGAAAGCAAATGGACGAAGTTTATACGACAAACCTTGTCAACGACAGGATTACAGCATGTCTGGGAAAATCAGGGTAGATTTAGTGTGACTCGCCTGAAGTTTCTAATCAATGCGAAGCTAGAAACGTTTTATACTGAGTTTTGGAAGAAACAAAAGAACGAAAGCACATCCAAGCTCAAATTTTATGCCACAGTTACTACCGAATAC
>CM065725.1:61411835-61424335 GCA_033310375.1 Conus canariensis
AAGTGCTTATAACATGCGCTCATGTCCACAGTCTCACTTCACACATGTACACACACACACACACCACGCACCCCACACCACACACACACACACACACACACACATAGACACACACACACACAACACACCACACACCACACGCACGCACCACACACACACACACACACACACACACACACACCACACACACACACACCCCACACACAAGTGCATGCATAAGCTCTAAGAATGAGGGAAACGATCAGCTAACAACTGGTTGTTTACTGATTATTAGTATATCATTCTCATCTCTGTTCTTATATCCCCCATTTGTTTGGTTGTTTGGTTGTTTTCAGAAAGACCACTGGGTTGCCCTGTGAAGAAACGTGCCACCAGACAACAACACAACAACAACAACAACAAAAGACAGTCTTCCCAGCCTGCAAAGCTGCAACACGCAAAACGAGAACAAGAAGAGACGGAGAGTTATTCCCAGCTATACAGTAACAACATGCGACTAAAGGGACAGCAGCAGGAGAGTCTTCCCAGCCTGTATAACAACAATCTGCAACAAGAGTAACACCAGGACAGTATTCCCAGCCTGTACAACAACAACGTGCAACAAGAGTAACACCAGGACAGTATTCCCAGCCTGCATAGCAACAACCTGCAACAAGAGTAACACCAGGACAGTATTCCCAGCCTGCAAAGCAACAACCTGCAACAAGAGTAACACCAGGACAGTATTCCCAGCCTGTACAACAACAACATGCAACAAGATGTAACACCAGAAACGCTATTCCTAGCCTGTACAGTAACAACTTCTGACAAGAGTATTAGCAGAAATATAGTATTCCCAACCTGTACAACAACAACATGCAACAAGAGTAACACCAGGACAGTATTCCCAGCCTGTACAGCAACAACGTGCAACAAGAGTAACACCAGGACAGTATTCCCAGCCTGTACAGCAACAACGTGCAACAAGAGTAACACCAGGACAGTGTTCCCAGCCTGTACAACAACAACATGCAACAAGAGTAACACCAGGAGAGTATTCCCAGCCTGTACAACAACAACAACTGCAACAAGAGTAACACCAGGACAGTATTTCCCAACCTGTACAACAACAACAACTACAACAAGCGTAACACCAGGACAGTATTCCCAGCCTGTACAGCAACAGCATGCAACAAGAGTAACACCAGGATAGTATTCCCAGCCTGTACAAACAACAACATACAACAAGCGTAACACCAGGACAGTATTCCCAGCCTGTACAGCAACAGCATGCAACAAGAGTAACACCAGGACAGTATTCCCAGCCTGTCACAACAACAACATACAACAAGCGTAACACCAGGACAGTATTCCCAGCCTGTACAACAAAACAACCTGCAACAAGAGTAACACCAGGACAGAATTCCCATCCTGTACAACAACAACAACATACAACAAGAGTAACACCAGGACAGTATTCCCAGCCTGTACAACAACAACAACATGCAACGAGAGTAACACCAGGACAGTATTCCCAGCCTGTACAACAACAACAACATGCAACAAGAGTAACACCAGGACAGTATTCCCAGCCTGTACAACAACAACAACATGCAACAAGAGTAACACCAGGACAGTATTCCCAGCCTCTACAACAACAACAACATGCAACAAGAGTAAGACCAGGACAGTATTCCCAGCCTGTACAACAACAACCTGCAACAAGAGTAACACCAGGACAGTATTCCCAACCTGTACAACAAACAACAACTGCAACACGAGTAACACCAGGACAGTATTCCCAGCCTGTACAGCAACAGCATGCAACAAGAGTAACACCAGGATAGTATTCCCAGCCTGCATAGCAACAACAACATGCAATAAGAGTAAGACCAGGACAGTATTCCCAGTCTGTACAACAACAACCTGCAACAAGAGTAACACCAGGATAGTATTCCCAGCCTGTACAACAACAACAACTGCAACAAGAGTAACACCAGGACAGTATTCCAGCCTGTACAACAACAACAACATGCAACAAGAGTAACACCAGGACAGTATTCCCAGCCTGTACTACAACAACAACATGTAATAAGAGTAACACCAGGACAGTATTCCCAGCCTGTACTACAACAACAACATACAACAAGAGTAACACCAGGACAGTATTCCCAGCCTGTACTACAACAACAACATGCAATAAGAGTAACACCAGGACAGTATTCCCAGCCTGTACTACAACAACAACATACAACAAGAGTAACACCAGGACAGTATTCCAGCCTGTACAACAACAACAACTCAACAAGAGTAACACCAGGACAGTATTCCCAGCTGTACAAACAACAACCTGCAACAAGAGTAACACCAGGACAGTATTCCAGCCTGTACACAACAACATACAACAAGAGTAACACCAGGACAGTATTCCAGCCTGTACAACAACACAACAAGAGTAACACCAGGACAGTATTCCCAGCCTGTACAACAAATGCAACAAGAGTAACACCAGGACAGTATTCCCAGCCTGTACAACAAACATGCAACAAGAGTAACACCAGGACAGTATTCCCAGCCTGTACAACAACAACAACCTGCAACAGAGTAACACAGGACAGTATTCCCAGCTGTAACAAAAAACAACACTGCAACAAGATAACACCAGGCAGTATTCCCAGCTGTACACAACAACCTCAACAAGAGTAACACCAGGACAGTATTCCAGCCTGTACAACAACAACACATACAACAAGAGTAACACAGACAGTATTCCCAGCTGTACAACAACAACCACTACAACAAGAGTAACACAGGACAGTATTCCCAGCTGTACAACAAACAACAGCAACAAAGAGTAACACCAGGACAGTATTCCCAGCCTGTAACAACAACAACATCAACAAGAGTAACACCAGCAGTATTCCCAGCCTGTACAAACAACAACAACTACAACAAAGTAACACCAGGACAGTATTCCCAGCCTGTACAACAACAACCAACATCAACAAGAGTAACACCAGGACAGTAATTCCAGCTGTAAACAAACAACAATCAACAAGAGTAACACCAGGACAGTATTCCAGCTTAACAACAACACACATGAACAAGAGTAACACCAGGACATATTCCCAGCCTGTACAACAACAAACAACATCAACAAGATAAACCAGGACAGTATTTCAGCCTTACAACAACACAATACAACAAGAGTAACACCAGGACAGTATCCAGCCTGTACAACAACAACAACATCAACAAGAGTAACACCGGACAGTATTCCCAGCCTGTACAACAACAACAACATACAACAAGAGTAACACCGGACAGTATTCCAGCCTGTACACAACAACAACATACAACAAGAGTAACACCAGGACAGTATTCCCAGCCTGTACCAACAACACATCAACAAGAGTAACACAGGACAGTATTCCAGCCTGTACAACAACAAACATCAACAAGAGTAACACCAGGACAGTATTCCCAGCCTGTAAACAACAACAACATGCAACAAGAGTAACACCAGACAGTATCCCACCTTAAAAACAACAACAACTGCAACAAGAGTAACACTGACAGTATTCCACTGTACACAACAACAACATGCAACAAGAGTAACACCAGGACAGTATTCCCAGCCTGTACACAACAACAACCTGCAACAAGAGTAACACCAGGACAGTATTCCAGCCTGTACAAACAACAACCTGCAACAAGAGTAACACCAGGACAGTATTCCAGCCTGTACAACAACAACAACTGCAACAAGAGTAACACCAGGACAGTATTCCCAGCTGTACAACAACAACAATCAACAAGAGTAACACCAGGACAGTATTTCCAGCCTGTACAACAACAACATCAACAAGAGTAACACCAGGACAGTTTTCCAGCCTGTACACAACAAACCTGCAACAAGAGTAAACCAGGACAGTATTCCCAGCCTGTACAACAAAACAACAAAGGTAACACCAGGACAGTATTCCAGCCTGTAACAACAAAATGCAACAAGAGTAACACCAGGACAGTATTCCCAGCCTGTACACAACAACAACTGCAACAAGAGTAACACAGGACAGTATTCCCAGCTGTACAAACAACAATGCAACAAGATAACACCAGGCAGTATTCCAGCCTGTACACAACAACCTGCAACAAGAGTAACACCAGGACAGTATCCCAGCCTGTACAAACAACACTGCAACAAGATAACCACCAGGCAGTATTCCCAGCTGTACACAACAACCTGCAACAAGAGTAACACCAGGACAGTATTCCCAGCCTGTACAACAACAACAACCTGCAACGAGAGTAACACCAGGACAGCATTCCCAGCTTGTACAACAACATGCAACAAGACTAACCACCAGTGCAGTATTCCCAGCTTGTACAGCAACAACCTGCAACAAGAGTAACACCAGGACAGTATTCACAGCCTGTACAACACAACAACAACATACAACAAGAGTAACACATACAGTATATCCAGCGTGTACAAGGACAACATACAACAAGTGTAACACAGGACAATATATTCTGCACGTACAACAACAGGCATACCACAAGAGGAACAAAGAAAGGACAATATTCCCAGCCTGTAGATCGACAACTGAAACAACTTTATTATCACAAAACGTGAAATTCAATGTGGCGACGTCTTTTGATTTTTACAACATAACACAATTAAAAAAAAACACAAGCAAACAAACAAATTACGTATCCAGTAAAACAGCATTCTATTTATGTCATTCTATGTTAGGCACTTTTATACAACACTATGCACCAACACACACACACACACACACACACACACACACACACACACACACACACACACACACACACACGTGTCAGTTCAAGTTCTCAATGTTTCCAATCGTCACATGTAAAGACGAATCATTTGTTTAAAAGTTCGATGGACATGGGGATAAAACAACAAAAGACGTGCAACGATATTGATACCAGTAACGGACTGGATGAAAAGGAACAACACTGGGAAAAAAAAAAAAAGGGGGGGGGGGGGGGGGGAGGGGGGAGATCACCACAATCGACCAACACGAGCAGTATTCAACAATATCAATGTAACAAACTCGCAAATTAACGACAACAGAAGCACTGGTGTTGAACGGCAACTTAAAAACATGAATAAGAACCGGTAAATCGTTAAGTTAGCAAAACAAGGAAGTCTGACTAGACAGCACGCAGGTAAGCAAGAAAGGGAAAAATCGATAACAGGAAAAAGGAAATGTGATTTAGTAATAATCATCATCATAATCATAATCGTAGTTATAACATAATAATGATAATAATAATAATGATAATGATAATATAATGATGATAATAATAACAATAATAATGACGATGGTAATAATGATAATAGTGATGATGATAATGAGAATAATAATGATAACAATAATAATGAAAATGATAATAATAACATAATAATAATAACAATAATGATAAGAATGATAAGGGAACGTTCACAAGGAAACAACAAACTGACCACAACAACCATCAACATAACAGCAATAATGGTACACCCAAGACTGGAACTCAAAACAGTAACATGAACAACAGCTACACAGTAAAGAACTTAAATTAGCAGTATAAACAACAGCTACACAGTAAAGAACTTAAATTAGCAGTATAAACAACAGCTACACAGTAAAGAACTTTTTTATGTTTTAAACATTATTTATTTACTGAATCCAGATTCCTGTTCCAATTTCAGTAAAGTCTAATCAACTAAAATGGATACTTCTGAGCGCATACACAGAATTTTCACAGCGAACTACATCCCATCAATCATAACAGAATTTCCACAACATGACCCATTTCCATCAGTGTTGAAATATTTTACAGCTTGATCATATTTCCAGTCACCAAGTATTGATCATCAGAAGCCTGGTGGTAAACAAGAGGCGAGTGTTAAAAATTCGTGAAACCTTTGCCGAAACTATGTAGACTGGCTTTGCACTGTGCACAGCTCGTGCTTCCATCTCTGCAAAGCAGCCATTTGTAATCGTCCAAGGTGTTCATGTTGCATAGATTACTGGACTTTTGTTCCATTCACTGGATTATCATCCACAAGCCACTGGTTAGCTGTCGGTTTAAATTGCGAAAAAGTGGATTTAAGTGGAACAGTAAAGAACTTAAATTAGCAGAATAAACAACAGCTACACAGTAAAGAACTTAAATTAGGAGTATAAACAACAGCTACACAGTAAAGAACTCGAAACAGTAATATAAACAAAAGCTACACAGTAAAGAACTTAAATTAGCAGTATAAACAACAGCTACACAGTAAAGAACTTAAATTAGCAGTATAAACAAAAGCTACACAGTAAAGAACTTAAATTGGCAGTATAAACAACAGCTACACAGTAAAGAACTTAAATTAGCAGTATAAACAACAGCTACACAGTAAAGAACTTAAATTAGCAGTGTAAACAACAGCTACACAGTAAAGAACTTAAATTAGCAGTATAAACAACAGCTACACAGTAAAGAACTTAAATTAGCAGTATAAACAACAGCTACACAGTAAAGAATTTAAATTAGCAGTGTAAACAACAGCTACATAGTAAAGAATTTAAATTAGCAGTGTAAACAACAGCTACACAGTAAAGAACTTAAATTAGCAGTGTAAACAACAGCTACACAGTAAAGAATTTAAATTAGCAGTGTAAACAACAGCTACATAGTAAAGAACTCGAAACAGTAATATAAACAACAGCTACACAGTGAAGAACACAAAACAGCAACATAAACAACAGCTACACAGTGAAGAACTCAAAACAGCAACATAAACAACAGCTACACAGTGAAGAACACAAAACAGCAACATAAACAACAGCTACACAGTGAAGAACTCAAAACAGCAACATAAACAACAGCTACACAGTAAAGAACTCGAAACAGTAACATAAACAACAGCTACACAGTAAAGAACTCGAAACAGTAACAAAACAACAGCTACACAGTAAAGAACTCGAAACAGTAACGTAAACAACAGCTACACAGTAAAGAACTCAAAACAGTAACATAAACAACAGCTACACAGTAAAGAACTCGAAACAGTAACATAAACAACAGCTACACAGTAAAGAACTGGAAACAGTAACGTAAACAACAGCTACACAGTAAAGAACTCAAAACAGTAACGTAAACAACAGCTACACAGTAAAGAACTCGAAACAATAACGTAAACAACAGCTACACAGTAAAGAACTCACATTAGCAATATAAACAACAGGTACACAGTAAAGAACTCAAAAAAGTAACATAAACAACAGAACACTGTAAAGAACTCAAACAGTAATGTAAACAACAGAACACTGTAAAGAACTCAAAACAGTAATGTAAACAACAGCTACACAGTAACACATCAACTAAACTCAGACAGACACAACGACTGTAATGAATAACACAAGAAGCTAAAGAAACTAAGACAGCCACAAATCTAGGAGACACCCCCTCCCTATTCCCCTACTACCCCCCCCCCCCCCCCCTCCCATTCCCTCTCCCTGACCACCACAACCTCTCTTGGCTGATCCGCAAGATTCAACTCGTCAGGGGCAACAAACAGGGCTAAAATCGCCTCTTTCATCGTTATCTCCCTGATCATCGTCACTTCCGTCAACAGCAGATATTATGCACCGATATCATCAACATCAGACAAGGATGATGATATGCTTTCAGTTCATGTAAATAGTTTACGGCGGCAGTGGGGTTTTCAGTTGACGTACTGTTAAATGGAGACGATTGTAATTTTCAGTTGATGTACTAGTTAAAGGGAGGCAACGGTGTTTTCAGTCGATGTGCTGTTTGAATGGCAACGATGGCGTTTTCAGCTGATGTTCTGGTTAACAACAACGGTGATGGCGTTCTCGGTGTGAAATACTGTAGGGCAAGCTTCAGAAATACACGTTCATTTGACGATCACTTCAGCTGATGGGACAAAGGCGGTGGTGTTTTCTTTGTTCGTTTGCTGTTAAGCAGTTTTTTAGATTAAAAAAAAAAAATTAAAGTACAATGGTTACGTGGTTTGTACGAACAAGCCATATTCGTTAAAATGCACTCGATTAAAACCATGCAGTTTTCAGGGTAACGCTATGAATGGTATCACAAATCCAGCTTCTAGCATCCATATACTGGAGGTTTCTGTATTACCTTATGGAAAGAGATACTCTGTTGTACGTGTATTTTTGGAGCGCTCAGTATTATTAGGAAACTGCAGTCTGGAGACTTTTCTGCTACAAGTGAATGGCAACACTGGACAATGATAAGAACGGTCAATTAAACACGACAGCAATGTTTTGCCCTCTTGGTGTGCCATACTTCCATAAATGAGACTGGCCGGGGCGGGGGGGGGGGGGGGGGGGGGGGGGGGGTGGTAATAAAGGGATATTTTTTGTTGGGGCTGGACCGTGAATGAGTGAAATCATTTCCGGCATGAAGGATTAACAGGAACTGGCCACACCAGTTTGTGTTACAGGTGGTTACTTGATGTGAAGTGATGTACAACGTTGGGGATGGCGGCATGGTTTGATGCAGATACAATTTCAAAACATGTTGTTGCTGGGACAGATCTCAGAGATGGCATGACCTCTTTGAGGTTTGTTTTCGAAGAAGTGGTTTTGCTGCAGGTGAGAGTCAAGGTGCAGATGGAAGCCATTTAATTCAGCTGATGATATTACCTATCACCTATCCCGGAATCTTGAAGACCGTTGGGGCGCCACAGAAGACTTCGCCGCAACCAGCTTCCTCCACTCCTCCAGTTCTCAGACGCTCTTAGGCAGTTTGCTGAGTGTGGGGCCAGTCCATGCACTGATGTTGTTCGCCCATCTTTTTTTTTTCTGGTGAATCTTGGTACTGCAAATTTGGACAGGCTGCGACAAAGCAGAACACCAGTGTATGTTGAAGGAGCCGTCAGTAAAATTGTTGGCCATTCATTTCACGATCTGACGGTCAGCCCGTGGACCTGAGGATGGACCGATCGTTGTCAACTCACAGGCAGGGAAAGGACAGCATGTTGTCACTGTGTCACACACACACACACACACACACACACACACACAACACACACACACACACACACACAAGCTGATAAGCCAAAAAAAAAAAAAGCTGATTGTACAACACGATTCTCAAAGCTGAACAGGAACTTCTCGTTTTGTTGCAGTCTCCATAACATTCAGCGTCACTTTACCATTGAACAAGAACTGCATGGATCAGTGTAGTCAAACACGTGTTTGAACCTCGAACGCCCCTGTGCTGATCAGTGCTGTTCACAGACACAAGCATCTCCAACGACAGTTGGTTCCAGAGTTCTTTGTTCAGTGACACAAGTGATGCTCTGAAGAGACCCAAAGTGAATGATGAAGATTGCTGCTTTGGAATGGATCAGGGGTGATGATGATGACGACAGACGAGGCAGGACGGAGAGGTTGTCATTGTTGCAGCTGCAGACTTGGTTTCAGAAGGACAGGCGTTGTTAATACAGGCGGAGAAGATGAGGGCAGGATGTTTGGTGATCTTAAGAGTAGGTGTTGTTGTTTACCCATTGTTGTTGTTTTCACTGTAGTAGATGTTGGAGTGACCCACACCTGAGGAAATGCGATGAAGGGAGTCTCCAAACAGCAGCCTCTGCCCTGTTGCACCGGATGGAGACCAGCATCGGTCGCGGCACCTGCTGCAACCAGATGGGCCTGGATCAGGATAAAGATGATGATGATGATGATGATGATGGTGGTGGTGTGGTGGTGGTGGGGATGGTGATGATTACGATGATAAGTTGTTAGAGTCAATGGGCGCAAACTGATGTACAATTATAAATATCGTTTACATTTTTTTAACGTTTCGTTATATCATTCTTCGTCTTCAAAACGATCGTCAACCGTCTTTGAGTTTTTAACCTAGTTAGGCGTGGTGCCATTTTCAGTGTACAGGTTAGGAATGTTTTTGACGACGAAGTTGTGTCAGTTTAGGTAACTCTAGTTATGACTGTAGAATGGTGTTTGTGGATACACTGACCGGATCGTCGGAAAGAATTCGTCGTACTAATTGCAAACTTTGTCATGGTTTGTGAGGAACTAGAAGACTCAATGACATCAGTTTGTATGAACTTTCACCGAACCATGTTCGTTTTGTTTGGTAATATTCACTCTGTCAACTAAAATCAATGATGACGATGATTTTGTTGGCATAAAGTGTTGAATATGGTTTCTGTTGTGGCTATACCTTTCATGTTTGTTTATTTTTTTTAGGTTTGTTGCATGTAGATGTGCTTGTCTATGTTACTTAATGCGTATTGTTCTCGTTTCATTTACAACTTGTTTAAAGATCGAAAATTATACTTTTTTTTTTTGTATCAGTCGTTATGTCCCTTGGTATGATTTCAATCGTTGTTTCAGTCTCCGAGTCAACCATTTTGGTCGGTCGGACTAAATGCCCCATGACTGATTGATTGAAGGGTGAATTTCTTGAGATAAGATAGATAGATAGATAGAGAGAGAGAGAGAGAGAGAGAGAGAGAGAGAGAGAGAGTTGTGTGTGTGTGTGTGTGTGTGTGGGGCGTGTGTGTGTGTGTTCGTTCTTGTCTTTCACATTGTATCTACATTCGTCCTTCCTTTCTTTTACTCTTTTAACGCCATTGTCTTTTTCGTTCTATGTTAATATATATTTTATACATTTTTGTCCAACTCCACGTCTTCGTACTTTCATGTCTTTGTCTCATCCAGTTATCGGTATGTTTTCACATTTCTTCTGTCTTCCCTCTTTGTCTGCTTGTCTTCTCTCTTCTCTCTCTCTCTCTCTCTCTCTCTCTCTCTCTCTCTCTCTCTCTCTCTCTCCTCTCTCTCTCTCTCTCTCTCTTCTCTTCTTCTCTCTCTTCTTCTTCTCTCTCTCTTCTCTCTTCTTCTCTTCTTCTTTCTTCTTCTTCTTCTTCTTCTTCTTCTTCTTCTCTCTTTCTTCTTTTTTTTCTCTTTTTTTTTTTTTCTTCCTTTTTTTTTCCCTTTTTTTTCTTTTCTCTCTCTTTCTCTCTTTTTTTTCTTCTCTCTTCCCTTCTATTTTTTTCCCTGTTTTTGTTCTTTTTCTCAGTTTCTTTCTTTCTTATTTTTCTTTCTCTCTCCCTTTCTTCATGTTGTTTTCTTTTTCTCTTCCTTTGTGGATAGTTCTCTTTCGCTTTTTTTTTTCTTCCTTTATGTGGATAGTTCTCTTTCGCTTTTTTTTTTCTTCCTTTATGTGGATAGTTCTCTTTCGCTTTTTTTTTTCTTCCTTTATGTGGATAGTTCTCTTTCGCTTTTTTTTTTCTTCCTTTGTGTGGATAGTTCTCTTTCGCTTTTTTTTTTCTTCCTTTGTGTGGATAGTTCTCTTTCGCTTTTTTTTTTTCTTCCTTTATGTGGATAGTTCTCTTTCGCTTTTTTTTTTTTCTTCCTTTATGTGGATAGTTCTCTTTCGCTTTTTTTTTTCTTCCTTTATGTGGATAGTTCTCTTTCGCTTTTTTTTTTTCTTCCTTTATGTGGATAGTTCTCTTTCGCTTTTTTTTTTTTTTCTTCCTTTATGTGGATAGTTCTCTTTCGCTTTTTTTTTTTTCTTCCTTTATGTGGATAGTTCTCTTTCGCTTTTTTTTTTTTTCTTCCCTTTCCCTTTTTCTGTTTCTTCCCCTTGATTTTATTATTCCTTCCTCTCCTTTTCCACGAGTTTCTTCTCTACCGTTCTTTCTTTCTCCTCTTGCTGGACTTGTAAGGAGGAATAGTTTTCTTTTTAACTCTGAACTTAATTTACCTTGCGGCAAAGACTTCTTTTTTTTTTTAAAGTAAATGGTTTTGAAGAACGTTGTCCTCTTTTTGTCTACATTCCCTTTTTAAAATAGTTTTTCTTTTAATAGAACTTATATCCTTTTGTTTATTAAGTAAATTTAGCTCTGGACAAACACTTCTGTGTTCCCTTTTTCTTCTTTTAGAGAACATTTTCACTTTTGTTCTCTTGTGTAATTTGACTTTGTCGCCTTGAAAGCTTTTGCTTTGCAAGAGCATTTCCTCTTTATCTAAGAACTAAATTTATCTCCTCATAAAGACGTCTTTAAAAAAAAAAAAAAAAAAAAAAAAAAAAAAAAACACGTATTTTCCCCTATAACATCTTTGTTTATGTACTAATTTAGTTCCCTACGAAAACTCCCTTTTAATTTTTTTTTTTAAGAACATTTCCTTCTCAGTACTTATTTGCTTCCAAACAAGCAGTTCTTCTCTTCTAATTTTTCTTTCTGCAGCATTTTTTTTTTTTTTTTTTTTTGGGGGGGGGGGGGGGGGGGGGGGGTTGTTATAAAGTTCTAACTGTACTTCCGACAAAGGCTTTTTCTCGTTTTTCCCTGAAACATTTTTCTCTTTGTGTCCGAATCAGAGTTACCTCCTAGCAAAGACAAGTTTGTTTGTTTTTTTCTTTTTATGAAATATCTTTTAACCTTTGTCTGTGAAATTAGATGTATCTCCCAACAAAGATTCTGTTTCTTTAGAATATTT
>CM065725.1:61434335-61446835 GCA_033310375.1 Conus canariensis
TTTTCAACATGAACTGTCTGTGCAAGACCGGCCGATTCTCAAACAAGACAGAGCAGTAATTCCCTGAGATGGTCACAGAACTGTTCGTCTTCATAATGATTGTTAGTGTAGCAACGTAATCTTCAAAAGGTTCTTTGCGCCTTTTTTTTTTTTTTTTTTTTTTTTTTTTGATCTCTTCTGTTGAAGATGTACCTTTTAACGGTTTCGTTTGTTTTGTCAGTGAAGTGATGTTCAAAAGCTGTGGTCATGCTTTCTATGATGTAGTCTTCCTCTAACTGGAACGTAAGATGCCCATCTGGCCCTAGAGTACGGATGGGAGCAGGAGGGTGTTTTGGTGTATTGTTTCGTTATTCAGTCTTGCAACAATGCTGTAGTTTCCCCAGATTTGCTTCCGAAGCCTTCGTTCAGCATTTCCTTTTTCTCATATTCAAGGCTGAGGCAGGACTTAATCTAGCACTGTATCGCTGAGTGTAATTTCCACCTCCAGCCATGGAATATTTGGTGGACTTGATCTAGCACTATAGCGTTTAGCATAATTTCCACCTCCAGCCATGGAATATTTGGTGGACTTAATCTAGCACTATAATCTAGCACTATATCGCTGAGCATAATTTCCACCTCCAGCCATGAAATATTTTGGTGGACTATGTCCCTGAGTATAATTTCTACCTTCAGCCATGGAATATTTTGATGGACTATGTCCCTCGCATAATTTCCACCTTCAGCCATGGAATATTTCGGAGGACTATGTCCCTGAGTATAATTTCCACCTTCAGCCATGGAATATTTTAGTGGACTATGTCCCTGAGTATAATTTCCACCTTCAGCCATTGAAGATTTTAGTGGACTATGTCCCTCAGTATAATTTCCGCCTTCAGCCATGGAATATTTTGGTGGACTATGTCCCTGAGTATAATTTCCACCTTCAACCATGGAATATTTCAGAGGACTAAATCCAGCACTATATCGTAGAGCACAATATCCACCTTCAGCCATGGCCTACTTTACATGTATTGAGAATGTCAGGTGCTTCAAAACACCTATAGGGCTTGTTGCATTGACATTATCTCAGCATGCAGGAACATGCAGTCACATATTCCTGGCAATGAATGGGCGATGAAGAGGATGTATTTTACAGTTTCTCTGGCATCTAGCACCTGCAAGAAACCACTACCCGTCATTGCAGCGGACATGCTATGTTCTTTCCATTCAACATATTGTATGCACGCACGCGAGAGAGGGGGCGCGCGCGCGTGCACACGCACGCACGCACACACACACACACACACACACACACACACGCACACACGCACACACGCACGCACACTCAGGTACGCGTATGCGTGCGCATGCATATACACATGACGTTTGCATGCATGCATGTTATGTTCTTACCACTCAACATATTGTATGCGGGCACACGAGAGAGCACGTGCGTGGACGCACGCGCACGCACGCACACTCACACACCACACACACGCACGCACACACACACACACACACACACACACACACACACACACACACACACACACACACACACACACTGCTAGTTAAAGACAAATTACAGACCAATAGGCACAAAGGAAGGGAAAAAACTCGTTATAGACACTCTCATACCAAAATGAAGATTATCCCCTTAAGTCACTCTCTCTCTCTCTCTCTTCTGTGTCTGTGTGTGTGTGTGTGTGTGTGCGTGCGAGTGCGCGCGCGCGCGTGCCAGCTAATGATGCTGATAGAAACACGTGGCCTTTGTCGAAATAATGATATAAATAGCTATTGGATGAAGAGATTCATAAAATGTAGCTTGTGTTGGGACAATGTTAAATGTACCCTTTTTCTGAGATATGCTAATGCTAATATGTCTTTTTTTTGCCGAAAAATGATTTTTAAGTAGCCTTTCATAACAATAAACAAGTGTAAAGTTTGCTAGTAATAATAATGATAATAAGGAATAGTTATCCAGGAAACTCCTAGGAACTTTAAAAATGATACACATGTACAGGACACATAGTACTCTACATAACACATAACCTCAATATTACACTCACTTTCCAGAATACACCCAACGAAAACAAACAGAGAAAAACAAACATACACACTCACATAAACTTTTCTGTACAAATAGCTCACGCATGTTTACATTCACACTTACAACATAATCAAACAAATCCCACATGTCTGCGCAGAAGTAGATTCTGTTTGGATAAACATGTCGCAATCACACCTACAGCACAGAGAGAGAGAGAGGAGAGATGAGTTTTACGACCCCAATTAAAAGAGGCGAGGGAATCCCACAGTCGGGGTTTGTTGGGAAGACCGTTTCTATCTCCAGGCTTGCAAAGGAACACCTCTTTGTCTGTTAAGTCCTGGTTCTGGTATGAAGCATTCCGAGGGGTCGAGAAACAAGAGAAGAATGGAGCTGGCGAGAACGTAGTATTGATTTAGAGGAGTTGAGAAAGAGACTCCGGTCCGGAGAGCCGCCACTTGCTGCACAGAAAGTTAAGAGAGGGCAGATTTGTAATCGATTCGATCGGACACAGGCAGCCAGTGGAGAGAGTGAAGAAGAGGAGAAACGTGGTCAGATTTCAGAGCTCTGCGAACGAGTCTGGTAGCGTTGTTCCAGATTCGTTGAAGCCTGTCTGAAACAGATATATATATATATATATATTATATATATATATATATATATATATAATATGTAAAGGTTGTTCTGTACAATTCTTAGCCACTTACAATGCTTGGGTTATTGAACAGCAGAGCTGACCACTCAGACTGTTCCACATCTTTTGATCTCCCTTGTATCCTTGAATGGATCCTCAAGCATAGGCTCAAAGATTGTCCCCTACATCTTATACTGTGTGCATAATGCTTTTAGTCTTTCAGCAACTTTTTTCCTCTCCACACTTTCGTTTTGTTCCATTTTGCTACCCTTCGCTGGCTGCTTCGGGGGTGCTGTTGCATTCTCTTTTGAACCCTTGGTGGTGAGAACACCACAGAATTATGGACTGTGGTGTGCCTCTATTTGACACCAAGAGCACAGACACAATCAGCCGTGTCTCCCTGATGAGTCCGATCCAGCGGACGAAAGGCCTAGGAGCAGGCAATACAAATAGATGTGCCTTAGAGAGGGATTGCGATGGTTCCCTCAGGCGGCTAGTGAAGGGTTTCTCATATTTATAATATATTCCCCCCATTTTCTTCATCTTCAATTTTTTTTTCTTTTCTAAAAGTTCAAATCTTTGCCAAGTCATTACTATAATGACTGAAGAATTGTTAGCCTGCACTTGTTTTCCCCCACTACTTAATTGTTCAGCTTTATATATATATATATATATATATATATTTATGGGAAGGCTGGCCTAAAGAGAATTACAATACAAAAACGCACAAGAATGTTTTGTTTGCATCAGTAGAGAGAAATCGACGCCGGATCCGTACAAGCAGCTTTATAAACGTTTGAGTTGTACTGTTGAAAGGCGAGAGAGAGAGACAGTGGTCAAGAGTTACGCCAAGACTGCGAACAAAAGTAAACAACAGCAACAACAGGTGTATTGTCCATCAAAATAGAATCAGGTAGAGAGGGAAGTTGAAGATGTGTGTGTGTGTGTGTGTGTTTTAGTTCACTCTTATCAATATCATGCAGCGAAATGTCGTTAACAGCAGAAACACACCTCTGTGTCTGAGACATCGGTGCATCAAACCGGCAAAAACAATGCAGTGTTTGCTGAGACAATAGCATAACCCTCGCTGAGAGATCAAAATAACAAACGTGGCTTTTCCTGAGAGCTCATCATAACACGTGTACCCTTTGTTGAGATGATGATAAATGTATAGCATGCACTGAGCGCTCGTGTTGGAGTTTTTGCTGAGATGATAAAAAGTACGCCTTTAACTTGGAGCTGATAATGATAAGTGCAGCCTTTGGGTAGAACTAATAACATTCCATGCAGTCTTACCGGAGAGCTTTCAAAGAATGAGGCCTTTATTGAAGGACAAGCAGAAACAGCGGTTGTAGGAAAAGGATGCGATTCAAGATGCCAGCCACCTCACCACGAAGAGAACCAACCACTACCACCACCACCCCCTCCACCACGCCAACCATCGCAGCGGCCCTCCATCGGGAACCTCTTCAACGGACAGCTGGACTTCACCACCGTCACCATCACCATCACCATTCCATGCACACTTCGGTGAGAAAACGACTGCACGCATCAAATCTGGATGTCGCTCCCATCATCTCGCCTTGGCTTAAGGCTGTGTCAGACCAACTGACATAGACTAGAACACCAAGGCTACATCAAAATGTTGTTATGCTCTGCATAGTTATGCTGGGATTGTCTTCAGTCGTGACAAGCTCCTAGCATAACATTATCAGTCTCCAAAATCCCCCGAAGTCGGAGTGTGGCTGCCCACGTGGCAGGGTAATCAAAAACAGTCACACACGTAATGTTCTCATCCCCAGTTGATGCATTTGTACCTTAGTGTTCAAGTACTTCGGATGTTCGGATGATCCCTGTTGTCTTTTAGCCAGCGCACGACGACGACGACGACAACAACAAGAACAACAACAACAACAACTCCCATCATCATCCACTCCAGACGCACTTCGGTCTGGCACCCACCTGTACACATCCAGCCTGCTTCACTGCCATCTTCCTCACGCCAGACACACTTCGGTCTGGAATTACCTGTAAATGTCAGCTGTGTTCTGCGGTGCCATTATCACCATTCCAGACACACTTCGGTCTGGAATTACCTGTAAATGTCAGCTGTGTTCTGCGGTGCCATTATCACCATTCCAGACACACTTCGGTCTGGAATTACCTGTCAATGTCAGATCTGTTCTTCAGTGCCATTATCACCATTCCAGATACATTACGATCGGGAACCCCCCCTGTTAATACCCAGTCTTCTTCACCACCATCATCACCAGCTCCACACACACACTTCGATCCGGCAATACCTGTAAATGTCCAGTCTGTTCCACCACCATAATGACCATGCCAGACATACTTCGATCTGGAAACACCTGTAAATCTTAGATCTGTTCTCCATCGCCGTTATCACCAACTTCACACACATGTTGATCTGGAAACCCTGGCAAAAATTCGATCTGCTTCAACACCATCACCACCACTCCAGCCACATTTCGATCTGGAAACACCCGTAAATGTTAGATCTGCTCTGCACCGCTATCCACCACCCCTCCATGCGCATTACGAGGATCTGGAAGCACCTGTCAGTATCAGATCGGCTCTGATCTTTCTCACTGCCACTCCATACGCATTACGAGGATCTGGAAGCACCTGTCAATATCAGATCAGCTCTGATCTTTCTCATCACCACTCCTTACGCATTACGAGGATCTGGAAGCACCTGTCAGTATCAGATCGGCTCTGATCTTTCTCACTACCACTCCATACGCATTACGAGGATCTGGAAGCACCTGTCAATATCAGATCAGCTCTGATCTTTCTCATCACCACTCCATACGCATTACGAGGATCTGGAAGCACCTGTCAATATCAGATCGGCTCTGATCTTTCTCACTACCACTCCATACGCATTACGAGGATCTGGAAGCACCTGTCAATATCAGATCAGCTCTGATCTTTCTCATCACCACTCCATACGCATTACGAGGATCTGGAAGCACCTGTCAATATCAGATCGGCTCTGATCTTTCTCACTACCACTCCATCCATACGCATTACGATGATCTGGAAGCACCTGTCAATATCAGATCAGCTCTGATCTTTCTCACTACCACTCCATACGCATTACGAGGATCTGGAAGCACCTGTCAGTATCAGATCGGCTCTGATCTTTCTCACCACCACTCCATACGCATTACGAGGATCTGGAAGCACCTGTCAATATCAGATCAGTTCTGCTCCGCCTCGCCACCGTTCCATACACATTCCTGTTTAGAAACAACTGTACATTTCACATCTGTGCGTCGGCACCGTTACCATCACTGCACGCACAATAAGGTCTGGAAACGAGAACAAATGATATGTCTATATTGCACTGCAGTACCACCACTCTGGAAATAACCGTCACCATCGCCGTCACTGCACACACAATAAGCAGTAAACAAGTGGGGTATTTTTTGCTCCCATTACACACAATAAGGTCTGGAACTAACAAGAAATAACATATCTATACTGCCCTGCATCACCGCACCACTCCATACACACAGGTCGGGAAAGAACCGACAATATCAATTTTTTTTCTTCAGCATTCACACTTGAATCTGAAAACAACTGTTAATGTCAAATGTTTGTTTCGCTACCGTCATTATCGCTACAGTCACACTTAGGTTTGGAAACAACCGTGAACATCAAATCTGTGCTTTATTACTGTCACTATTATTGTACCTACACTTCGGTTTCGAAACAATCGTAAACTTCAAATCTGTACTTTTTAAGACCGTCACTATCGCTATAGTCACATTTCTGTTAGGAAACAACCGTAATCATCAAATCTGTACTCTTGCATTGCCACAACCATTCCACACAGTGTTGATGTCAAAACTCACCAACGGTCAAAGTACAGATCTGATGTTTAGGGGGGGGGGGGGGGGGGGGGGGGGGGGGCTGGAATAGCTCAGTTGGTAGAGCGCCGGACTCGTGATCCTGAGATTACGGGTTCGAATTTCGGTACAGGGGGGGTTTTCCCTCGGAGTTAACATTGGTTCTGACTCCATTCCCCATACAGTCCTTCGAATGAGACTATAAACCGAGGTTCCGTGTGTGAACGCACGCACAACGTCTTGCACACACGTCAAATCCCATCACCAACTTTCGGAAGAGAAGGCCAGTTTGGCCGTTGGTATGGATGACACGTTACACATAGCATGCACCTTCCCCGAAGTTGGAGTATGGCTGCCTTAATGGCGGGATAAAAAACAACAACAGTCATACACACAAAAGTGTCAGAATCTTCAACTCGATGAAGGTGGACACTCAAAGAAAGAACTATGGAGGAAGGAGGAGGAGGCGGAAGGAAGGGGGAGAGGGAGGAGGAGGAGGAAGATGTACTATGTACAGAGGATAAGAGAGACAGCGAGAGAGAGAGAGAGAGAGAGAGAGAGAGAGAGAGAGAGAAGAGATTTGAGGATGAGCGACACCATCAACAGAAGCGACAGCAGCAATAACAGGAACGGCGGCGGCCACAGTTGTAGCAGTAATAATGACGGCAGCCGCCGCATCAACAGCAGTACCTCTCAAGTCGTAGAACTAAGCTGAATGTCCTGTACTGGGGTCTCTTAGCCCTCGGGTTCCCTCCTCACGTCTCTTCTTTTTTTTTTATAGACTTGGGCGTTCAGCGAAGGCCCGCAATGGCGGGACCTAACGTCGCCACTGTTTTGCCGCTAGTGTTATATCGCTGCTTTGGCCGCTCCGTAACTCCCTCAGTGATTCCTCCACTCGCCCCCCTCCCCCACCTCCCAAGCTTACCTTCCTCTCTCTCTCTCTCTCTCTTGTATTCTCTCTCTCTCTCTCTCTTGTATTCTCTCTCTCTCGCTCTCTCTCTCTCTCTCTCTCTCTCTCTCTCTCTTATATTCGTATTCTCTCTGTGTTTGTCTGTCTGTCTGTCTCTTGTATTCGTATTCTTTGTGTCTGTCTGTCTGCTCTCTCTCTCTCTCTCTCTCTCTCTCTCTCTCTCTCTCTCTCTCGCAACAGCATCCCTCCCCCCGTCCACCCTTCTTCCATCCCTCTTCCCACTTTACCCACCACCACCCCCCCTCCTCTGATTCCCGTCCCCCACCCCCTTTCTTCTCTCTCCTCCCTTTCCCTTTTCCTTAGACTTGTATCAAACTCTTTGAACACACACACGCACGCACACACGAGCGCACGCACCCACATACGCACGCGCGTGTACACACACACACACACACACACACACACACACACACACACACACACACACACAGCGAGAAGATACCCCAAATCACCCTTTAACTGCAGGTCCATGCGCGAATCAGTTTTGATGCCGATCCGTTGCAGAAATCCCCTCTTTCTATACATTACTATAAAAAATGGCGGGAATTTGGGCTTTACAATGTAGACTGATTGTGAGAGTAATGGTTGAAAACCTTAACCTTTTTATGTTCTCTCTCTCTCTCTCTCTCTCTCTCTCTCTCGCTCGCTCGCTCGCTCGCTCGGAGTAATTTCCCTTGCTTGGCTGCCAGCAAGACGGATTTTCAAACAACAGAGAAGAAGTTCGCAATGTTCCGCAGAAGAACTTGTCCATGATGCCTGTAGGCATGGTTCCCCGTCACCTGTAGAAAGTGATGTGAACATTGTGATGCAGGAAATGTCACTGTCTTCCTCCAGAATGGAAGAAGGTAGAGGGGGCCACGCAGTAGTCGTCCGTCGACTGACACCAAGTGAGTTCAGCTTCCCAAAGACATCACGTAGTAACAGTGCAGTGTGTCGACTCAAATGTCCGTCGCAAGTTGTTGTTGTTTGTCCGTCGAGACGACGAAGACCATCTAGTCATCCTGGGATCGGGGGGTGAGTGCGTAGATGGCTGGTCAGGCCGATCTGCGCCCGGAAAGACCTATCACAGTACGGACAGGGGATGGTGGCGGCAGTTGGAGATCTGTTGGCGCTGGTCTTCCTGATCATCCTGCGCTGCTCAGCTGCAGCAATTCTGTTGCTTTCACAGGTTTCTGCACCTTTGCGGACAACTGATCGCCACCCGTTCTCTGTCCTGGGCAGTCTGCTCCCATGTTGTGTGGCTGATGTTGAAGGCCTTCAGGGAAGATTTGAGGCTGTCTTTGTCGCAAGTATCCAGGGAGCGACAGAAGGAGAGCCGAGGCACGCGCAGGAATTCAGTGACTCGGCAACATCCAGGCAAGTCCATCTCCTCCTCCTCCTCCTCCCCCCCCCCCCCCCCCCCACACACACACACACACACGCCTCTTCCTTCCAACTCCTGCAAGTTTGTTTTATAGTAAACAGAATACGCCTGCTTTTGACACGTTTTTAGAGAGGACAACCCGATTCTGAGTGCTTGATGAATGTGCGATAAGTCAGTCTGCAAGTATGTCATGAGATGCAACCCAGTCGACAGTGACAGTACTCCAAAATGGAGAAGATTTGGATGATGCCAGTTTATATTGTTATATTATTTGTCTTTTTTTCCGCATACGCAGGCTGATACTCCTGCGGACACTGCCATTAAGGCAGCCATACTCCATCTTCGGGGAAGGTGCATACTATGTGTAACGTGTCATCCATACCAACGGCCAAACTGGCCTTCTCTTCCGAAAGTTGGTGATGGGATTTGACGTGTGTGCAAGATGTTGTGCGTGCGTTCACACACGGAACCTCGGTTTGTAGTCTCATTCGAAGGACTGTATGGGGAATGGAGTCAGAACCAATGTTAACTCCACGGGAAAAATCCCCCTGTACGGAAACGGCCCGGCGGAGATTCGAACCCGCAATCCCAGGATCACCAAGATTACGAGTCCGGCGCTCTACCAACTGAGCTATTCCGTGATGTGGCAGTTAAGAGTGACACAGTCAACACACACACACACACACACACACACACACACACACACACACACACACACACACACGCACGCACGCACGCACGCACACGCGCACACACACCACACACACACACACACACACACACACACACACACACACACACACTGACACAAGAGGCGGAAGACAACATGCACACCTTGTGCTGACGGCGGGATCGGTGTTGAACGTGCAACGGACGACTCATTGATGCAACAGAATGGAGCCCCATAGGTGTACAAATAATGACTTGTTTCATAATGCTAAAAGGATGGACCGGCCTTCTCGCTAGTTTCCGCGAGAACAGAAAAGAGAGTGACAGTGTGTGTGTTTGTCAGTGCTTGGGGGAGGGGGGAGAGGGGGGGGGAGGGAGGGAATCCTTGTCTGGGCGAATACAAAAAAGACTCTGTGTGTATATATATGTGTGTGTGTATGTGTGTGTGTGTGTGTGTGTGTGTGTGTGTGTAAATAGTGTGTGTGTGTGGGGGGGGGGGGGGAGGGGGAGGGGAGGGTGTTGAATTACTATATGACTGGATAAATGCAAGTTGATGCCTGTGCTGATCGGTTTGTGCATTTTGGTCCTCATTATTTCTATTTCTGCGGCTGTAAGCGCTTAGGGCGTATTGAAGATTAAGGGCCATAAATGTTTATATCATTTTTATGATGATGACGATGATAATGGTTTTGATAATAACAATAATGTCTCTCTCTCTCTCTCTCTCTCTCTCTCTCTCTCTCTCTCCTCTCTCTCTCTCTCTCTCTAACAATGAACTTTAGTTAGCTAATTTGCCGGATTTTGTATATTAGGAATTGTGCCCAAGTTTCTGTTCATATGGTATTCTTTTGTCTATCAAAAGCGGAACACGTCGACGAAGAAATATAAATCACATGTGCCATCTTTTTACCAAGAGAAGGATTTCAAAGTTTCTGTTTTAATCAAGTGCCTCTTCTGCCGTGGAATACGAAAGGCAGCACACCAAAAATTAATGCGCCAAGGCCTTGCTTTAGGATTGAACTATTTATAGGCAGGCACAGTTAGATTTATGATCATTTTCATTGTGTCTAACAGTTAACTTTCCTTCTGTTCTTTTCTATGCCCATCAAGGTACATGCCAGGTGGTTCCAACCAGACAGATGGGAATGAAGAGAATGGAACTATTTGAGAGGAACCACCCGGCGCAAAGTTAGGGGTCACGGGTGAGTGAGAAGGCCTGAAAATGTAACGTCAGCCACGGGGAAGGTCACATATTTGAAGATTGTAAATAATGTCATCGGTGAAGTAAGAAAAAAAAAGAAAAGAAAAGAAAAGAAAGAAAGAAAACAGAAAAGTGAAATGATCGGTGGGAGGGGGGTGGGGGAAGGGGTTGTTGTTGTCTTGATCAATTATCAGTCTAATATCGAATACTGGCTCAAACTAATGCTAGACCTCAAAAACTTGTACACAGATTATAATAAAGTGATTTAGAGCAAAATCCTAATTGTGGCGTATGGCCGAAACGCGGGCTGCTGTCAAAAAGTAAAGTGAACAATTAATCACAACATGAGGCGGGTGACTGGCATACCACCAGCTGGAAGAGTATCAGTTGTCTTGGAGGACTGAGTGAGTGGTCATCGGTGTGTTCGTTCGAGGCGTTGCGAGGGTGCATGCTTCCAGCGTTGCTTTGCCAGTGTATGTCATGACTTTTCTTCAGCTGTCAGGTTAAATGCAAAGAGAAGAAGAAGAAGAAGAAGAAGAAGACAACCAATGTTAGGTAGGCACTCAAGGTCGGACCAGCGCGTTGGGCTAATGCATATAGGTCAGACATCTGCTGAGTCGCAGCCACGAAACCCGCTTCTTCAATTCTCTCATCTTCGTTGGTTAATTCGTTTATCCCTCAGCTTAAAATCATGCGTAGTGTGGTCTCAAAACTTAGCGGGTGTGGTGTAGCGTATGTGTATGGACTAGTCCGCACGCAATGACGCCTCCTTGATGAAACTGAAACGGAAACTAAAACGGAAAGAGAAGACCCCGACTGGCTTACGACAGAAAATCTTCCAGGTAAGATGCAGAGAGAGAGAGAGAGAGAGAGAGAGAGAGAAGAGAGAGAGAGACTCACAACCCATGCACAATTGGAAAAAGGGAAGGTGAGGGTAGGGGAAAGGGAAGGGGCGAGGGGGAAGAGGGATGGGAGAGTGGAGAAGGGGGGGGGGGGGGGGTGGAACAGGAAGGAAAATCGATTAAATCCAGTATACATGTCATTGTATGGATACACAGCATTCTACGCGACATGGGATCCATATGGCGGTTATTTGGCATTCGATGTGAAATATCTAACCGTCTTCACCAAATAAGGATTCCTTCCCTTCCTCCCCAGCACACACACACACACACACACACACACACACCACACACACACGCACGCACACACACACACACACACACACACACACACACACACACACACACACACACACACACACACAAACACACAGAGGAATAAATAGAGGATATAAAAGGTTTATAATTGTACAGATAGGGGCGTTTTATGAAGTCAGTTTCAACATCATTCGTGGGATTTTTTTTTCTGGTTAGAATAGGGAAGAAATGAAATACTTTTTGAGAGGGGAGAGACACAAGTGATCTTCCCGACTGACCATGGGGATTGGCTCTGAAATGATCAAGTGTGTGTGTGTGTGTGTGTGTGTGTGTGTGTGTGTGTGTGTGTGTGTGTGTGTGTGTGTCTAAAGGTTGGCATTGAGAAGAAATTGACCAGTGAGTGAAACTGCATCGTAAATCCGTGATCTCTCTCCCCCACCCCCACCCCACCGCCTTCCGTATCCGATCCCCGCTCTCTCTCCCCCTCTCCCTCTCTCTCTCTCTCTGTGTCTCTGTCCCTCTGAGAAGAGAGAGAGAGAGAGAGAGAGAGAGAGAGAGAGAGGAGAGAGAGAGAGAGATTTCTGGTGGCAATATTTGGC
>CM065725.1:61456835-61461835 GCA_033310375.1 Conus canariensis
GAAATAACAGAGGGTAGGAAAGGTAGAGCCATCATGCACCCATGCGAGCGTGCTTACACACACATGCCCGTACGGGCTCACACGTGCAAACACACACTCGCATAAGTAGTTGGAGGCCATTCACTCTCTAGAAGTTGCCCAGATTTGACAGAAAACAGTCTTTCAATAAAATGCGGGCCCGCACGTGCAAAAACACACTTGCATACGTAGTTGGAGGCCATTGACTCTCTAGAAGTAGCCCAGATTTGACAAGAACAGTCTTTCAATAAAATGCTGTTACAGCGTCCAGTATTTGCTTCAGAATTGTGAAAGACGCTGCATGTCGTGTGACACACTACCTCACAGCTTGAAAATGAGTGCGGCAACAAGCTGCAATGCTGTACCATACATTGCAACATTGTAAAATACACTGACACGTGACAGGATGCTCTGAAAGCATGGGACCAGACATTTCAACACGGTACACTACACCGAAACGTGATACAGTGTTTCGAAAACATGTTACCACACATAGCATTGTGAAACAATACACTGAAAACGTGATATCATGACTGTTCTGAAAACATGGTACCATACATTGTAACGTGGTGCAGTTCACTGAAATGTGATATGAACACATGGTACCGTACACAGCAACATGATGACAGTTTCCTGCAACATGATAGGACGTTCTGAAGTCATGGTACCATTCATACTTTGCAGCATGGTACAGTACACTGAAACGTGATGTGATGTTAGAAATATGTTGTTCTGAAAACATGGTGTCTTACATTGCAACATGGCACAGTGATAGATTGTTCTGAAAACATGGTGTCTTACATTGCAGCATGGTACAGTGATAGATTGTTCTGAAAACATGGTGTCTTACATTGCAACATGGCACAGTGATAGATTGTTCTGAAAACATGGTGTATATTGCAACATGGCACAGTGATAGATTGTTCTGAAAACATGGTGTATATTGCAACATGGCACAGTGATAGATTGTTCTGAAAACATGGTGTATATTGCAACATGGCACAGTGATAGATTGTTCTGAAAACATGGTGTATATTGCAACATGGCACAGTGATAGATTGTTCTGAAAACATGGTGTATATTGCAACATGGCACAGTGATAGATTGTTCTGAAAACATGGTGTCTTACATTGCAACATGGCACAGTGATAGATTGTTCTGAAAACATGGTGTCTTACATTGCAACATGGCACAGTGATAGATTGTTCTGAAAACATGGTGTCTTACATTGCAGCATGGTACAGTGATAGATTGTTCTGAAAACATGGTGTCTTACATTGCAGCATGGCACAGTGATAGATTGTTCTGAAAACATGGTGTCTTACATTGCAACATGGCACAGTGATAGATTGTTCTGAAAACATGGTGTCTTACATTGCAGCATGGTACAGTGATAGATTGTTCTGAAAACATGGTGTCTTACATTGCAGCATGGTACAGTGATAGATTGTTCTGAAAACATGGTGTCTTACATTGCAGCATGGTACAGTGATAGATTGTTCTGAAAACATGGTGTCTTACATTGCAGCATGGTACAGTGATAGATTGTTCTGAAAACATGGTGTCTTACATTGCAACATGGCACAGTGATAGATTGTTCTGAAAACATGGTGTCTTACATTGCAGCATGGTACAGTGATAGATTGTTCTGAAAACATGGTGTCTTACATTGCAGCATGGTACAGTGCACTGAAACATATGTTTGGAAAACATGGTACAATTCATTGTAACATTGTACGATTCTTTGAAACGTTACAGGATGTTCTGTGAACGCGCCATAACGTTTCAATGAACTGTACCATGTTACCATTGCACACTGTGCTTCAGTACACTGGTCCACTGCAACATGTTACATGCACTACACTGCACTGCGATACAGCACACTACAGCATGATATACCACATTGTAACATGTACATCCCCACAGCATAGTGTGTACTACACTGCCACACGGTAGGGTACAATGGAACATGGTCAAATAGATTACAACGTGATATGACACATGGCCCCATATTATTACAACATGGAGCAGGCTACAATTTACCGATATATGGTACAATATTCCAGCGTGGTATAATACGCTACAAACGGTACATTGGCAAGGCCACGTTGCTCAAAGCACATGCCTCAATACACCGCAACAGGCTTTAATATTCTTACACAGAGTACAAAGCGCCTCATCATGACACAGTACATTGCCGCAATGGAATACGCGACTAAACTTCCTCCGCTACACTAAGGTATAACTTAGTACTCTGCAACATAGTATAGACTGCAACGTGGTTTAATACGCTGCATTCTGACACGAAAGAGAGGGGGAGAGAGAGAGAGAGAGAGAGAGAGAGAGAGAGAGAGAGAGAGAGAGAGAGAGAGGAGAGAGAGTTGTGAAGAACAAGAAGGAAGAAGGCAAATAAAAGAAGAAGCAGAAGAAGAAGAACTAGGGGGAGGAGGAGGTGGGGAGACACACACACACACACACACACACACACACACACACACACACACACACACACACACACACACACACATACATACATACAGACAGAGCGAGAGAGTGAGGGAGAGAAGACCGGAGGGGAGGAACAAAAAAAAAAAAAGTAGAAGAGTGATGAGAAGGAAAGAGAGAGGGAGGAAATAGTCTGAGGGTAGAGCTGTGTCAAGAGGAGGAGGAGGAGGAGGAGGAGGAGACGGGAGAGATGAAGATAGAAAGAATCCAGAATCCAAGGTAGGGGGCCTTCTGAACAGATACCAGCCAACCTCGTGTGTGTGTGTATACATGTATCAGCGGCGGAAGTTTACGTGGTGGCGAAACGAAATCTACATCTCGTTGACTGGATTTCTGCACACTGTCAGAGCGTCCTGTACTTCCGGCGCCTCTGCCGCCGCCCTACTCTATCTATCTGAAGCGGACTTCAGGTCAAGAGATGCCAGTGAAAGATGATGCTGGCTCTGTAATTAAAAGTAATATAATTATATGGGGAGATTTTTTTTTCTCTGTCCAGTAGTTCGTAAACTCGTTCATTGATATTATACAGCTGAATTTCAGCATCTCTGCATAGCAGGCTGTGTTTGCACCCGCCTCTGGTGGTTTGTATGTCTGTCTGTCAGTAAGATGACACTGAAACTAGCCAACCGGTTTGTTGTTGTTGTTGTAAAACTGAGTGGAAAGATGGAATCTGGCCAAAAGACAACGCGTCTGTTGGTGTGTCTGTCTGTCCATCAGCGAGATTAAAAGGGGGAAAAACAACAACAACAACAACAACAACAAACAACTACTGAAGCGATTTTTAGGAAACATGGCGAAAATGAGGAATGTGGCCCGAGACGACTCATCTTCCTTTGGGGTCGGATGGCAGTGAAAGGGCGGATTCGGGGGTTGTATTTCGGTGTCTTTGCATTGCGATATAAGGATTTCCCCACCACACGTGTGTGTGTGTGTGTGTGTGTGTGTGTGTGTGTGTGTGTGTGTGTGTGTGTGTGTGTTACGGTTTGGATGAAGGTAAGACGTCTGCGTGCTCCCCAAGCTACCCTGTATGTAGGTAAATGATGGTCTGTACTCCCTCCCACCCTCACACCCCCACCCTCACCCCCATCCGTACCCTCTCCTCGTTATTTTAAACAATGGTGTTCAGTGGTCTCTGCCGCCTCACGTGTAATTATGAAGGAACACACAGGAACGTATCTCCTCAAGCTTCATATGTTGTTGTTGTTGTTTGTTTTTTTTTTCTTTTTCTTTTTTTTTCTTTTTTGAAACGGTGAGAGGAATACAATAACAGATCATGAGGCTGTGTCATTAATTAAGTAAACAGGGACGGTACTTATCAGCAAGTGACAAACTAGAGACACAAACATACATGTCTTGGCATTGACATTTTTAATTTGCATATATATTTGTTGTTGTTGTTTTCATTCGTTTTTTTTTCTTTTGATTTCTTTCCGTTTTCTTTCTTCCCACCTCCACCCCCCACCCCTCCTCCTCACCTCTCCCTTTTCTCGTCAAGAATCCATCCTTTTTTTTCCCCCTGAAATCCCTCCGTCCTTTCTTTCGTCCATGGAAAATGATTCTTTCTGTCTGTCTGTCTGTCATTCATTCATTCTTTCTTTCTTCCATCGGGTTTGATGCGGTTTTGTGTTCTCCAACTAGCGCCATAGTTCCAATGGGAAAAAAACTGAAAAAAAACCTAAAAACAAACAAAAAAAAAAAAGAAAAGAAAAAGAAAAAAAGAGAAGAAAAAACCAGAAAGAATAACAACGGTTGGGTGTTTGTCACGTGTGAAAATCGCAGTAGATATATAGACTCTATTATGTGTGTCGTCAGACACAAAAGCGGGCACTTTGTCCTTTGTGTCGGCGGCGTATGACAAAAGCGCAGGGCAGGAAGGTGGGGGGAGGGGGGGGGATGGGGTGGGCGGTGGGGTGGAGGTCTCCCAGGCGAGCGCGTCATCCCCTGCCATGCCAGGCCCACGGGGCTGTCCCTGACAGTGAAAATGTCAAAGAGCAGGAGTTGCCAGGGCAAGACGGCTGCTGGGGATTTCCCACGTAGTACTGCACGGCCGCCCTTTTAGTGTTGTGTGTGGGCTTCCTGGCTTGGCAAGTGTCGATCTCTGCGCTGTGTGTGTGTGCGTGCGTGTGTGTGTGTGTGTGTGTGTGTGTGTGTGTGTGTGTGTGTGTGTGTGTGTGTGTGTGTGTCTGTCTGTCTCTCTCTCTCTCTCTCTCTCTCTCTCTCTCTCTCTCTCTCTCTCCATCCTCCCTCTCTCGGTCTCTCTCTCTCTGTTTTTCTCTTGTCTCTTGTCTCTCTCTCTCTCTCTCTCTCTCTCTCTCTCTCTCTCTCTCTCTCTCTCTCTCCCCCCCCCCCCCCCCAGTCCTCCCTCCCTCCCTTTCTTCCTTCATGTATCTCTATCTATCTGCGCTCTGTCTGTCTGTCTGTCTCTTTCTCTCTCTCTCTTTCTGTCCATCCTTACCCGTACTCCCCTCCCCTCTCTC
>CM065725.1:61466835-61471835 GCA_033310375.1 Conus canariensis
TGGGAATTTTGTGTAGAGATCGACAAACAATACCTTGTATGCCTGAAAACCGGTGGAATCTTTGCGACAAGCAGCAAGGTCAAAGCGAATTTCTGGAGTGGAAAAGGTCCATGGAGGCCTCCCTGGAAATTTGGAGGAGTCGGGCACAACTCCTAGATCAGCACCTGCATTCTTGCGCATATGGCTGCATACGAAGACCAAAGGGAGCAGTACAGCAGGGATCTTTTTCAAATTCACTTTGAAACTGAGGATTAAAAACAGTCATAAGCAGGGTTTTCCGGTTCAGAGAACAGTCTGAGATAGTAGTTCAAGGATAGTTTCAGTCTGCGGTTGGATAATGAGGGTTCACACACACACACACACACACACACACACACACACACACACACACACACACACACACACGCACACACACGCACACACACACACACACACTGTCTCTCTTTCTCTCTGTCTCTCTTCTCACTCTCTGTCTCTCTCTTTCTCTGTCTCTCTGTCTGTCTGTCTGTCTGTCTTTCTCTCTGTCTCATTCTCGCAGACAAATGTGTTGGGTGTTTCCAACAACCTTCTCTCTGTCTTTCTCTTTCTTTGTCTGTCTGTCTCTCTGTCTGTCTGTCTGTCTTTCTCTCTCTCTTTCTCGCAGACAAATGTGATGGGTGTTTCCAACAACCTTCTCTCTGTCTTTCTCTTTCTCTGTCTGTCTGTCTGTCTGTCTGTCTGTCTTTCTCTCTCTCTCTCTCTCATTCTCGCAGACAAATGTGTCGGGTGTTTCCAACAACCTTAGGTTAGTTGATAACTTGTTTAAGACTTCGAAGAGCCTCCAACTTCAGAGGCACAACAACAGAGTTAGAGCTGATGAAGAAGGACGCACACGGGGACGTTTCCCAGCCTGATGTCATGGGCACGTTGGCCGTCAGCCATGCTTATTATCACCTCTGGTGAAATCACATTATCTATCGTCGTTCCCGTCTCTCTCTCTCTCTCTCTCTCTCTCTCTCTCTCTCTCTCTCTCTCTCTCTCTCTCTCCTCACATTTGCGCTGGACTACATGAAGAGCTGACCGAACTGAAGGAAAATGTTACAAATTTAAAACGTGAAAATCAGTCTCTAAGGGAACAAAATGAAAAACTGTGGGAAAAGGTAGAGAACTTGGAAATGAAGACTGACGACTTAGAGGGACGGTCCAAAAGAAATAATGTTATCTTTTATGGCATTCCCCGACATGAAAATGAAACAAAAGAGCAATGCGAAGGTTTAATCAAGGATATATTGACAGACAAACTGGACCTGACACAGGACATTGACTTTGACCGACTTCACAGGCTCAACAGAAAGGAAGACTCCCCTATTATTGGTCGATGTACTTTTTTCAAAGACAAGGAAAGAATTCTCAGTAACAGAAGAAAACTTAAAGGCACCAACATATTTATTGGTGAAGATTTCTCCTCACGGGTCCGAGACATTCGACGTAAACTTGTACCTCATTTGAAGGCAGCCAGAAATGAAAACAAAAAAGCGACAATGATTTTTGACCATTTGTTAATAGATGGAAAGAAATTTGTTTTGGACCACCAAGAAAATCTAAAACTAATTCAATAGGAATACGGCCGGCCCAGCACACATAACGAATACGGATGTTTCTGTCGTACAAAAAATGTTGAGCATAGAACTGTAAATAATGCACCGGGAACAAAAAGTTTAGAATCACCGTGTTCTTTTAGCTTTAGCAGAATGTCATCACGTGCAAGTGACACTGTTCTCCGTGAACCTGTGACAGAGGATGACACTGCAGCAATGGCAGCCCCCACTAGCGTGCACGAGAAAAGCGTGAACACGTTCCCAATCTCCAGTGGTGTCAATGATGTGTGTTTTGAGGGTGGCAGTGAAGATTGTAAACAGAGAGAAAAAAGTGCACATGTGCGAGGGCGTGAAAGGAATAATGTGTGTATGGATGATAAACGCTTGTCTTTTTTGCACTGGAATGTCAATGGGTTATTGTCGAAGATTGGTGATCAGAACTTTATCTCTTATGTTACATCGTTCGATATTGTTTGCCTTGTTGAAACTTTCCTTGATTATTTACAACCTTCTTTTTTTCATACGCATGAAATATTCTGCAAACCCGCTGTACAATTTACTCATCGAGGAAGACGATCAGGGGGAATAATTTGTCTCATAAAAAAAGAGTTTTTGCAACATGTTAGAGCTGTTGATGTTGATAACAACAATGTCATTATGTTTGTAATATCTAAAAGTCTACTCAATTTGACCAAAGATGTTTTGTATGTGTGCACCTATGTACATCCGGAAAACTCACCATATTATTCGCATTTTGATGTTGATAATGGTATTCGGACACTAGAAGATATTCTGACGGATAAGATATTTGAATTTCCTAATATGTACATACTTTTAAACGGAGACCTTAATAGCAGAACGTCTAATGTTCATCAGGATATAACTATGAACAACACTATGTATAATAACTCTTTAAAAACGAATCGTTTTGTGTTAAAAGGGAGTCTGAAGACAAGGTACTGAACAGGTACGGCAAATGTTTGCTAAGCATGTGCACAGCTCTAGAATTATGCATTTTAAACGGAGTATGTAATGGCGACCGTCAAGGTCGTTTTACATACGTTTCTGATACAGGTAATAGTGTGAATGATTATGTTTTGGCCTCTGTTGATCTGTATGTATGTATGATGGCATCATGTACTCTATATGTACAAGAACGCATTGAGTCGGACCATCAGCCTCTGGAACTACATGTTAATTTTGATAATGGCGATGAGCTTCATATGAACCAAGGTTATATCAATAAAAACGGTAAGTTTATTGAAAAGTTTGTTTGGCAGGAGCAGAGGGCTGGAATATTTCATGCTCTCATGAGCAGTGAAGATAGTAAATCTTTACTCGAAGCAGCAATTAATCTTATTGATGTGGATATCAACTTGGCATTGAATGCGTTTAACAACTGTGTGAAAAAACAAGCTGAGTGTATGAAAACAAGGATCAGAACTGATAAGAGGAAACGTAAAGATGCATGGTTTGATGTAGAATGTCATGTAGCTAAGATTTCGGCCAGGAGGCTGCTTAGAGTATTTCGTGGAACTTTAGATGTTGAGGACAGGTCAAAGTATTGTAAATCACGGAGAGAATATAAACACCTGTTACAGAAAAAGCAAAATGAATATAACACTTGTTTATTAAGTAATCTTGTTGATTCGGTCAATGATCCCAGTGCGTTCTGGCAGAATGTACATAAGGTGTCACCCAAAGGGTCTCGTGTACATGCATCCATTTCTATTAATGAGTGGCATGAGCATTTCAAAAACCTCCTTGATAAGGATGTGGACAGTTCAATAGAAATGGAAACCGCGTCTGATTTAGAAGCCACAGATGAACTCAATTTATTTGATAACCCAATTTCAAAAGAAGAAGTTTTACTTGCCATAAAGAAAGTGAAAAACGGCAAATCTGCTGGTCCAGATGGCTTAATTGGAGAAATGTTTAAAAATGGTGGCGAAATAATTGTCGATTTCCTTGTTAACTTTTTCAATGCTCTTTTTCACAGAGGAATATATCCCGAAGCCTGGATGGAATCAATTATAGTACCACTATTTAAAAAAGGTAATGTTAACGATCCTGGCAACTATAGAGGTGTGTCACTATGTGACATCGGCAGCAAACTGTACAGTTCTATTATAAACTACAGGTTACAAATATGGGTAGAACAGTATAATATAACCGGCGAATATTAGGCGGGTTTCAAGAAAGGGTATTCAACAGTGGATCATATGTTTACATTACTAGCAATAATACAAAAGCAATTTTCGTTAAATCGTAAATTCTATGTAGCTTTCATTGATTTTGAGAAGGCCTTTGACTCCATTTCAAGGAAGCTACTGTGGCCAGTTCTTCAGAAGAATGGTATTAAAGGGAAGCTGTTTCAGTGTATAAGAAGTATGTATTCTAATGTAAAAGCAAAAGTAAGATTCAACAACGAATTCACAGACAGTATTTTGTGCACACAGGGTGTGAAACAGGGAGATGCCTGTAGTCCTGTATTGTTTTCTCTATTTATAAACGAATTAGCATCAGAAATCATTGCGAAGGGACGACATGGAGCGACATTGTCACACGAGACCCTCGAATTATTTATCTTGCTACTGGCTGACGATATCGCTCTGCTATCAGAAACTCCAGTTGGACTCCAAACCCAATTAAATAATCTCCATAGTATAGCCACACGGCTTCAACTCAAGGTAAATATGAAAAAGAGCAGTATTGTGGTTTTTAGAAAAGGGGGATACTTAGCAGCAAGGGAGAGATGGTCTTTGAATGGTGAGGCAATGGATGTAGTGAATTGTTACAAATATCTCGGCATCTGTTTTACCACACGTCTTGGTTTTTCACCTGCCTGTCAGGATCTTGCGAGCAGAGCAAAACGTGCATTACTGTGTATACTGAGAAAACTGTATATGCTTAATAATAATTCTTTACCTGTATTACTCAAACTTTTTGATGCTCAAGTTCAGCCAATCGCACAATATGGAGCCGAGATATGGGGCATGGATAAAGCTGTTATTGAAATAGAAAAAGTTCACCTATTTGCTTTAAAAAGATTCTTGGGGGTGCAGCCTAGAACGCCAAATGATCTTGTATATGGGGATACAGGCCGATATCCTTTGTATATCAACTCATGTTTGCGATGTATTAAATATTGGTTGAAAATTTTACGTATGAATGAGGAAAGATTACCACATAAGGCGTACAAAATGTTGCTTAGTTTAGAATCACGAAATAAGAAATGTTGGGCATCTGACATTCGCGATTTTTTGTATCAAAATGGGTTCGGATTTGTTTGGATTAATCAAGGTGTCGAAAATATCAAAGTCTTTTTAAAAGAACTTCGTCAGAGGCTGATCGATAATAGATGGCAAAAATGGGAGGAACACATTCAAAACAGTGACAGGTATGCTTTTTATAGAACATTTA
>CM065725.1:61474335-61481835 GCA_033310375.1 Conus canariensis
AGTACCGGGCCATCTACAAGTCCTGGACCGACGGCACCAGCATCCAGATCATCATCACAGGTAGGCCATGCACAGACCACACAGAACTAAACGGCACCAGCATCTAGATCATCATCACAGGTAGGCCACAGACCACACAGAACTAAACGGCACCAGCATCCAGATCATCATCACAGGTAGGCCATGCACAGACCACACAGAACTAAACGGCACCAGCATCCAGATCATCATCACAGGTAGGCCATAGACCACACAGAACTAGACGGCAGCAGCATCCAGATCATCATCACAGGTAGGCCACAGACCACACAGAACTAGACGGCACCAGCATCCAGATATCGTCACAGGTAGGCCATGCACAGACCACACAGAACTAAACGGCATCAGCATCCAGATCATCATCACAGGCAGGCCACAGACCACATAGAACTAAACGGCACCAGGATCCAGATCATCATCACAGGTAGGCCACAGACCACACAGAACTAAACGGCACCAGCATCCAGATCATCATCACAGGTAGGCCATGCACAGACCACACAGAACTAAACGGCACCAACATCCAGATCATCATCACAGGTAGGCCACAGACCACACAGAACTAAACGGCACCAGCATCCAGATCATCATCACAGGTAGGCCATGCACAGACCACACAGAACTAAACGGCACCAGCATCCAGATCATCATCACAGGCAGGCCACAGACCACACAGAACTAAACAGGCATGCAAGTCAGTCGCTTCTACCTGAAGAGATATGTGCGAGCATCGGCTTAGTGTGTGCGTGTGTGTGTGTGTGTGCTAGTCGAGGGGGGGGGGGGGGGGGGCTAGTGGGAGATAACTTTGTGGGTGGGGTGTGGGAGGGGTGGGATGGGGGAGTGGAGTGAAGTACGGGGTTGGGGAGTGAGGATGGGGCGTGGGGGTTGCCGGAGTTGAAGTAATTGGGAAAGGGAGGAGAAGGGGTAAGGAGGAGGGGGGGGGGGGGTTGTGGGCAGGAGTGGAGGAGAGTGAAAGAGATAAGAGTGAGAGAGTTACGTAAGAGGTGGGGGGGGGGAGCAGAGGGAGAGAGAGACAGGGGGAGAGAGAATTGGGGAACACACACACACACATACACACACACACTTACACACACACACACACACACACACACACACACACACACACACACACACAGGAGAGAGTCAGAGAGAGAGAGAGAGAAGAGGACATCCGCGCGCGTGCACGCACGCACATACACTCACACACACACTCGCACGCACGCACGCATTCATTCACGCACACACACACACACACATACACATACACACACACACACACAGAGGAGAGAGAGAGTCAGAGAGAGAGAGAGAGAGGACATCTGCGCGCGTGCACACACGCACATACACTCACACACACGCTCGCACGCACGCACGCATTCACACACACACACATACACATACACACACACACACACATGAGAGAGAGAGAGAGAGAGAGAGAGAGAGAGAGAGGGAAAGATTTACGCTTTCACCTTTCCAGAACTGAATCAGGTACCGCTTTACTGTGGGATAGACGTGGACAATTTTTAAGCCGTTAAACTCTGACCCCACTCAGGGCCGTCAGATGTCGGCCAACTAACTACACCTTCCACTTGACTCTGGGACCCCTTCGCTTCCACGTCCTCCCAGTAACCCGACAAAATGAAAACACGAACATCTCCCAGCCCTGTTCGGTCTCATCCACGCCTTCAGACACATGAAAAAGACTTCCCAGCCTTTCTTTTTTTTCTGTCTCCAGCACCCCTGTGTTCAGACAGATCAAATCACGTCGTCTTCTCAGCTCTGCCCCGTCCCTTGTCACCAGGTGTAAGAATGAAACATCTCCACATCTCCCTGAATGGTTTATTCTCCCTTCCCTGTAACCAGGCAAATGAAACGTCTGTCAGCCCTGTTTAGTAGACAGCCTTTACCCAGACTGCTGGACATCGCACGGCCCTCGTCTGTCTCCTCAAAACCCTAGACCAGTCTCTTCAGCCTAGACCAGTCCCTATAACAAGTGTCCTCAGCCTTGTAATAAGTTTCCTCAGTCCTGTAACCGGTCTCCTTAACCCTATAACAATTCTCCTCAGCCCTATAACCAGTCTCCTCAGCCCTATGACCAGAGAGAAGAGACGCCTCCCTCCCCTCCACCTTCCCCATCTTCTTCCTCCTTACAGTCCTACGAATGAAGAACCATCTCCCGGCGCTCTTCAGTCATGCACTCCCATGGGAGGGGTGGGGGGCAGAATGATGAATAGACAGCCTTCAGGCCTTTTTGGTCACTTCCTCCCTGTGCTAGCTAGGCAAACGAAGCAACATCTCCCGGACACCTCCTGACTCTTCTCCTTGTAACCAGATGTAAAAAACAACATCTCCCAGACACCTCTTCACTCTTCTCCCTGTAACCAGATATAAACAACAACAACATCTCCCAGACACCTCTTCACTCTTCTCCCTGTAACCAGATACAAACAACAACAACATCTCCCAGACACCTCTTCAGTCTTCTCCCTGTAACCAGATATAAACAACATCAACATCTCCCAGACGCCTCTTCAGTCTTCTCCCTGTAACCAGATATAAACAACAACAACATCTCCCAGACATCTCTTCACTCTTCTCCCTGTAACCAGATATAAAAAACATCAACATCTCCCAGACACCTCTTCACTCTTCTCCCTGTAACCAGATATAAAAAGATAAACATCTCCCAGACACCTCTTCAGTCTTCTCCCTGTAACCAGATATAAACAACAACATCTCCCAGACACCTCTTCACTCTTCTCCCTGTAACCAGATATAAAAACAACAACATCTCCCAGACACCTCTTCACTCTTCTCCCTGTAACCAGATATAAACAACAACATCTCCCAGACACCTCTTCACTCTTCTCCCTGTAACCAGATATAAACAACAACATCTCCCAGACACCTCTTCACTCTTCTCCCTGTAACCAGATATAAAAACAACAATATCTCCCAGACACCTCTTCACTCTTCTCCCTGTAACCAGATATAAAAACAACAACATCTCCCAGACACCTCTTCAGTCTTCTCCCTGTAACCAGATATAAACAACAACAACATCTCTCAGGCACCTCTTCACTCTTCTCCCTGTAACCAGATATAAAAACATCAACATCTCCCAGACACCTCTTCACTCTTCTCCCTGTAACCAGATATAAACAACAACAACATCTCCCAGACACCTCTTCACTCTTCTCCCTGTAACCAGATATAAAAAACATCAACATCTCCCAGACACCCTCTTCACTCTTCTCCCTGTAACCAGATATAAAAAACATCTCCCAGACACCTCTTCAGTCTTCTCCCTGTAACCAGATTATAAAAAAAACATCTCCCAGACACCTCTTCAGTCTTCTCCCTGTAACCAGATATAAAAAACATCAACATCTCCCAGACACCTCTTCAGTCTTCTCCCTGTAACCAGATATAAAAAACATCTCCCAGACACCTCTTCAGTCTTCTCCCTGTAACCAGATATAAAAAACATCTCCCAGACACCTCTTCAGTCTTCTCCCTGTAACCAGATATAAAAAACATCTCCCAGACACCTCTTCAGTCTTCTCCCTGTAACCAGATATAAAAAACATCTCCCAGACACCTCTTCAGTTCTCTCCTGTAACCAGATATAAAAAACATCTCCCAGACACCTCTTCAGTCTTCTCCCTGTAACCAGATATAAAAAACATCTCCCAGACACCTCTTCAGTCTTCTCCCTGTACCAGATATAAACACAACATCTCCCAGACACCTCTTCATCTTCTCCCTGTACCAGATATAAAACAAAATCTCCCAGACACCTCTCACTCTTTTCCCTGTAACCAATATAAAACAAAATCCCAGACACCTCTTCACTCTTCTCCTGTAACCAGATATAAACAACAACATCTCCCAGACACCTCTTCAGTCTTCTCCTGTAACCAGATATAAAAAAATCTCCCAGACACCTCTTCATCTTCTCCCTGTAACCAGATATAAACAACAACATCTCCCAGACACCTCTTCACTCTTCTCCCTGTAACCAATATAAAAACATCTCCCAGACACCTCTTCACTCTCTCCCTGTAACCAGATATAAAACAACATCTCCCAGACACCTCTTCAGTCTTCTCCCTGTAACCAGATATAAAAAACATCTCCCAGACACCTCTTCACTCTTCTCCCTGTAACCAGATATAAACAACAAATCTCCAGACACCTCTTCAGTCTTCTCCCTGTAACCAGATTAAAAAAACATCTCCCAGACACCTCTTCACTCTTCTCCCTGTAACCAGATATAAAAACATCTCCCAGACACCTCTTCAGTCTTCTCCCTGTAACCAGATATAAAAAACATCTCCCAGACACCTCTTCACTCTTCTCCCTGTAACCAGATATAAAAACATCTCCCAGACCCTCTTCACTCTTCTCCCTGTAACCAGATATAAACAACATCTCCCAGACACCTCTTCATCTTCTCCCTGTAACCAGATATAAAAAACATCTCCCAGACACCTCTTCAGTCTTCTCCTGTAACCAGATATAAAAACACTCCCAGACACTCTTCACTCTTCTCCCTGTAACCAGATATAAACAACAAAATCTCCCAGACACTCTTCAGTCTTCTCCTGAACCAGAATAAAAAACATCTCCCAGACACCTCTTCACTCTTCCCCTTAACCAGATATAAAGAACATCTCCCAGACACCTCTTCAGCTTTCCCTGTAACCAGATATAAAAAACATCTCCCAGACACCTCTTCATCTTCTCCCTGTAACAGATATAAAGAACATCCCCAGAACCTCTTCACCTTCTCCCTGTAACCAGATATAAACAACATCTCCCAGACACCTCTTCATCTTCTCCCTGTAACCAGATATAAAAAACATCTCCCAGACACCTCTTCAGTCTTCTCCCTGTAACCAGATATAAAAACAACAACATCTCCCAGACATCCTTCAGTCTTCTCCCTGTAACCAGTATAAAAACAAAATCTCCCAGACACCTCTTCAGTCTTCTCCCTGTAACCAGATATAAACAACAACATCTCCCAGACATCTTCAGTCTTCTCCCTGTAACCAGATAAAACAAAAAACATTCCCAGACACCTCTTCAGTCTTCTCCCTGTAACCAAATAAAACAACACTTCCCAGACATCTCTTCAGTCTTCTCCCTGTAACCAGATATAAAACAAAACATCTCCCAGACACTCTTCAGTCTTCTCCCTGTAACCAGATATAAAAAACAAAACATCTCCCAGACACCTCTCAGTCTTCTCCCTGAACCAATATAAAAACAACATCTCCAGACACTCTTCAGTCTTCTCCCTGTAACCAGATATAAAAAACAACAACATCTCCCAGACACCTCTTCAGTCTTCTCCTGTACCAGATTAAAACACAACATCTCCAGACACCTCTTCAGTCTCTCCTGTACCAATATAACAACAAAACATCTCCCAGACACTCTTCAGTCTCTCCCTGTACCAATATAAACAACAAAACATCTCCAGACACCTTTCAGTCTTCTCCCTGTAACCAGATATAAACAAAAACATCTCCCAGACACCTCTTCAGTCTTCTCCCTGTAACCATATAAAACAACAACATCTCCCAGACACTCTTCAGTCTTCTCCTGTAGCCATATAAAACAACAACATCTCCCAGACCCTCTTCAGTCTTCTCCCTGTACCAATTAACAACAAAACATCTCCCAGACACCTCTTCAGTCTTCTCCCTGTAGCCAGATATAAACAACAACAACATCTCCCAGACACCTCTTCAGTCTTCTCCCTGTAGCCAATATAAACAACAACAACATCCCCGACACCCTTCATCTTTCCCTTACCAGATATAAACAACATCTCCCAGACACCTCTTCAGTCTTCTCCCTGTAGCCAGATATAACAACAACAACATCTCCCAGACACCTCTTCATCTTCTCCCTGTAGCCAATATAAACAACAACAACATCTCCCAGACACCTCTTCAGTCTTCTCCCTGTAGCCAGATATAAACAACAACAACATCTCCCAGACACCTCTTCAGTCTTCTCCCTGTAGCCAATATAAACAACAACACATCTCCCAACACCTCTCAGTCTTCTCCCGTACCAGATATAAACAACATCTCCCAGACACCTCTTCATCTTCTCCCTGTACCAATATAAACAACAACAACATCTCCCAGACACCTCTCAGTCTTCTCCCTGTACCATAAACAACACAACATCTCCCAACACCTCTTCATTTTCCCTGTAGCCAGATATAAACACATCTCCAGACACCTCTTCAGTCTTCTCCCTGTAACCAGATATAAACAACAACATCTCCCAACACCTCTTCATCTTCTCCCGTAACCAATATAAAAACAACAACATCTCCCAACACCTCTTCACTCTTCTCCCGTAACCAATATAAACAACAACATCTCCCAACCTCTTCAGTCTTCTCCTGTAACCAATATAAAAAACATCTCCCAGACACCTCTTCACTCTTCTCCCTGTAACCAGATATAAACACAACATCTCCCAGACACCTCTTCAGTCTTCTCCCTGTAACCAGATATAAACAACAACATCTCCCAGACACCTCTTCAGTCTGCTTCCTGTAACCAGATATAAAACAACATCTCCCAGACACCTCTTCAGTCTTCTCCCTGTAACCAGATATAAACAACATCTCCCAGACACCTCTTCAGTCTTCTCCCTGTAACCAGATATAAACAACAACATCTCCCAGACACCTCTTCAGTCTTCTCCCTGTAACCAGATATAAACAACAACAACATCTCCCAGACACCTCTTCAGTCTGCTTCCCTGTAACCAGATATAAACAACATCAACATCTCCCAGACACCTCTTCAGTCTTCTCCCTGTAACCAGATATAAACAACATCTCCCAGACACCTCTTCAGTCTTCTCCCTGTAACCAGATATAAACAACAACAACATCTCCCAGACACCTCTTCACTCTTCTCCCTGTAACCAGATATAAACAACAACAACATCTCCCAGGCACCTCTTCACTCTTCTCCCTGTAACCAGATATAAACAACAACAACATCTCCCAGACACCTCTTCAGTCTTCTCCCTGTAACCAGATTAAAACAACAACATCTCCCAGACACCTCTTCAGTCTTCTCCCTGTAACCAGATATAAAAACAACAACAACATCTCCCAGACACCTCTTCAGTCTCTTCCCTGCAAGGCACAGAGAAGAAACAGCCGCCAGGTCTCTTCACTTTGCCCCGCCATCTGTAACCAGACAAACAAACCAACAAACAACAAAGAAAATCTCCCAGCCCTGTACTGTGTATCAGTAGACAGATGGAGAAACATTTTCCAGTCCTTTTATTCATTCCCTGTAATCCAGATAATAACGACAAAAAAACAAACAAACAAACAAACAACAAAACCGAAACAAAACTAAACAAAAACAAACAAACAAAACCCCAACCTCCCAGCCCTGTACTGTCATA
>CM065725.1:61499338-61506838 GCA_033310375.1 Conus canariensis
CAGTAGCTAATGGGTCATCAGAAAGTCATTGTGGGGAAAATTAAAAAAAAAAAAAAACGCCCAAGACAAGTGAGTTGACAAACTTGAACAGTTGTCCAGAAGAGTCAGTTTTTAACTTTGAAAATAAAACAAAACTTCTGGATTTGAGGATTACGATTCTTGTGGCCCACTGACCACATGAGTACCTGAACAAAAAATGGACGGAAATCAGATATTATACGTACATGCACGCGCGCGCGCGCGCGCGCGCGCACACACACACCACACACACACACACACACACACACACACACACACACACACACATGCGCACGCTCGCACACCACCACCAACATAATTATTTCCTTGTAGCTTGTCTCTTGGGAAATGAAATGTTCACGGATTTGCTAGTGAAAAATTGCCATCAATGTCATGTATCATTTATGTGACGAATGCTCGCACTGGGACTATTTTCTTACCCGGTTATTCTCAGCAATTCAGATTGTTTGGGGCAGTTGTATTTACACTGGGAAGCAGTTGGCAGACGCAGTAATCTGGGGAGAAGAGGAGTAGAAGAAAGAAAGAATGCAAATGTGCGCGCGCGTATGTGTGTGTGTGTGTGGGTGTGTGTGTGTGAGAGAGAGAGAGGGAGAGAGAGAGAGAGAGAGAGAGAGAGAGAGAGATTGATGATCTTCCTGTGGTTGCATTTTTTTCTTCTTTTTTTTTTTAATTTTTCTTTTCATCCTCCTGTTCCTTCTCCTTCTTCTTCTCCTCCTCCTTCGTCTTACTTTCTCCTCTTCCTGCTGCTTTACCTTTTTCTCCTTCTTTTTCACTCTTTTTTTCTACTTTTTTCACTCTTTTTTTTTCCCTTTTTTCACTCTTTTTTTCTCCTTTTTTCACTCTTTTTTTCTCCTTTTTTCCTCCTCCGTCTCTTTCTCCTCCTTTTCCGCACCTGATTCTTCTTTTTTCATCCTCTTCTTTTTTTCTTTTTTCCCCTGCTCTTCCTTCTTTATCTACTTTTTTCCATCCTCTACCTCCATCTCCTCCAGGCCTCCATTTCTCCTCTTATAGTTCTTTCCTCCTTCTTTTCGTCATCGTCGTCGTCATCATCATCATCATCATCGCCATCGTCGTCATCATCATCATCATCGTCATCGTCATCATCATCATTGTCATCGTCATCATCATCATCATCATCATCATCTTCTTTTTCTTCTTCTTGATCATCACCATCATCGTTATCGTAATCATTACCGTCATCAAAATCTCTTTTAACGAGTTTTGTTTGTATGCTTAAAAAAAAAAAAAATCTGTTTTCAGACTTGATTTCAACGAGGTGACAGCCCTAGTATGGCGCTTTGCGGTCGAATGGGCTTTAAACAACATTAATCGAATTGAATGAATGGAATTGAATCCTTTTCCTCTTCCTCCTCCTCCTCCACCTCCTCCTCCTCTTCCTTCTCCTCCTCCTACTCTTCCTTCTCCTCTTCCTCCTCCACTTTGGTTCATAGCTGCAATTCCCATGTAAGCTCGTATTCATCGACGTGCGATGTCATATTGTTTTGATCCTTGTGGTAGTCGTACGGGACAATACATGTTAGGTGTGCATATGTTACCAATACCTCCAGAATGATGGCAAGGGTTTCAAGGCCTTCAGAGTGCATATATTGATCTTTCTGTTTCGTTTGAACGTGAAGACGATTCAGGCCTAAGGGAGTGTGCGCTCACGCCGTCGTAGTAGACAGAGAAATATCACCTGTATGACATTAGAAACTCGAGGGATTAAACCACGGCCCTCGTTGACACGGAGGTTAGAAGTCCGAAGTGCGTGCAACTTGCGCTGGTTTTAATTCATTTATTCATTTTTTGGTGCCATAGGTATTGTGTGTGCCGTGTGGAGTGAATATTGCAAAGAACCATGCTGTCAACTTACGAGCTAAAATCGTTTTCTGTGAGAGGACGCTAGGCCAAGATGTTCATTCTGATGTTACACGCTATACACGTGTCGCGCTAAACACACGCCGTGAGAAGTTATCTGATAGGAGACCCCACATTCAGACCTCCCACGAAGATAATTTTCCCGTGAAAGACAGCTTCTTCATGTCAGTTATTAAGATCGGATTCGTTAAAATAACGAACGTGTCAACTCGTGTGTTTATTTGACATTATTTTCTAATTAAAATCACGTTGATCCTTGACGGAAGGAAAACATATGGGAGATAAATCATTCCTGAAGGCGAATGTGCGGCAGTGATTTCTGCGTGGTGTGATTCTGGCGCGTAACACCGGCATCAAGTCTGGGGATGCTGGAATTCTCCCAAGAAGTGGAAGAAGCTTTCTGCATGTTCAAAGGAATCGAATCACCAGGAGGGAGGATAATTGTACATGTAGAACTGCTGAAGCGTGGAGGGTCAGATCTCATCAAGACTGTAACAATTATCAGCCAGAAAAGTTTTTAGTAAAACTGGCAAAAAGAATATTATTATTATTATAATACTCTGTTAAAAGGGAACCTGTGCCGCTGCCAAAATTACACCACCATAGTCTTACTCGTCTGGAGCTAATATGGTGTTGAGAAACCTTTTGAACAGACTCAGTGGTAAGCAAAACAGATCCTATCGGCAGGCTTCAGCCCAAAAGGAAACGTGTCTGAACAGAAGTGTAGCCTCAGAGTGCATGCTGACTGAAACATCTTCAACATCAACGCGACCTCTTCCATAACTGGTAGACAAGAATCTCCCCTCCCAGCCTGATAGGCCAGACATGGTGCCATGTCCATAGCCATTCTACAGAGTACAGTGTGGGGCCTGATTGGCCATGTATCATACCATGACACTGTTCAGAGCCATTCTACACAGTACAGTGTGGGGCCTGATTGGCCATGTATCATACCATGACACTGTTCAGGGCCTGATTGACCATGTATCGTGCCATGACACTCTGTTCAGAGCCATTCTACAGAGCACAGCGTGGGGCCTGATTGGCCATGTATCATACCATGACACTGTTCAGAGCCATTCTACAGAGTACTGATTGGCCATGTATCATACCATGGCTCTCTGTCCACGGCCATTCCACAGAGTAAAATATCTGGCCTGATAAGCCATTTATCCGGCCGTGGCTCTCTGTTTTCGGCAATTCTGCACAGTAGCGTGCGGAGGCAGACGGAAAAGTCCTGAAGTAACAACATGCAGGAAAAGACTGGTGACAGTACCTCAGCTCTGCTGCTGTACATGATTGAGAACAACGGCTGTGGTGATCCACTGGCCAATCGCACGTCCCGTCACTTCTACCGTCTGTTGTGATGGGAAAATCATCTGGATCATAACCGTTCTACCACACAGTTCTTTATCTGGTTGTTCTTTTTCGTAATTAAAAAAAAAAAAAATTTGAAACAAGCACTGCCCTACCAACTCTACTTTCTGCTGCTGTTTTCCTCAAAATAGTACTTGATTTATACGAATGCGTTCTGCAGTATGATGGTAATCTAATGGAGGGTTAATGAATGGTCGCATACATAAACCTCGAATTCCTCGACGGGAAACGAAGGGGAAAAACAAAAAAAACAACAACAAAAAAAAAACAAAACAAAACTGGAGAACAATTGATCTGCTACAAAAGGACGGGCTGAATCGCCATGTAACGGCGTGGCTTGTGTGTTTTCAGTGTGTTTATTCCTGCGTTCACATGGTAATGTATTATTATGCTACTGCTGTACTACTGTTACTACTGCTTTTTTTTTGTACGAACAAACATTACTCAGGTTTTAGGAGAGGAGTAGGGGTGGGATTATGGAGGAGGAGGGAGGGGGGGTGGGGTGGGGGGGGGGGGGGGGGCGTGGCGGGGATTTGGGAACGTAATGTTGGCTTTTAAGCACCTCTGGGGCATTCAGCATTCATACTGCCCACGACGTTTGATACACTCATGATGTGTCGCGTGATGTGAACTTTTCTTCTGTTGGATACGTAGTCTGTAGATCCGTATCTGTATGTTACTGAATTAGTCATGAGGTCTTGGTATTTGACAGGAAATTCAATATTGTGTTGGGGAGTAGGGTAAGCATTGCACATGGGGGCTAAAATTGTGTCCTACGAATGTCATAACTTTGTCACGTGATATGTCAATTCTATTCTGTGGCTGCACACCAAAAATCGATGCGCCAAAGCCTTGCTTCAGGGAGTCGAGTATTCATAGACTGGCGCAATTAGATTTTTTTTTGAGAATTTTTATTGTGTCTGAAAATGTTTTCCTCGTTTTCTTTCATATGGCCGTCATGGTGGCGAGCGAGGTCGTTCCAAACAAACAGATTAAAATCAAAGGAGTGGGACTATAATTATGGGGACTGCCACCTGGCGCAAAGATAGGGTCACGGGTGAGTGCAAACACCCGAAATGTGACATCAGCTAATGGGAAGGTCATATATTTGAAGATTGTACGTGGAAACCCCCCCCCAAAAAAACAAACAAACAAACAAACAAACAAAAAAAAGGGAAATCATTGGTGGGGAGCTGTTCTGTTGTCTGTGATCACCTATCAGTTTAACGTTAAATACTGGCTCAAACCTATGGTAGGCCTCAAAACGCTTACATGGATTATATAGTGATTTGTTGCAAAATTCTCATTGTGGGTGTGTGGCCTGTGCATCCAAAAAAAAGTCTGTGCTGATGCATTCGGCCACCGTTTGAATATAGCTCCCTTGTGTGTGTGTGTGTGTGTGTGTGTGTGTGTGTGTGTGTGTGTGTGTGCGCGCACGCGCGCGCGCGTGCATGCGTGCGTGCGCGCACGCGCGCGCGCGTGCATGCGTGCGTGCGCGCGCCTATTATATGTGTATTTACACGAAACCAAGTGTACATGTTTGTTTACGAGGGACATGGGAAAGACCATCTGCGCAGGGTTCACACAGTCCGCGGAAGTTTGGGAGAATTTGGGAGAACTGAAGTGGCTTTTTGAAGATGAACAGAGTGTGGATTGTTGGAACAATCAGCACGTTCTACACGCCAAGATAGCGCACAAGTGGTGCTTGTGCAGCTAACTGAAAGGGGAGTGGGGGATGGGGGGGGGGGGGGGGGGGGGGGGGAGAAAGATTTGAAAGAAAAAAAATTAAACCCAACCCAACTTAGGCGATGAAGTGGTGGGTCTTTTTGTTAGCAGGAAAATCATTGTCACTATGCCTTCAATTTCTTCTTCTTCTTCTTCTTTTTTTTTTTTTTTTAAATCTTTTTCTTTTTTTTTTTTTTTTTTTAGAAAGGGGGGGGGGGGGGGGGGGTACAAGAAGTCACCCATTATGTGTGCAAGTGCAAATCACTAATCAGAAGCGATGACAGGATTACAGTTGTTAGCCTTTTTTTTTTTTTTTTTTTTTTTTTTTTTTAATAATCGAAATGGTTAAAGAACATTGGTGGGAAAATATGGTAATTTTAAGGTGAAAAATCCTCCATCACTTGTAGACCTCAAATTAAAACTTAGATTTGGAAAACCTGGCGAATAAAACAAAACAAAAAACAAAAACAAAAAACAAAAAAAACAAAAAAAACAAAAAAACAAACCTTGGAGGACTGGCCTGTCTTCGATAACGCTTGCTTCAGGTACTCCAAATCCAAACACCGAAACCTCACTTCAAGTTCAGTCACAAGGCAAAACACGATGCGTTTCGACCTCTTAGGTCTTCTTCTTGCAAGATACAAAACAATTAGGACAACGAAAATGAACGAGCAATCACTTATCTTCGTCGTGTTTTGTCTTGTGATTTGTTTGTCCACTTTTTGTTTGTTTGTTTGTTTTTTTGTTTTTTTTGCGGTTCGCTAACATTTATTTAAGATTTGTTTAGATTTCCGCCTGCAGTCGTCTGACTTTGCAACTTGATAGCGAGTAGTTTACCGCTGCTTCTAACCATCACAGTTTTGTTGTTGTTGCTTCTAAATCAACTGTCCTGTTTGTTTTAGTTTATCCACTCAACTGACCGGCTGATTGTTGTTTCAGACCGAAAGGATGTGTTGATTTTAGCTGAAAACCCAACCGACAGGCTTAATGTTGCTAATAATGAATGGGACTGGTTTAGTGTGGTGTTTATTAGCACAGCTGAGCTCGGCTTTATTATATTTTTTATATCCCAGAGCACTGTTTTATGGTAGGTTATAACCCAGTGACTAGTTAAGGGTTATTTATAATCGAAAGGACTGGTTTGATGTCGCTTATAACCCAACAGACCGGTTTATTGTTGCCTATAACCTAGCTGGGCGTGTCAGGAGGTAAGGGCCGATACACGTGTGTAAGGGGGATTTTTCTCCGAAGAATTTTTTTTTTTTTTCTATTCAGCTTTCCCTTGATATGGTTATTGCTTTTAACCTGCTTGACCGGTCTGTTAGTCATACCCCAACTGACAGGTTGATGGTTGCTTGTAACCCAGCTGGTCGGTTTATTGTTGTTTGTAATCCAAATGACCAGTTTATTACTGCCTTTTATGTTTGCTTTTACGTTTGTCTCTGTGCCTCTCTCTCTCTCTCTCTCTCTCTCTCTCTCTCTCTCTCTCTCTCTCTCTCTCACTTTCTCTCTCTCTCTCTCTCTCTCTCTCTCTCTCTCTCTCTCTCTCTCTCTCTCTCTCTCTCTCCTCCCAAACTGTTTCCTCTCTTCCTGCTCTTTCATCCTTCCGCCTCTCTTTCCCCATCTCTCTTCTTCAACACCAAACTCCCCCCCCCCTCCCTCCCAACACACACACACACACACACACACACACACACACACACACACACACACACACACTCACATACACACACACACACACAGGCTCACACACACACACACACACACACACACACACACACACACACACACACACACACACACACATTCTTATTATTATTATTAACTCCATCTCCGGGTCATTTTGGTTATTTCCCGCCCGCCATAACAGACCGTGTAAAGACGTCTTCATCCACACCACAGCCTTTGCCGCCCCTTTCCGTCAAAAATCAGTCCACTTCTCTCATCAGCTGGTCGTCGTTCCAGGCGAAGGAAAGCTTAGGCCAACCTCTTTGACCAGTACTCAAAGGTCCTCTGACCGGAAACGAGTTTCTCCTCACAGCTGGTCTGAATTTGTCGATGATGGCTTTGCGGGTGTTAGAGGCTTAGTCCCCGTAGAAAGACTTGGGGGATGGGAACTGGTGATGGGTTGTTTGTGTAGGCAGCTGTTTGTACTATGTGGCTGCGGTCTCTTGGACTTCTCGGCGGCTACGGCGTGTGGTTTGAATTTGCGTTTCGTCCGGCGTGTTGTTGCAATTTGTTCATTGCTCCTTTTAGTTAGTGGGGCCGGCTTATAACGACCATCAAGGTCGAAGGAACGGACGCGTGTTTTCAACGTGTTCTTTTTCCTTTACAGGCGCGCGCATGTCTATGGTGTGTGTGTGTGTGTGTGTGTGTGTGTGTGTGTGTGTGTGTGTGTGTGTGTGTTCGTTCGTTCTTTAATTTAATGTCTATCCACTTTACAGTGATCTTAGACAAAAACAAGAGAGAAACGAACAGGCA
>CM065725.1:61509338-61524338 GCA_033310375.1 Conus canariensis
AGATACTCGAAAGAAGTGGATTCGGTTCGTGCAACCATGCCGGGCCGCTAAGTTCTCTTTACCACGTTAGTTCCAGCTGGACCGCGGAAAACGAGCTATTCCGACAATTGCCGAGCCCGTTCGAGTGGATCAAAAACTTCGTCGGCATTGTGCGCGTATACTTTGAAGGCGGAGTGGTAAGCTCGTACAGATGAGTACGATAGTCGCACGTTTATTCTGTTCTTATCTATGGACAGATCACACTTGTTAAATTGAATGAACACGTTAAGGCTTGAGGAAGGAGAATCTCCGCTCGCCGTCCACGCGTGATCGCATCAAGAAGTCAGTCGGTAGCCTCCCTCGAGACTTCGGTAAAGTCCGTACGCCTTCGGAATGCTGTGTTCGGGCGTCCAGCTGGAACTGAATAGCTCGTTTCCGTGGTCCAGCTGGAACTGACGTGGTAAAAAGAACTTAGCGTTCAAACTGATAAGGTAAAGGCCTTGCAGAAACATCCCCAGAGTCACATTGGCTGTCGCAATCATAGTCACTGCTTTTACATGATAAATTAAATACCGAGCGAGATGTGCAAGAACCATCAGAATAGCTTTCTGTCGCCGTCGCTGACACTCATGTGACGTCACATCCAAGAGTATTTAAGCCATGCCGAGGTTTAGTTGATTACCTCCCGTTTTCTTGATTACAGGTGAAAATGCCCACTTTCGCGGATCGATTTCGTGTGATCGGGAGCGAATCGGATGTTTATTTTACCAATTTATCAAACATTTCATATTTCTGCATAAGCTGACCAATTATCGAAAACCTCTAAAGTAGACCTTTAAGCTACGTGAGGAATGGTACGTTGGATATGTTAGACAACGAAAGACAATTAGTCAATGCTGTGGGGAGAGGGGGGGGGGGGGGGGGGGTACAACCTAACTCATAGCCGTCTGGGCCTTTTCAAATGTAGCGTATGTGTATGTTCTCTATTATATGTATTTGTTGTATGATTGAACGTTATAGGATTAAGTTTTTGTAGTGATATTTGAAGAATAAGTGAATGTCACATTGGTAGGATTAGGATTTGTTAGTTATTGTAGTAATAGTATTTGTAGTTGGGTGTAAGGTGTATTATTGTATATGAGAAGGGTGAATGTAGTATGACTTTGTAAAGCGCTTAGAGAAATTCGTTTGATTAAGCGCTATATAAGAAATCATTATTAATTAGTATTAGAGAACAGAGAAGAAAGAAAGAAAAAGAAAGAAAGAAAGACAAAGAAGGAAAGAAAGGAAGAAAGAGAGAGAGAGAGAGAGAGAGAGAGAAGGAAAGAAAGAAGAGAGGAGAGAGAGAGAGAGAGAGAGAGAGAGGAGAGAGAGAGAGAGAGAGAAGTCGGATCAGAACAGTGGAGATGAGAGAAATCTGTGCTGACATACATCGCGAGCGATGGCATGCTGCATGTTCTACAAGCGGTATTATTGTAATTTTACTGGGAAACTCTTTTTATTCGCTTGATTCCAAAATCTGCACGTGATCAGACGTCCTGTATGTGACTCGACTGGAAGCTTGCTCGTCTAGCTCTCGGTTAGAGCGCATTCTGAAGGACACCCCCTCCCACCCTCTTTTTTGCACTCCCAGTTCATATAGAAGAGGGAGTACTTTACAATGGGAATGAAGAAATGCTGTCTGTCTGTCTGTCTGTCCATGGTCAAAATATGTTCCACTCGCTCCAGACAAAACTTCTGGGCCGATCTTTCTGAAAATGTGTAGGTATGTTCATTATGGGTCACGGATGATGCCCGATGTTTTATTTTTACCAGAATAGCCGTTACTAACGGCTATTACGGCCCCAAACGGTTTTTCTTCTTTATGGAATATCTCAGTGACGAAATACATCATGACGCATGTTAGATTGTGAGGTCAAACATATTATGACGCATGTATTGTAACGTTTTTTTTTTTCAGGAAGATATACTGGGAGTACGTTTATATGCTTTGCATCTTGTTTTATGAACTTAACGCGTCACTGATCGTCACAAGAGAGTAGGGCGCGCTCATTAAATTTTGTTTTTCATGGGAGAGCCCAGCCAAGGATCCTGGGATCGGTCCTGCTTTGAGGCAGCCAATGTTAAAGGGGATTTTCTCTTTGGTGTCAACACTTGTGTTTACATGTAAAAACAGGGACCCCTCCATCCCCCCTCCCCCCTCACCTGTCCCACACCCCTTGCCATTCACACACGTAAACGTTGAAGAGGGAGGAAAAAGCCACCACCGTTTGCGCGCACTTCAAACTCCGTTCAATCGTCTCTGGAAGAGTAGATCATTGTGTGGATGACGCTTAAAGACAAAACCACACACACACACACACACACACACACACACACACACACACACACACACAGAGGTAAGGTAATGTTGCTAATAACCCAGCCGACCGCAAAGGGCCATATCAGGGCTGTCACCGCGTTGAAGTCAACTCACGAGTCATGAGAGAGAGAGAGAGAGAGGAGAGAGAGAGAGAGAGAGAGAGAGAGAGAGAGAGACTGACAGACAGACAGACAGACACAGACACACAGAGACAAAGAGTAAATACAGAACTATCAGAATACATACACAATGGTGTCATCTTTTGATATTATCCCCGAAGACTGTGTGTGGCCACCTTAACGGTGGAAATTAAAAACGGTCCTACGCAAAACTTTGACCAATGGCGACCTTCGGAGTCCTCAGTCAAAGAACGAATAACACGAAAGAAGCGCTGAGTTGTGATGGGACCTCTTCTCTCCCCATTATCTCCCTCCCCCTCCCCCCCCCCCCCCCCCCCCCCTCCCATGCACTCCTCCATCCCCATCCCATCCGGATCCTGTTCTCAACTTCTTTGTTCTTCGTTTACAGTTGTTTGTTTTTTTTTTTTTTTAACCTTCGGGCAATCAGCGTACTTGATGGATAGAGCGGCTGGTTCTCAGCTGTTGACCGCACTAACAAGATCTGAGATTTGGTTGCCTCCGGGAAAAAAAGAATTATAGTGATCTTTGTCTGGTTACAAACAGAGGAGGGGCGGACGAGTTATTTTAGCTTTCTTTTTTTGTTCTCTCTGTCTTGCTTTCTGTCTCTACTTCTTTCTTTTTTTTTGTTTTAAGAAAAAAACAACAATAACAACAAATCTTTGATTATAGTTGCAAACAATATACAGAATGCTATGAGAGAAATAACAAGCCGAAAGCTTATGCTGTGCTCCGCAAAATTACATGAAAACAAGTGACTGACTTGACGGCTGCAGTAACAAATATAATACATGTTATGTTTAAGGTTTACAGATTTCTCTCTTTCCTTCCCTGTTTCATATAGTGTTCTGTCCGTCTATCCTTCCCTGCCTGTGCACTCCCCCACCCCTCTTGTTTCATTCAGTTGGGAATCTCTCTCTCTCTCTCTCTCTCTCTCTCTCTCTCTCTCTCTCTCTCTCTCTCATTCCCTCCGTGTGTGTGTCTGTGTTTCTCTCTCTCTAAGACAGAGAGAAATAGAGAGAGAGAGAGAGAGGGGGAGAGAGAGAGAGAGAATGAGACAGACAGTTGACAGTTCTATTGTCAATAAAACTATCAATTGTGTCTCTCATTCTGTCTCTCTCTGTTTTCTCTGTCTCTTTTACACCACACTAATTCAAATCCTTCTCACATTAGTGTGGGCGCTCCCCTTCCCTTCCCCTTCATCATTGCCAACACCCTTGTTTATTTGGGGTTTTTTCCTGCTCTTTAATCTATCCAAATGGACGAATCAGCATTGTTATGTTCACCTAGTTAGTCAGCCTGGCCCTGAAAATGTAACCAGTTTGGTGAACCAGAATTGACAGCTCCAACCATGATTGTTTTTCTGTCCATGGCCCTGAAAATCTAACCGGTTTGGTGAATCAGAATTGACAGCTCCAACCATGAATGTTTTTCTGTCCCTGGCCCTGAAAATCTAACCGGTTTGGGGAACCAGAATTGACAGCTCCAACCATGATTGTTTTTCTGTCCCTGGCCCTGAAAATCTAACCGGTTTGGGGAACCAGAATTGACAGCTCCAACCATGATTGTTTTTCTGTCCCTGGCCCTGAAAATCTAACCGGTTTGGGGAATCAGAATTGACAGCTCCAACCATGATTGTTTTTCTGTCCCTGGCCCTGAAAATCTAACCGGTTTGGGGAACCAGAATTGACAGCTCCAACCATGATTGTTTTTCTGTCCTGGCCCTGAAAATCTAACCGGTTTGGGGAACCAGAATTGACAGCTCCAACCATGATTGTTTTTCTGTCCCTGGCCCTGAAAATCTAACCGGTTTGGGGAACCAGAATTGACAGCTCCAACCATGATTGTTTTTCTGTCCCTGGCCCTGAAAATCTAACCGGTTTGGGGAACCAGAATTGACAGCTCCAACCATGATTGTTTTTCTGTCCCTGGCCCTGAAAATCTAACCGGTTTGGGGAACCAGAATTGACAGCTCCAACCATGATTGTTTTTCTGTCCCTGGCCCTGAAAATCTAACCGGTTTGGGGAACCAGAATTGACAGCTCCAACCATGATTGTTTTTCTGTCCCTGGCCCTGAAAATCTAACCGGTTTGGGGAACCAGAATTGACAGCTCCAACCATGATTGTTTTTCTGTCCCTGGCCCTGAAAATCTAACCGGTTTGGGGAACCAGAATTGACAGCTCCAACCATGATTGTTTTTCTGTCCCTGGCCCTGAAAATCTAACCGGTTTGGGGAACCAGAATTGACAGCTCCAACCATGATTGTTTTTCTGTCCCCGGCCCTGAAAATCTAACCGGTTTGGGGAACCAGAATTGACAGCTCCAACCATGATTGTTTTTCTGTCCCTGGCCCTGAAAATCTAACCGGTTTGGGGAACCAGAATTGACAGCTCCAACCATGATTGTTTTTCTGTCCCTGGCCCTGAAAATCTAACCGGTTTGGTGAACCAGAATTGACAGCTCCAACCATGATTGTTTTTCTGTCCCTGGCCCTGAAAATCTAACCGGTTTGGTGAATCAGAATTGACAGCTCCAACCATGATTGTTTTTCTGTCCCGGGCGTATCAGGTGAAGCGAAAACAAGAAGCCTAACGCGAAATTATAAACGCTAGTGTACTGGCATTTATTCGTCATGGGAATGACTACGGTTTTTTTAGTGTGTCCCATGCACAATAGAACAAACCAGAGTCCTGTCAGTTTTCGGATCGATAGTCTTCGAACTGACGTGTGCGATTCCGGACCAGACAGGTGCATCGTATTACACCGTGGCCACGCACTGGCGTGAAGTCTCACACCTGCCGGACATTAGAGCATGTCGCGTTGCGCGTCACTGTATAGGGCAGAAAAGAGCCATCGGGCCGGGCTAATCTAAAAGAGCCGAATGGGTGTGTTTGCTGACATTAGCAGGAGATCCGATCTTCTGCGTACGCAGGCTGAAACTCCTGCGGACGCTCCCTATATGGACAGGCAAGTATTAATCCCATCTACCCTACAAAGGGAGTGGAGTTTTGTGTGCATGACCGTTTTTATCCCGCCATTAAGGCAGCCATACTCCGTCTTTGGGGAAGGTGCATGCTATGTGTAACGTGTCATCCATACCAGCGGCCAAACTGGCCTTCTCATCCGAAAGTTGGTGATGGGATTTTACGTGTGTGCAAGATGCTATGCGTGCTTTCACACACGGAACCTCGGTTTTAGTCTCATTCGAAGGACTGTATGGGAAATGGAGTCAGAACTAATGTTAACTCCGAGGGAAAAATTCCCCCTGTACCGAAACGGCCTGGCGGAGATTCGAACCTGCAACCCTTGGATTACGAGTCTGGCGCTCTACCAGCTGAGCTGGTGCGCGTGCATACACACACACACACACACACACACACACACACACACACACACACACACACACACACAGAGGAACAAAGGAGAGTGAACGATTCTCTCTCTCTCTGTTTCTCAAGCTCTCTCTCTCTCTCTCTCTCTCTCTCTCTCTCTCTCTGTCTCTCTCTCTCTCTGCCTCTCTGTCTGTCTCTCTCTCTCTGTATCCTTGTCTGTCTGTGTCTTTATCTCCATGCCTGCCAATCTGTCTGTCTGTCTCTGCCTTTGTCTCTCTGTGCTGTTTGTCATCTTGTGTAGATACGCTCAGAAGCACATACAAATAAGTACACCGGGGATACTTGAATCCTTCTCCCATTAGTGGTGAACGCTCCCTTCCCCTCCTCCTCGATCATTACCAACATTCTTGGTTTTTTTTTTTCCTCCCACCTTGATCGGTCCAAATGGACTAGTCAGCAATATCATGCGCACCATAGTTAGGCAGCCTAGACATGCTAATCTAATGGTTCAGTGAACCGGAATCGACAACTCCAGCCATGATTGCTTTTCCTGTTCCTGGCGCATCAGATGAAGCGTAACGAGAAGCCTAATACGAAGTTATAAACACTAGCATACTGGCACTTATTTGTCATAGAAATGACTACGGCTTTGTTCGTCGTGTGTCCCAAGCACGAAAATAACAAACCTGAATCCTGTCAGTTTTTGGATCGATAGCCTTGAAGTGATGTGTGTGATTCTGGACTAGACAGGCGCATCGTATGAGACCAGTTCCCAAGCACCGGTGTGAAATGTTACACCTGACGGATATGAGAACATGTAGCGTTGCGCGTGACTGTTTAAGGACAGAAAAATAGCCATCGAGCTGGGCTACTCAGTAATGGTGGAATCAGTGCGTTTGCTGCCATGCAAGACGTCCCCCGTATTGATAGCGGGAGATCCATTCGTATCCTGATGTAGCTCTGACGTGAGAAAACATGTTATATTTTTGACAATCAGGTTTGACAGTGTGTAACGCTTGGTTTGATGGGTGTCTGACACTTGATGCATAATGCATGTACTATATCCATGTGGTTGTGCAAGAGAGAGAGAGAGAGAGAGAGAGGGACAGACAGACAGACAGACAGACAGACAGAGAGAGAGCAAGAGACAGACAGAAAGAGAGAGAGAGCAAGAGAGAGAGAGAGAGAGAGGACAGACAGAGAGAGAGAGCAAGAGAGAGAGAGAGAGACAGACAGACAGACAGACAGACAGAGAGCAAGAGACAGACAGAAAGAGAGAGAGAGCAAGAGAGAGAGACAGAGAGAGAGACAGAGAGAGAAAGCAAGAGAGAGAGAGAGAAAGGGAGGGAGGAAGGGGGGAGGGAGACAGAAAGACAGACAGACAGAGCCAGAGAGAAGGAAGGAGTGTGGACGATTTCTCTCTCTCTCTCTCTCTCTCTCTCTCTCTCTCTCTCAAACCTCTCCTTCTCCATCTGTATCCCCCCCCACCCCCCGTCTCTCTCTCTCTCTGTCTGTGCTGTTTGCTTTCTTGCACACGTACGCCCAGAAGCACAAACAAAATGAGAATACCAGGATACTAAAATCCTTCTCCCATTAGCGTGGGCGGCGCCAGCCCCTTCCCCTCCATCATTACCAACGCTCTTGTTTTTCCTCCTCTTTAATCTATCTGAAGGGACGACTCAGCATTATTATGTGCATCGTAGTTAGGCAGCCTAGCCATGCTAATCTAACCTGTTTGGTGAACCGGTATCGACAACTCCAGCCATGATTGTTTTTCTGTTCCTGGCGCATCAGATGAAGCATAACAAGAAGCCTACTGTGAAATTTTAAACGCTGGTGTACTGGCATTTGTTCGTCATGGAAATGACTACGACTTTGTTCTTGTGTTCCGTGCAAAATATAACAAACCTGACCGCTGTCAGTTTTTGGATCAATGGTCTTCGAGCTGACGTGTGCGATTCTGAATCAGACAGACGCATCATATTATACCGTGTCCAAGCACCGGCGTGAAATCTCACACCTGCCGGATATTAGAGCATGTAGCGTTGCAGAAAATGGCCATTGGGCTGGGCTAATCAGTAATGGTTGCTGACATATAAGACGTTTCCCGCATTGACAGCGGGAGATCCGATCGTATCCTGGTGCGGCTCTGACGTGAGAAAATATATAATCCTTTGATAAATCAGGTTTGCTGATATAAAGCGGTCAGTTTCTTCTTCTTCCTCGTTCGCCTTCCGTTAGATGAGCAGCCCGGTGTCCTCGATGAAGGCTGCCGTCCACCGCAGCTCCTCCAGGGTGCCGTACAACTTGGCTTCCAGTGCTGTCGGTATTGGCCAGTACTTGCTTCTGGATGCTGCATGCGTCATACAGTCTTGAAGGATGTGGTCGGTTGATAGGAAGCGGTCAGTTTGATGTGTGCCTGAAAGTTAGTGCAAAATGCATGTCTCATATCCATACTAGTTGATCTGTATGTTCGTGCGCGCGCGCGTGTCCACGCACACACACACACACACACACACACACACACACACACACACACACACGTACACTCTCTCTCTGTCTCACACACGCACACACACACACACACACACACACACACACACACACACACGCACACACACACACACTCAACAGAGAGAGAGAGAGAGAGAGAGAGAGAGAGAGAGGAATGAAGGAGTGTGAACGATTCTCACTCTCTCTCTCTGTTTCTCACGCTCTCTCTTTGTCTGTCTGTCTCTGTCTCCCTGTCTCTATCTGTCTCTCTGTCTGTCTGTCTGTCTCTGTCTTTGTCTCGCTGTACTGTTTGTTGTCTAGTGTAGATACGCTCAGAAGCACAAACAAATAAGTACACCGGGATACTCAAATCCTTCTCCCATTAGTAGTGAACGCTCCCTTCTCCTTCCCCTCCATCATTACCAACACCCTTGTTTTGTTTTTCCCCCTCCTCTTTAACCTATCCAAATGGACAAATCAGCATCATTATGTGTAGAGTAGTTAGACAGCCTAGCCATGCGAATCTAACAGGTTCAATGAACCGGAATCGACAACCCCAGCCACGATTGTTTTCCTGTCTCTGGCGCATCAGATGAAGAGTAACAAGAAGCCTAATGTGAAATTGTAAACGCTAGTGTACTGGCATTTATTCGTCATGGAAATGACCACGGTTTTGCTCGTGTGTCCCGTGCATGATATAACAAACCCGAACCCTGTCAGTTTTCGGATCGATAGTCTTCGAAATGATGTGTGCAATTCAGCACCAGACAGGCGCATCGTATTATACCGTATCCAAGCACCGGCGTGAAATCTTAAACATACCGGATATTAGAGCATGTAGCGTTTCGCGTGACTGTCTAGGGCATAAAATGGCCATCGGTCTGGGCTAATCTGTAATGGTCGAACAAGAGTGTTTGTTGACATATAAGACGTCCCCCGTATTGATAGCGGGAGATCTGATCGTATTCTGGTGTGGCTCTGACGTGAGAAAATATGTTAGCCTTTGATGATCAGGTTTGCCTGTGTGCAGCGGTCGGTTTGATGTGTGTCTGACACGTGGTGCAAAATGCATGTTTCGTATCCATACCACTTGACACCTGTGTGCGTTGCGTGTATAGAGAGAGAGAGAGAGAGAGAGAGAGAGAGAGAGAGAGAGAGAGAGAGAGAGAGAGGGAGGGAGGGAGGGAGTATGGACTCCTCTCTCACTCTGTCTCACTCTCTCCCCCCGTCTCTCTCTCTTTCTCTCTGTCTCTGTCTCTGTCTCTCTCTCTCTTACACACACACACACACACACACACACACACACACACACACACACACACACACACACAGAGTAACTTGTGACCAATTATCGCGTTTAATTAAACATCCCACAGAGGGACGCCCACGATCATCTTCCAAAGGACACTTGTTTTGGCTGCGCCGGCATCATTGTATTAGTTGGCCCAGTGTTGTCCGGTTTTCGGTTGACCTTACCTGATTGCCGAGCGTCTGTGTGTTGATTAGGAAAAACAAAATAAGGAACTAAGCAAGTAATAGTCCAGTTTGGAAAGGGGAAAAAGGTAAGACTCTGTCATTTAGGCGATATATTCTAATACTTCAGTCGATAGGGTTACCTGTTACTACTTGATACTCTGCGCACAAACCATGATGAGCGAACTACTTTTTTGTCCTGTCTGAGTGTGTCTGTGACTTGGCAACAGGTGATTCAGACTGGTCGTCACATGTTACGAGGTTGTTTGTTGGAGCGATACTACCAGTGATGACATTATTTTGAGATTTCTCAGTTTAAAAATAAGGACAAACTTTCGAAGGGAAATAAAACAAAACCCACTGGTCGATGCTATAAAACAGTGTCTGACAGGGGAGATAATTTAAACTGTGGGTTAAGTGCCCCGGGCTGCTGTAACCTTTTTTTTTTCTTTTTTTTTTAATGCTATTTATGCATTACTTAATTAAGAGAGAAGGTAATTGTCAGTACTCTTCCTGCTCTACAGGGATGCCTCCAAACAAAGCTAAGTCATTTCTTTGTTCTTGATTGCTCGTCACGTGTGGTTGTCCTGCGAGTGAAAGACCTTAGAGTCGAAACGCGGTTTTTTTTTGTTTTTTTTTATTTTGGTGTGTTCGTTCCATTCGTTTGGTGAACGTAGTACCACAAGTTTTATTCTCTCGCTTCAAAATTCTGCCCCCAGACACTCTTCCTTCAACCTAGGGCACGATCTAATTTACCGTTTAACAGGAAGGATAGAGAGCGAAGACAAGGAGCGACGAATCAGTAGTAACGCTAGGAGAGAAAAAAAAAACAAACCCCTCCTGAATCTGTTTCCGATAATACTTTCAACAGTACCAGAGCATATAAGTTCCCGGTGGTCGAACGATAGGAGAAAAACCCCGAATCTGTTTCCGATAATACTTTCAGCAGCACCAGAGCGAATTGACTACCCGGTGGTCGAACGAGGAGAGGCCATTTCCACCGCTACTCTTCCTCGTATCGTCTGTGGTACAGTCAGTCGGTGATGAAGGATGCAGTGATGGTGTGGTTACGCGGTGAGAAGGTTTCGCCAGCTGGTCCGACCTGTCTAGGTTTCCCAGAGGCCGTGGGCTGGATCTGTATCCCCCTACCCATCCCTGCTTCACTCCGCTCACCTGATAACGGCCGTTTCCATAGCAATGCAAACAGCTCTAGTCGGGAACCACTTCGTGTTTGAAGCCAAGGGGGGTTTCATTCTTTGCGTAAATGGAAGACGAAAGGGGGGTGCGGGTGCGGGTGGGGGTGGGGGTTGTGGGGAGGAGGAGGAGGAGGGAGGGGTTGAGCTAGGGAACGTTTTGGGGTGGAGAATGATTCGGTTTGATCAGTGGCGTTGGCGTGTGTGGGGATTGGGGGAGGGGGGGGGGGGTAGGAGGGAGGGGGCTGGGGTTGGCGGTAAGCATGTGTCTGTGCTCGGGTATATGATGCGCATACGCAGGTTTCAGAGAACGGATGGGTCTCACTGAATAGACCGAGTGGAAATGATGTGTTGGCTGTTGTATGGTCATCAGACTGGCGATTAGGTCAGAAGTCACGCAATCTAAAGTAATTTACGTTTTCTGTTAGAAAACGTTTTTTTTTCTCACACGAAGATAAACGGGGCAGTGGGTGGTTATTGTGGGAAAAAAATGTGGTTGTTTACAGGATGTTGATCTGTCACCGATAATTTCTCTAAGGCTCTGGAATGGCCCAGTTGTAATTGCGTGGGACGCTCAGGTTACGCTGTCAGAGACAGACAGCAGAAGCCAGGAGGCCAGGCGGAGAGGTTTGGCTGCACTAGTTTTTTTTTTTTTTTTTTTTCTTTTTCTTATCCTTTTTTTCATTCGCCTGCGCGGAAGGAACGGCGGTTCGTTTTTGCTGCCCAGGGAGTTGAGGAATCCGCAATCTTTCCGGGTTCTACCGTGATGCGAGGAGATTGCACACTGATATGGATGGAGACGGGGAAAACCTGGGGGGAGTCGGACAAAAAACGGGCTGGAAAGCGCAGAGAGAGAGGGAGAGAGAGAGAGTTTATGGCCTCTGGCGAGAGAGAGAGAGAGAGAGAGAGAGAGAGAGAGAGAGAGAGAGAGAGAGAGAGAGAGAGAGCATCTTTGGCTTCTGATCAAATATCAGACAGTAACAAATGTGTTCCTGTTATGTTGTTGTAGCGCTGTGGTGTTATTACAGATCTACAAGAATTGATGGTGTAACTTGTAGAGCTAATCGACCCTGAAGGATTGCTGTATCACAGGCCCCGCTTCCAGAGCAATCAGTAGAAAATGGCTGCATTATCCATGAGTGTCTGACAGGGGGTGGGGGGGGGGGGGGGGACCCAACATGGTTCTGTTTTCCTAAGACAACAGTTAGATCGTTTGTCTTTTATTCCATGGTCGTGTGTAGTGTAGGTTTATCGAGGACGACCTGCCGGACACAAAATACAGACAGTTGTTGTTGGTCTTGCTCTTTCGGGTGTTTTGTGGTAGCTCTCGTTCTGTGGTTTTACCGTCGACATCCTTCACATGTACTCTGGGCAGCAAAGACAGTTGTTCCGTGAGAAAGTCGAAGGAGAGATCAACCTAACCCCATCAGAGCAAGAACACTAGAAGAAAGGCAGGGAGAACGTCACTGCTTTATGTTACGTGCCCGGAGGATGTAGACGGTGAGACTAACGTCTTCTGAGCCAGTGGTTCTGAAGGGCGAGCTGTTTCCCAGACCGAAATTTGTAAGGAGACAGATAACCAGTAGAACTTAATGATGTTTTGAATATGTCTTTTGGTGCTGTGCCACTTGCACCAATCAGAGGACCGAACGGACAAGGAGGAAGAAACATCCAGGAAGAGCTAAGCAGCAGAAGGTTTTCGGAGAGGAACCCCCCGTTGCCGGATTCGAACCCACAACTTTTGGATGGGCGGGCGTCTCAAAGCGTGTCTTTTTAGACGGATGACTTACCCTACTACTAATGCGACACCTAATCTAAATTGGGAAATTTAAGCGTAATATATTTCTATATACTTGTTGCACAATCGACTGCCCTAACCAAAGGATCCTACTCACGATGTTATAAACATGTCCGTTAATGCTTTACCACCTGTGTTAACCAGAGGATCGAACCGACCATGTTTTTAAATAGGTCATTTTGGTGCTCTACCGACTGCAGCAATCAGAGGATCTGACTCACACAGTTTTAGATAATGTCAGTTAGGCGCTCTATCGATTGCACTAACTGGACACAACAGATTTCCCAGTGTGCCCAAACTGCAACATTAGAAGCGAAGCCCTGGCAGCATCCAGATTGATTTTCAGCATTGATATCAGCGGGATCAGGCCGGACAGTTGATTAGGATGATCCATATCCTTATGGATCTCTGTTTTGTTGATTGACTGTGACTGGGGGCATTGGTCCTAATTCAAACACCAATGCCGAATGCCCGCCCTTTAACCACAAGGCAGTTGATTAATAATAATAATAATAATGATAATAATAATAATAATGAATACTTATATAGCGCCTATTCTCGGCTAGAGACCAAGCTCTAAGCGCTTTACAATCCACACTCGTTTACACAACGGGCTGCCTACCTGGGTTGTGCCGACTGAAGAGCTGCCAGCTGGCGCTTCATTCAGTCGTTTCCCGTGTCATCCAGTCAGTATCGTTCAATATCGTTCACTCAATGTCCTTACTTCCTTCATTCTTTCCATTTCTCACGCAGGGTGCATGCTATGTGTAACGTGTCATCCATACCAACGGCCACACTGGCCTACTCTTCCGAAAGTTGGTGATGGGATTTTACGTGTGTGCAAGATGTTGTGCGTGCGTTCACACACGGAACCTCGGTTTATAGTCTCATTCGACGGACTGTATGGGAAATGGAGTCAGAATCAATGTTAACTCCGAGGGAAAAAATCCCCCTGTACCGAAACGGCCCAGATAAGATTCGAACCCGCAACCCCAGGATCACGAGTCCGGCGCTCTACCAACTGAGCTATTCCGGCTCCCTGTACTGATGAGGGACAACTTTCTGCATGATGGATGCGGGCCATATGTATCAGGCAAGTGGTGTTTTACACCATGGAGTTCTACTTATAACATGATTGTAATTTTGTGTGGCTGTTTCTGGCATAAAGACGTTTAATGAAATGAAATAAAATTAATGTATCACAGCCACTTTGTTGCTGTAAGTATTACCATTGGTCATTTTCAGAAGTGGGAAACTTAATGTGGATATATTTGACATTTTGTTTTGAATGATTAATTAATCTCTAATTTCACGAGTAGGAAATTACTGGGTAATCGAGGTCTTGTTTTACGCTTCTCAGATGTGTTTAAAGTATTCTGATACTTCTTGACTACCCGAGAAGACTTAGTTTAAACTGTATTTTAGATGAAGTATCTTGTTTGATTTCATGCACAAATTTTCATGATGTATTTTTTGTTATGTATCAGTAAAAAGAAACTCGCAGAGGTATGGGGTGCCAGTGCATTCCATACAGAATAGAGTCAACAGGCCCGTGATACGAGTCGACACTCGGATTATGTTTTTGGCTCAGATTTGCAGATTACAGTTCGCGTGTGTGTGTGTTAGAGCGTTAGAGAGAGAGAGAGAGAGAGAGAGAGAGAGAGAGAGAGAGAGAGAGAGAGAGAGAGAGAGGAACACTGTTTCCAAAATAAACTGAAATGAGCTCTTTCGACAATTGCCAAATGGGCTCTTTCAACAAATGCGTTGATAATTGATGGTCTTTAGCTGTGTTGCAAACTATTAAACAGCTCTCGATCGGCGTGACAAATCAACGGGAAAGTTGAGATCAGGAACATGTGTTGGTTAGTGCATTACATTGAGAGAGAGGGACAAAACGATGCCATCGCAGAAACATGAATTAGAAATACAGGGTTATGAACAATATTACAAATGCTGGCACAGTTCGCAAGTCCTGGCGTTCATAAGCTGAAGTTGGGGCTCAGTTATTTGGAGTGGCAGCCTTTTGTTTGTTTATTTGTTTATCTCCTCCCTCAGGCCCCGGCAGCAATTCGAGTGAGCCCTTCGTACTTATTTCCTTGAAATGCTGATTCAGGCATTGTCTGTCAGTTGCTAATCTTATTGCGGCACACGTAATTCAGCATAAGTTGTAATTTTGCTCATTTATTGTTGGTGTTACTGTTGTAACCTCTCATCACCAAAAGTCTCATTTT
>CM065725.1:61531838-61539338 GCA_033310375.1 Conus canariensis
TTGCTCCTTTGCCTCTGTTTTCAGTCTGTTCCATGTCTGTTTCTGTTATCGTCTCTCTCTCTGTACATTCTGTCTCTCTCTCTCTCTTTGTCTCTCTCTTTGTCTCTGTTTCTCTCTCTCCTCTCTCTCTCTCTCTCTCTCTCTCTGTCTCTCTCTCTCCTCTCTCTCTCTCTCTCTCTCTCTCTCTCTCTCTCTCTGTATATGTAGCTTCATCTCCTTTACCATCTTTCTCCCAGTACTTCTTTCCTCCTTCCTTTCCCTTTTCCTCCTCCTGTTCTTATTCGTCAAACATCGTTTTAATAGGGCCTCCAAAATATGCTCCGCGTTCGTTTCCGTCCCAAAAGACCAGTGGGCTATTTTCAGAACGATTTCCTAGCGCTGTTGATCGGATGTTTTTCAGCACAAGTTTCCAGAAATAATCTGGGGAGGGGGGGGGGGGGGGGGGGGGGGGGGGGGGGGGGGGGGGTTTGTGTGTGTATGAGTTTCTCGTTACTTATATGTCGTCCGAATGCTGTAGTGTGTGCACAGGTAAAGCTTTGGTTTGAATGGGATTATAGATCCCGCTGTTGTTGACGGTTATAAATATGTCCACATGACGTACTTATGTCACCTCCCGTCGTTCTGTTAATGGACTTTTCAGATTGTGGATGTAGGTTTCCTGCCACCCCAACCCTCCCCCCCCCCCCCCCCTCCCCCTCCCCCCATCTTCCAGTTACCGGATTTTGTTGTAGTCCCTCCCCCCCCCCCCCCCCCCCCCGGTTCAGTTCACTCCTGTGTCTCTGTTTCCAATCTGTTTCATCCTGTCTGTTTCTGTTATTGTCTCTGTACATGTGTGTGTGCGTGCGTGTATGCGTGCGTGTGTGTGTGCGTGCGGCATGCGCTCGCGCGCGCATATGTATGAATGTGTACCCCGTATGCGTGCATGCGAGATTGAACTTGAAAACACAAAGCTGGAGCATGGCTGTTTGTTTTTTTTTTTTTTTTTTTTTTTTTTTTTTAAAGATCAGTTGCAGTTAGAAATGACGTATGCATGTTTTCTTTGATTAAGCGCGGCTGATTTTTATCTCATAATGTCCGTATTGGTGTCACTGACACACATTTAAACGCAGGTTTCACGTGCATGCTGAAGCGAAAACCTTTTGCAGCAGCAGTTGCAGTGCCCCAGTGAGCCGTGTGTGTGTGTGTGTGGTGTGTGTGTGTGTGTGTGTGTGTGTGTGTGTGTTTGTGTGTGTGTGTGTGTTGACCTGTGCAGATGTCCAGGAGTGTAACGGTCTGTCGGTGGACTGGGTGTCCAACCACCTGTACTGGACAGACGCCGGCAAGCTGACCGTGGAAGTGGCCAACTACGATGGCAGTGGCCGGCGGATTCTGATTGGATACGGCCTGCAGATACCGCGCGGCATCGTGGTCAACTCCGTCTTCGGGTGAGTGTGTGTGTGTGTGTGTGTGTGTGTGTGTGTGTAGTGTGTGTGTGTGTGTGTGTGTGTAGTTTGTAGTGTGTGTGTTTTGTGTGTGTGTGTGTAGTAAGTGTGTGTGTGTGTAGTGTGTGTGTGTGTGTGTGTGTGTGTGTGTGTGTGTTTGTTTGTTTGTGTGTTTAGTTTGTAGTGTGTGTGTGTGTGTCTGTGTGTGTTGTGTGTGTAGTTTGTAGTGTGTGTGTGTAGTGTGTGTGTGCGTGCGTGCGTGCGCGCTCGCGTTCGTTCGTGCGTGCGTGCGTGTATTTAATTTACGATCCCATATCTCTACCAAAGATGATATCGCCATTGTCGTCTATTGCTTTGTTTGTATGTTTGTCCGTCCGGCAAACAATGGTGCGAAAACAAAGCAGCAAAACCCTGAACGGACTGGATGCTGTCCTCTTCAGTCCCAATGTCCAGACGTTGGCGCCACGCTCTCCTCGTCTCAAACTCTCTCCTGCCGACCAGTGCTCTTGTGGCACAGGCTCCCAACCCCCCACCCACATCTTACAGTCCTGCCCCCTCCTTTGAAGCCTCGAGACGCCAGACGTGGCCCAGTCCAGCTGAGGTCCAGGAGAAGCTGTGGGGACCGACCGGCGGGGTCACTGCGGTGGACTGTGGACTTCGCCTTACTGACCGGATTGAGGATGTAGCATGGCCGGGAACGCGAAAGAAAAAAAAAAGAAAGAAAGACAGAAAGAATGAAAGTTGGTGGAAAGATGGAATGTGTTGCAAGGAGGAATCCACTGAATCTGGCAAATATCCGGCTGAAAATGAGAGATCCGTTCGTTTTCCGTGGAGCAAGATTACGCTAAAATTACAGAAGCAGAAAAAAACAACCTGAACTCGATGGAATGATGGAGTATGACCCGAAGGTAGATCCAAGACATTTGGTGCGAATCCGGATCGAAAAGCAGATCCAGGATCCGTTTGACGTTGATGGTGGTCTTTGCTCTCCCGAGTATATTTCTGGGTCGTGTAGGTCAAGGGTCACCCAGTTCTCTTTGCCCCAGCGGAAATATCAGGCGGTCCATCATATTGATGGTGTTCCTCCTACCTTCTGGAAACCCATTCTGTCGCTCTCTCTGATCCCCCCCCTCCCCCCCCCCCTCCCCCCCCCCTCCCCTTCGCTGTCGTCCTTCGTTGTAGAGGATTGAAGAAATGCGCCTTCTGAGATGATACATACTTAAGCCATCAGGACCACCCTCAGATGTGGAGGGTAGGGGTTTGTCTCTTTGGTCTTCTTTGCACGTTTTGTTGTTGGTGTTGTTATTGTTGTTGTTGTTGTTGTATGTGTGTGTGTGTGTGTGTGTATGTTTTGACGGGTGTGCTTTCACTGAGTCATGGAAGAAAAAGGGAGGGGGTGGGGATGAGGGAGGGGGGGGGGGGTACAAAGAGTTTTTGAGGGGTTGACGGATTCACGGGGTGGATTGTTTTTCCTGGTTCCTGTATTTCCGAGTGTTTGTACACACACGCCGTGGTAGAATCTGCGACTGAATGCTGTATGGCATATATGTGTCAGCGTGTGTGTGAGCTCAGTGATTACTGCTTACTGGCAAATAAAACATTTCTCAGCTCTGAATGCATTGATGGAATAGAGCGTATAATGTACAGTGTTTTGTATTCCCTTCACATTTTTTGAAGGAGGTGGGGAGGTGTAGAGGATGTCTGGAATGGGAATAGGGGCATGGGGGTGTGGTGGGTGGGGAGAAGGTGGGGACAGTGATGGGGAAAGGGGGGGGGGGGGGGGCAGTATACTGGGAACATTCACGCGCAAAAAAACAAACAAACTAGACGTGTTTTTACAGTTTCAAACCGTTTTCCCTTTCACGTTCCGTGGGTGGTTTGTATTCACTGCGACCGCCCTGGGACTGTCTTATTCATGAATAAAACTAACCAGATCCCGAACGTCAATTGGAATAAAGCACTTTTCTCCATCCCCCCCCCCTCCCCCCCCCCCCCCCCCCCCCCGTCGTGATCTACGTGGGGTTTATTTAGTGAGAGCACTCTGGAATATCTCGTTTCAAAAGCGACGCCGAACCCAGGATGTCAATTACGGCGAAACGCTCTCCATTTCCAATCCTGGTCTGTGTTGGTTTTCATGGCAGGACAGTTGTGAATCCAACGCCTTCCTCGTAAAACGTCTGTGTGTCCGGGCTGTAAGGCAGCTCGCCTGCAACTCTGGAATGGAAAGAGGATGAACATGGAACTGCAGCCTTATGCGATGAGATTTCCCCGTGGTGGCTTTATCAGCCGATGAAATAGACCCTGTTGTCCGGAACAAAGGTCGGACCCAATAAATGAGATTTTGTTTGTTTGTTTTCGAAGCTGAGGCTTGGACTCAACTCGGTGTGAAATTCAAAGGACTGTTCAGGAAAAGAATGATAACTTGCACATCTTCTAAATGGACTGTTTTTTGCTTGTTTGTTTGTTTTTCTGTTTTTGTTGGGTTTGGTTTAAAAAAAAAAAAACTTTTGTAGACCTTTCGATTTGGACTTTAATCCTGTCGGCTTTTACGGGAGTGTGGAGATGATCACAAAACTCTTTGAACAGAATAATAACAGAGAATCGAATTGAACCTTTTTTTTTTAAATCTAAAATAATCACCAATGGTAGAGTGTAAAAGGAAAAAGAACATAGAAAAAGCTGATTTCCATTAATTTTTTGTTTTGTTTTTGTTTTGTTTTGCTATCGTCAGTGGATGTGTTTCCTTCATATATCATACTGTTCAGCTTACAGAACAGATGTTTTGTTGTAACAGTAGACAGACGGATATTAGTCTTGTGGTAGTACATTCTGGGCGTCCAGTCGAAAGTAGCTATCAACTAGTCTTGTGACAGTATATTTTGGCCCTTCAGTGATACATTAAAAAAAAAAAAAAAAAAAAAAAAAACGATTCTCAATCCAGACGTGCTGGAACAGAAAGGACCTAGCGTTAAGATACTTGACCAAAAAAAAAAAAAAAAAAAAAAAGGGGGGGGGGGGGACGAGATGGGGGAGAATGTGTGTGTGTGTGTGTGTGGGGGGGGGGGATAGGGGAGGAGGACCTTCTGTTTATCATTTTTGACTGACATAGATGACCTTAGATTCATTTCCTTTACTGAAACCTGCCACGCCTGCTGTTGGGAGTCCCTTGCCTCCGCAGTCGGCTGGTCTGTAAACTACAGGACTTGCCGTGGAGTTCGTTAGCGAGCGGTCATATGTGGTGAGACCACTCTGTAACCGCCTGCAGATAGTCTTGAAATGGGATGGGGGGGGGGGGGGGGGGGGGGGGGGGAGGAAGGAAGGATCGATTTGTCGTGGGAGTTCACTCTGGTACAAACACAAAAACTTCACACACAAAAAAGAAGTCTTTAGGGCGGTTGAAAAAAAAAAGAGAGATAGAGATAAATAGAGAGAGAGAGAGAGAGAGAGAGAGAGAGAGAGAGAGAGAGAAGGGAGCAGAGAGAGAGAGAGGAGAGAGAGAGAGAGAGACGAGAGAGAGAGAGAGAGAAGAGGAGAGAGGAGAGAGAGAGAGAGCAGAAAGAAAGAGAACGAGAGAGAGAGAGAGAGAGAGAGAGAAGAGAGAGGAAGAGAGAGAGAAGAGAGAACGAGAGAGAGAGAGAAGAGAGAAAGGGAGAGAGAGAAGAGAAGGAGAGAGAGAGAGAGAGAGAGAGAGAGAGGGAGGGATAGAGAGAGAGAGAGAGAGAGAGAGAGGGGGGGGGAGTTTACAAAGGAAGGGGAGAATTTTCTCTCAGGAGGTCATTAGAGTTGTGAAAAGAGAGAGAGAGAAAAAGGGCACAGAGAACCAAGTCTCTGAAGAAAAGATGACTTTTTTTTTTTTGTTTTTTTGTTTTTTGAGGAGATCCGTCTGTTGTGTGACCAGAGAGAAACATGTAAGGGAACAACCAAAACCTCAAAAGGGAAGACGCCTTTGTTATGGGAGGTAGGTCTCGACAAAAGAAAAAGAAAATCATGTAGGAGGAGGAGGGGTGGGGGGGGATGGGGGTGGGGGTGGGGGGGGGGGACCAAAAAAACAAGGTCTTTGAAAGGCAGAAGTCTTTTGTTGTTGGCGGAAAGTCTAGCAGAGCGATAAAGAGAACAACAACAACAACAACAACAACAACAAAATATCAAGTCATTAATGCGAAGTGAGCGTTAGCTATGAAAAAAAAAAAGAAAAAGAAAACAGAAAGTGTACGCAAAGAGGAAAGTCTACTCAAAAAGGAAAAGTTTTGAAAAGATGGGACTCTTTATTTTGTTGTTGTTGTTGTGTTTAGGGTTTCTATTGGCAGATGTGTCAGTGCGCTGGGTTTCCCGATCGTTGTGAGTTCAGTGCGTGTTTTTACTGGTCCTGTTGTATAGACCCGTCTTACAACGAGCTTCGTTCAGTCCTGGGTGATTGTGGTCAGAGGGCCATCATACCCGGTACGGATCCAGTAATGGTGAGGATGGTAGTAATTATAATGATAACAATAATAATCGTAAACCTCAACTATGTTGTGGCGGGGAGGGAGGGGGTTGGGGGGGGGGGATTGTTGGAAAGAAGTACGTATGTGTGTTTTGGTGCACGAACTGAATCTGAACATTGGAAATAATGTGAAAGGAAACTAACGAGCCCGTGCGCGCGCACGTGTGCGTGTGCGCGCCACGTGTTTATGTGTGTGTGGGTGGGGTGGTGTGATGTGGTTGTGTGTGGTGTTGTGTGGGTGTGTTGGTGTGGTGGTGGTGGTGGTGGTGGTGGTGGTGTGTGTGTGTGTGTGTGTGGTGTGTGTGTGTGTGTGTGTGTGTGTGTGTGTTGTAGGCGCGCGCGCGCGTGTATGTGTGTTTAATACACACACGGTTCTTCAGATCCTGTCCCTGTTTTCGTTTCTGTTCAAACGATGGAGCCAGAAACTGATATTGATACTTTGGCTGTGGGGGGAAAAAATGATGGAAAGAAGTAGGTAAACAGCTGCAAAGGAAGGTGTGGTTTGGTGCACTGACTGAATCTGAACATTGCAAATAATGTTAAAGGAAACTTACGAGCTCGTGCGTGCGCACGTGTGCGTGTGCGCGTCAAGCGTGTGTGTGTGTGTGTGTGTGTGTGTGTGTGTGTGTGTGTGTGTGTGTGTGTGAGTGTGTGTGGTGTGGCGTGATGTGGTGGTGGTGGTGGTGGTGGTGTGTGTGTGTGTGTGTGTGTGTGTGTGTGTGTGTGTGTGTGTGTGCGCGCGTGGTGTGGTGTGGTGTGGTGTGTGGTATGGTGTGTGTGTGTTGTGTGTGTGTGTGTGTGTGTGTGTGTGTGTGTGTGTGTGTGTGCAGGCGTGCGCGTGCGCGTGTATGTGTGTTTAATACACACACGGTTAGGGCCAAGTCAGTGTATTCCTTCAGATCCTGTCCCTGTTTTCGTTTCTGTGCAAACGATGGAGCCAGAAACTGATATTGATACCTTGGCTGTGGGGGGAAAAATGATGGAAAGAAGTAGGTAAACAGCTGCAAAGGAAGGTGTGGTTTGGTGCATTGACTGAATCTGAACATTGCAAATAATGTTAAAGAAAACTGATTAGCTCTTGCGCGCGTGCGTGTGCATGTGCGCGCCACGCATTTGTGTGTGTGTGTGTGTGTGTGTGTGTGTGTGTGTGCGCGCTCGCGTGTGTGCGTGCGTGTACGTGTGTATGTGTGTCTGTGTGCGTGCGTGTATGTGTGTCTGTGTGTGCGCGCGCACGCATATGTGTGTGTGTGTGTGTGTGCGCGCGCGCGCGCGCCAGCGTGTGTGTGTGTGTTTAATACACACACGGTTAGGGCCAAGTCAGTGTGTTCTTTCAGATCCTGTCCCAGCTTTCGCGTCTGCGCAAACTTGAGAGCCAGAAACTGACAAATGATACTTTGGCTGTAGGTAAGGTTGGGCAATATTATCATGATTGTATATCATTGTGATCATATGGCTATGGGTAAGGTTGGGCAATATTATCATGATTGTATATCATTGTGATCATATGGCTATGGGTAAGGTTGGGCAATATTATCATGATTGTATATCATTGTGATCATATGGCTATGGGTAAGGTTGGGCAATATTATCATGATT
>CM065725.1:61543938-61546438 GCA_033310375.1 Conus canariensis
GGGGGGTGGGTGTGGGGTTTTTCTGAGAGGGTGGGGGTGTGTCGGGGCCCTTTTTCTGTGAGGGCTGGGGGGTGTGTCGGGGCCCCTTTTGTAGCGGCTGGGCGGTGGTCGGGCCTTTTGTAGCAGGGCTGGGGTGGTGGTAGGCTTTCTGTAGCAGGGTGGGGGGTTGTAGGGCCTTTTGTGCAGGGGGGGGTGGTGTGTGGGGCCCTTTTTGCGGGCGGGGGTGGTTGTGGGCTTTCTGTAGCAGGGTGGGGTGGTGGTCGGGGGTTTTCTGTTGTCGATCGTCTTGGTTGAGTAGTTTCCTTGCGGGTTTTTGGGGGGCGTGGGGGGTTCCCAGTGACAGGCAAAACCAAAAAAAACCCAACCTACCGAATCGTGCAGCGCGTGAAGAAAAGAGAGAGAGAGGGGGGGGGGGGGGGGGGGGACTCGGAACTCGGAAAATTTTAATTGCAAAGGCCACGCCCTATCGAAATGAGGTAAGAAAAAAAAATGAAATCACACCATGCGCTGTAACATTTCTCTGACACGATCTTTACAAAACTTCTCACCCCAATGTAAATTTAAAATTGAGTTCCCGAAAGAAATAAAAAAACCACACCGTATGTAGCACCTCCCGACTCGAAGCTCGAATAAAATTTCGCTCGACTTAAATTGGCGCGCGAAAACCGAGAGAGGGGAGGGGGGGGAAAGGGAAATGGAGAGAGAGGGGGGGGGGGGAGGGGAAGAGGAGAGGGGAGGGAAGGGGAGAGAGAAGAGAGGAGAGAAGAATCCATGCGATTAAATTATTACCCAAAGGCCCTGCCTCTTTGTGAAGGGGGTGTGCAAGATAATCCCACCAAAAAAATGATTATTCCGAGATTGTTCGGTATTTCCCGAAAGAGGACAGAGAGGGAGAGAAAGGGGGGGGAAAAAAGCGAAGAAAAAGGGAATTTTTTAATTTGAGTGGAGGTAGGGGTAAGGGATAGAGGGGGGTAGGAGGGGGGAAGAGAGAGAGGGAGAAGGAGAAGAGAGGAGGAGGAGAAAGGGGAAAAAAAAGGCTCTACGACGTCCCCTTTAAAACGGAAATAGCCCGGAACGGTGAAGTCTTTTCATTTGAACCCTTTTAAATGGTGTAGGACAAAACTAACCCCGGGAAAAACATCCAGAAGAAAACGCTAAATGAACAGGTCGGTAAAAAAATGGGTACACCCGTTCGTAAATGCTGGGAAAAAAACCCAAACAAAAAATTTTTAAAAAGGTAAATGCTTAAGAAACGGGGGCTGGTAAATCAAAGAAACCCCCTGTTTGTAAAATGTGATATAATTTTTTTTTTTTTTTATTTCATTTTATTTATTTAAATTTTCCTTACTTTTTTTATTTTTTATTTTTTTTTTTTTTCATTTTATTTTGTTGTTGTTTTGTTGCTGGCCCCCTTAAGCCATTATCAAATTTTACCATAATCCTAACGTCACTAATAATATCATCCCTTCTACAAAACAAGCTAAAACCCCCCTTTTTTCACACCCCCCCCCCCCCCCCCCCCCCCCCCCCCCCCCCATGATCCCCTCCTTGGTGGCCTCGTTTCCGTCCGGCCGCCATTTGAATCGTTCGACCGGAATAATGAAGATGAGTGGTTTCCTGTTCTTCGTTTTCGCTGTCTAATTGTGGTATTGTTTTTTCCTGAAGAAGACCAAGAGGTGAAATAGTTGTGTCTTTCCGTACTTTGTTTGCTATGTCTGGCGGTACTAACCCCTTCTGCTTTCTAAATAGTGATATGTTAGGATTGAGTGATTTGTACGGGAAGAGGTGGAATTGACCTCCTTTGCATCATACCAGGATGCCAAGATGTAGGAGAATGGAGATAGTGTTATATGAAAGGACTCAGCAAATGCTGCGATCTCTTAAAAGGAAGATTGACGGAAAACTATCAACTCTCGTTCTGTCTCACTCTCAGATTTTTTTTTTTTTTGCTCATCTATTCAGGATCATGAAATGAAGTTATAGAAATTTCTCGCTGTCTCTCTCTCTCTTTTTCTCCTCTCTCTCTCTCTGTCTCTTCTCCTCTCTCTTCTCTCTTTCTCTTCTTCTCTCTCTCTCTTCTCTTCCTCTCTCTCTTATCACATCATTTTATTCGTTGGTGTTTCCGATTTATATCGTTTCTTTCCATCCCCCCCCTCTCTCTCTCTCTCTCTCTCTCTCTCTCTCTCTCTCTCTCTCTCTGTGTCAAGAGTTAAAAGTGGAGTATTCACATTCTGTCTCTCGTGTCTTCCCCGACCCTCTCCCTCTCCCTCTCTCTTTCTCTTTCTTCGCTGACCACATAATTTCTATTCATCTGGTGTTTCCGCTTTTTGTCGTTTTTTTTTTTTTTTTTTTTCTCTTCCCCATCCTGTCTCCATTCTGTCCGGGGAGGGGGAGGGGGTAGCCGGGGGGGGGGGGGGGGGGGGGCAGCTGGAAGCAAGGTGTGGAAGCCTTCATCATCACAGTGTTTATATTCCAGCTGACTGGGCCGAACGCTGTCCCT
>CM065725.1:61551438-61553938 GCA_033310375.1 Conus canariensis
AAGGGGTGGGCGAAAGCCTTTGTTTTATTATACCCTGCTGTTTAGAGTCGCGCGTTTCTCTCGCTAACCACCACGTGTTGCGGGCTGCTTGCTGGGTTTTATGCATCTTACTGGTCTGTAGTAGAAGAGGGAAAGCTTGTTTACGTCAATACTTCAGTGACAGGAGGGAGGGGGAGAGAGAGAGAGAGAGAGAGAGAGAGAGAGAGAGAGAGAGAGAGAGGGAGGGATGGGGGGGGGAGAAAGAAAGAGAGAGGGGAAGGAGGGAGAGGGGGGACGACGACGAAGAAGAAGACGAAGAGAGGAAAGAGAGAGAAAGAGAAGAGAGGAGAGAGAGAGAGAGGAGAGGAGAGAGAGAGAGAGAGAGAGAGAGAGAGAGAGGCCAGCCATTTATTATGTAAGGCATCACCCAGGAAGATTGCTTCCCTCTTCCCATACGACAGCCAGCTTGTTTGGCCAGTCAGCAATCAAAGGTCACGTAATTGCGTGGACTTGAAAGAGGTGTGTGTGTGTGTGTGTGTGTGTGTGTGTGTGGGGGGGGGGGGTGATGGTTAGAAGGAAGGATGGATTGGGGAACTGACTGTGCAAAAGAGAGAGAGATTGGAGGGAGGGGGGGGGGAACACCTTGACAATGAACAGACGACTCTGTCTGTCTGTCTGTCTGTCTCTCTCTCTCTCTCTCTCTCTCTCTCTCTCTCTCTCTCTCTCTCTCTCTCTCTCTCCCATCCCCCACCCCAGTCTTGTACTTTATCTTCTTTTCTCCTCCTCCTCCTACTACAACTACTTCTCTTCTTCTTCTTCTTTCCCGTCTTCTTCTTTTCCTTCTTCTTCTTCTTCTAATCTGTCATTATCTCTCATCCTGTCCTGTCTTTCCTGCGGGCTGTTTTCGATCTACCTCCAAACAATTGCATGAATTTGGGGTCGTTATCCTAAAGAGCTGGTTGTTTTCTTGGAATGTCAAGGTCAGCACTTTTTTCGATTTCAACACCCCTTCCCACCGACCCCCTCTCTCCCTCTCCCCCCATCCTGCACTCTCTCTGTCTCTCTCTCGGACACACACACACACACACACACGCACGCACGCACGCACGCAGCACGCACCACACGCACGCACGCACCACACACACACACACACACACACACACACACACACACACACACACACACACACACACACCTCCCCTCCACTGTCTGTCTCTCTCATATATTTGCTTTTCTTTCCATCTTCAGTTGTTTCAGTTCATTTTGAAGCCGAATTCAAGAGGCAGTACAACTTTGTCAAGAAATAGAACGTCGTAGCTGTCTTTCCACTGTTTTATCCCAAACGCGGCTAAAGAAAGGCATTATGCGTCAATGTCATTACCGGTTTGTATGTTTGTCAGTATATATCTATCCCTTTTTGTTTATTTATTCTCTATCATTTCTCTATCTGTTGATAATGTATCCAGCAGTCTGTGGGTCTGACTTTATATGTGTTTATTATAGATTGTCTATCAATCTATCTTATGTATTCGGCTGTCTGCCTGTCTCCGTATTTATTTTGGTTGGGCTATCTATATTCCTGTCAGTCTGTCTGTCTGATGTATTTAGCTGTCCGCTTGTCTCTGTATTTTGGTTGGGCTATCTATATTTCTATCAGTCTGTCTGCCTGATGTATTTAGCTGTCCGCTTGTCTCTGTATCATTTTTGTTTGTTTATCCTTCCATCTTTCTCTTTCTGTGTGTGTGTGTGTGTGTGTGTGTGTTGTGTGTGTGTGTGTGTGTGTGTGTGTGTGTGCCTGCTTGCCTGTTTGTTTGCTCATACCCTTTTTTTTTTTTTTGCCGTTCTCTTTGTTTATCGACGAACTGGAAAGATCAATAAACCACAGAAGCGCACAAGAACGAAAAGTTGGGCGAAGGGAAAAGGCAGGCATGTTTTGACCGTAGACGACGACACAAGGCTGAAAGAGATCCGAAAAGCGAAGGAAGAGAGGAACGGGCAGACGCAATATCGGCCATCTCCGCTGTCTGATTTATGGACAACACTTGTGGCGCACACACGTCATGCTAATGATGCGCTCCGCCTTGACGTAAAGCCGACACGTCCAGCTTCCACGTGAAATGTCGTTTGGGCACGCACCTCCGTGGCCGCTACTACTGCGGTGTGTTTCACAGGTCGGTCTGGTGGACGTGGAGAATGGGCCACAGAAACCGCCCGTGGCCCAAGTCCTCGGATATGATTTAATAATCAAGTAAATGGGTGTTCTGGTTGGTTAGTTGGTTGGGATTGGCGGATTTTCTTGGGTTTTGTTGTTGTTGTTTTGCTTTTGTTTTCCTTAATTGAGTTGGGTATTCTTCTGCGAAACTCAGCTTCTTATTTGTGAAATTTCTTCACACACACACACACACACACACACACACACACACACACACACACAGAGAGAGAGAGAGAGAGAGAGAGAGAGAGAGAGAGAGAGAGAGAGAAATAATTTATTATGAGTGTGTGAGTGGATGTCATACCCTCC
>CM065725.1:61568174-61570674 GCA_033310375.1 Conus canariensis
TTGTGTGTGTGTGTGTGTGTGTGTGTGTGTGTGTGTGTACTGAAAAATAGAAAGTGAGGAGGGATGGGGGAGGGGCCTTCAAGTGCGTCAGTCATAGGGCTCATACTTTGGAAGGAAACAGAAACCAGGAAACAAATTATCATCTTTATTTGTTGATGATGATTGTGTTTTTCAGAGGGAGGAGGCGCAGATAGAGAGAGAGAGAGAGAGAGAGGAGAGAGAGAGAGAGAGAGAGAGAGAGAGAGAGAGACACACAAAGAAAGAAAGCGAGAACGAGAGATAAAGAAAGAAAGAGAGAGAGAGAGAGAGAGAGAGAGAGAGAGAGAGAGAGAGAGAGGGTCGTAAGCTATAACAGCTACAAAAAACAAAAACAAAAACAGGAGCAGTATCAAATTCAAATCATTGTGATGCTATCAGCGAGGCCAGGAAGCAATCTCTCTTGCCTTGCTGTCTGCGCACCGAGGACCCCTGCCATCTTCTTCTCGTGTCGCATCACACTCTCAATCAAACGCTGTCTCTCTTCAAATCAAACGCTGTCTCTCTTCAAATCAAACGCTGTCTCTCTTCAAATCAAACTCGGGTCGCTGTTCATTGCCTCCGTGAAGGGGGGGAGGTTGTCTTTGGGGCCAGCATGTGTCGGTAGCTTTTGGCTGTGGAACAACATCACGCCAAAACCATGGAACCGATGATAACGACACTCTGTGGAAACATTGAATGGGGCTGAGGGACGAACGCACAGCAAGTAATCCGTGAAGCAGATCCGAGTCGGCGACGAATCCCTGGATCGCTCCGCAAGAGTAAAGGTGCAAAGGGAGGGAAATGCTTCAGTCCGCACCGAATATTACCTCCCATAGTAGGAGAACGGTAAAGGCTTCAGTCCACAGCGAATATTACATCCCATGGTTGGAGAATAGTAAATGCTTCAGTCCGCACCGAATATTACCTCCCATGGTGGGAGAATAGTAAATGCTTCAGTCCGCACCGAATATTACCTCCCATGGTGGGAGAATAGTAAATGCTTCAGTCCGCACGGAATATTACCTCCCATGGTGGGAGAATGGTAAATGCTTCAGTCCGCACGGAATATTACCTCCCATGGTGGGAGAATGGTAAATGCTTCAGTCCGCACGGAATATTACCTCCCATGGTGGGAGAATGTAAATGCTTCAGTCGCACCGAATTTACCTCCGTGGTGGGACAATGTAATGTTTCAGTCCGCACGGAATATTACCTCCCATGGTGGGAGAATGGTAAATGCTTCAGTCCGCACCGAATATTACCTCCCATGGTGGGTGAATAGGTCATCGAAGATCCGTCCACAGTAGCGATAAGATTATGACAAACTTTTTTTTCCCCTGAACGTGAACACCATTGGGAAGTGACAGTTACGAATTGAGAACTGTTGACCAAATTACGTATTCTTAGGGAATTATAAACTTTTTTGACGTTTCGTCTTTTATATTTTCAATTTACAGAATGATGATGATGATGTGATAATAATGATAATAATAATAGTAATGATAATAATACCAATGATGATGATGATGATAAGAAGAAGAAGAAGAAAGGAAAACAAAAAAAAAATCACGAGATACATCTCCTTCAGAATTAGTTCCCCTAGCAGGAAGACAACGTTGCTCTCACTCACGAAACTGATTCAACAGACGGATCCAAGATCCGTTCGAGCTTGGTGGAGGTCTGCGCTGTCCCGTGTACCCTTCTGCTTCTCTCTGCGCGTTGGGAGAGAGGACGTTGGGGGCATCGCTGCGAAATCTTGTTGCCTTTGTTCTGTTTCAAAACAAGAAAAAAAAAGTAATAAATCTGATGCCTGAGTGGGCGTTCGAGCAAGTGCCGATTTGCTGGCGTGCATTCATGCATTCGAGTCGTGGAGTGTGCGAGAGAAGATTGGGGGTTTCACCGAGAGAAGTCAGGACGGAACAAGTGTAGCATTGTAATTTAGCATCTTTATTATGTTGAAGAAAAACCAACAAATAAAAAAAAGCAGCTGTGCATCTATGATGAAGATTTATTATCATCCTTTTTTTTTTTCCCTTCCTCCTTCCGCTGTCAGATGGAAATCTCGGTTCCATTATCACTTTCACACAGAAATGTATTGACTGAAACTGGTGCCCTCTCTGTCTGTCTGTCTGTAGGTAAACTAAAGAAAAGTCTCTCTCTCTCTCTCTCTCTCTCTCTCTCTCTCTCTCTGAGAATTCCTGGTTTGTCTGTCTGTCTGTCTGTCTTTGTCTCTGCCTCTCTCTCTCTCTTACCCTGACTGTGTGTCTCTCTCTCTTTGTCTGTCTCTCTGTCTCTGTCAGTCTGTCTGTCTCTCTGTCTGTCTGTCTGTCTGTTTGTCTCTCCCTCTCCCCCCCTCTCTCTCTTACCCTGACTGTGTGTCTCTCTGTCTGTCTCTCTGTCTATCTGTCTGTCTGTCTGTCTGTCTCTTGTTCATTCACTCTGTCTGTCTGTCTGTCTCTCTCTCTCTCTCTCTCTCTCTCTC
>CM065725.1:61575674-61583174 GCA_033310375.1 Conus canariensis
CTTCAGGGAGAAAGCTGAACGTGAAACACGCCCCGCCATGAGACCTGAGGGAGAAAGCTGAACGTGAAACACGCCCCGCCTTGAGACCTCAGGAAGAAAGCTGAACGTGAAACACGCCCCGCCATGAGACCACAGGGAGAAAGCTGAACGTGAAACACGCCCACGGCTGTTCAGAGCAAGTTACTTAGTTTTGAGTCGCAGGGGAGTTTACAGCTGCAGAGGCCAAGCTGTGAATGCAGGTGAGGGAAAGGGGTGTTTTCTGCACCAGCCAGCTAACCGCACTGTATTCGGCCAACTGAATGTCATCTGTGCATAGCTGGTCTGGCAGCAATGTGTTCGGCAAGGTTGAGCGGCCATTACAAATGGGGCTATAGGGCCCCGCCATGAGACCTCAGGGAGAAAGCTAAACGTGAAACACACCCCGCCATGAGACTTCAGGGAGAAAGCTGAACGTGAAACACGCCCCGCCGTGAGACCTGAGGGAGAAAGCTGAACGTGAAACACGCCCCGCCATGAGACCACAGGGAGAAAGCTGAACGTGAAACACGCACTGCCATGAGACCTCAGCGAGAAAGCTGAACGTGAAACACGCGCCGCCATGAGACCTGAGGGAGAAAGCTGAACGTGAAACACGCCCCGCCATGAGACCTGAGGGAGAAAGCTGAACGTGAAACATGCCCCGCCATGAGACCTGAGGGAGAAAGCTGAACGTGAAACACGCCCCGCCATGAGACCTGAGGGAGAAAGCTGAACGTGAAACATGCCCCGCCATGAGACTTCAGGGAGAAAGCTGAACGTGAAACACGCCCCGCCATGAGACCTGAGGGAGAGAGCTGAACGTGAAACACGCCCCGGCATGAGACCTGAGGGAGAAAGCTGAACGTGAAACACGCCCCGCCATGAGACCTGAGGGAGAAAGCTGAACGTGAAACACACCCGCCATGAGACCTGAGGGAGAAAGCTGAACGTGAAACACGCCCCGCCATGAGACCTGAGGGAGAAAGCTGAACGTGAAACACGCCCCGCCATAAGACCTGAGGGAGAAAGCTGAACGTGAAACACGCCCCGCCATGAGACCTGAGGGAGAAAGCTGAACGTGAAACACGCCCCGCCATGAGACCTGAGGGAGAAAGCTGAACGTGAAACACGCCCCGCCATGAGACCTCAGCGAGAGAGCTGAACCTGAAACACGCGCCGCCAGTGACAGGAAACGTAACCGACCCGCAACCTCCGCCTCTGTCTCTTGCCCTCGTACCCTCCTCCTCTTCCTCCTCCCCCCCGTACCCCCCATCCTTCTTTCTCCCTCTCCTCTCTGTCAGTGACGTTCGTTTTTAGAAGAAGCATGCGTCAAAGTGATTGGCCGGCGGCCTTGAGGTCGTTCCGGGCGGAGACCTTCAAAGCCGTGTCGTATTGTATAGCCAGTCGTGGAGGGTGAGGACTGATGGTCTGTGGACATCGATTATAGGGGGGTCAGCGTTAGAGGTCAGGGTTAATTGGCGTGCCGGTTTTATGTTGTTTTTTTTGGTGGTGGTGATGGTGGTGGTGGTAGTTGTGGTGGCGGTGTGTGTGTGTGTGTGTGTGTGTGTGTGTGTGTGTGTGTGTGTGTGTGTGTGTGTGTGCGTGGACATCGATTGAAGGGTCAGCCATAGAGGTCAAGGTTAATTGTCTGATCGGTTTTGTTTGTTGTTTTTGTTGGTGGTGGTGAAAGTGGTAGTTGTGGCGGTGTGTGTGTGTGTGTGTGTGTGTGTGTGTGTGTGTGTGTGTGTGTGTGTGTGTGCATCGATTGAAGGATCAGCCTCGAAGGATCCGCCTCAGAGGTCAAGGTTAATTGTCAACCGGGTTTATTTGTTTTTGTTATTGTTGGTGGTGGTGGTAGTAGTTTTGGTGGAACCGGTGTGTGTGCATGCGTGTGTGTGTGTGTGTATGTGCGTGCATGCGTGTGTATGTGTGCGCGCGCGCGCGTGTGTGTGTGGTGGCAGCGATGTGTGTGTGTGTGTGTGTGTGTGTGTGTGTGTGTGTGTGTGTGTGTGTGTGTGTGTGTCAGATGGCTGGGGAGAGGGCATGGCTTCAGTCCACTTTACAAAGCAAACGATTCGTGTAAATGAAGACGAAGTAAGATCAAGATAACTAAGTGCCAAACTCTTTCGGGTCTTAGAGCGTCTTACCCAAAAAGCCAGATAACGCCTTTCGGTATACTTCCACCACCAAGTCTGACAAACCGATCCAATGTTAACAGAATGCTAATCTTTTCGGTCAGAGAAATCTGACGGAAATTGCCCGCGTACAATTCGAATTGGAGCGTAAACAGCCATTCACGGCTCAGTGATCTAGAAGTGACACTTTATCGGAGACCAGAAGGCATGGTGGGTTGATTATTGTGTTAGTCAGAGGCGTCATCTGCCGGAGAGCTCGGAACATCGACACAAGTTTCCTGCTGACAGTTTGAGAACATTCCTCTCGAACTTCCTTTCAACCCTTCATCCTGATCTTCCCAGTATACAAACGACAGTATGGCCGTATAGGTCCAAAATTCTCATTGTCCTGAACAGATATACGGCCGAATCGTAGTGGATGGTATATCAGTAAACTATATAGAGCATGTCGAACTTTATTTATACTCACAGATAGGCGCGTGCGTTCACGCGCCGGCACGCTCCTGAGGGGAGGGGGGGGGACACTCACACACACATCCATCTTAGAAAACAAGAATTAACCTCAAGCATGCACACACACACACACACACACACACACACACACACACACACACACCACAACACACAGAGCAAGAGCGCGCGCACGCACACACACACACACACACACACACACACACACACACACACACACACACACACACACACGCACGCACACACAAACATATACACATAGTGTGAGAGCGCGCACGCGCGCGCACACACACACACACGCTCGCACGCACGCACGCACGCACGACACACTCTCTCTTTCTCTCTCATATATACACACACACACACACACACTCTCTCTCTCTCTCTCTCTTGCTCTCTCTCACATTCTCTCTCTCTCGCTCGCTCGCTCGCTCGCTCACTCACAATACCAATAGTACGCACGCACGTACTAGCCCATTGCTTCACCGTCGCCGCCACCATCTCCAACACCCTCCCCACCCCACCCCACCCCACCCCACCTCCCTCCCCCACAGACGTGCACAAGCTATGACTCACTTCTGTCTACAAAATAATAAGAGCGGTGAAGGAACAACCCGAGTGGTGTCAAATGAGAAACTGTCCTCTTCCTTGCACGTGAGTCATTGGATCCTGAGAAAGCATGAGATGTAGGCAGAGGACGGGGAAAAACAAAACAAAACAAAACAAACAAGATGCAAAGCATATAAACGTACACCCAGCAGTACAAAAAAGGGAAAAACATATAAATCAGTCACTATAGCACTTTTTCCCCTTTGGTGGTAGAAATTTTGTATGTAAGAGAAAAGAAAAAAAAAATGCTGCTCTCCCCGGCGGGGAAGTGAACCCCCGTCTCCCGCATAACAGGCAGGGATACTAACCACTATATTACCGAGGAGCTATACAATCTGGTTACACTTAAGTTTATAAACCGGTATTGCTTAAATTTACATCACAAAATTATCATTTATAGCCGTTAGTAACGGCTGTTCTGGTAAAGTAAAGCATCAGGCATCATCCGTGACCCATAATGAACGTAGCTACAACTTTTCAGAAAGATCGGCCCAGCGGTTTTGTCTGGATCGAGTGGAACACATTTTGACCATGGACGGACAGACAGACACACACGCAGACAGCATTTCTTCGTTCCCATTTCAAAGTACTCCCTGTTCTATAAGAACTGGGAGTACAAAAACAAAAACAAACGAACGAACATCGGCTGAAAACCGAATGATACAGTGTGGCTGTGTCCACGTTAAATCTGCAAGATTTAGCTGGGACATCGAGAGATGCATGAATGCCGACCGCTTCACCCACCAATCACAAGGCAGTGCTTTTTCTGGTGCAGGAGAAAACAATAATGATGGGTTAACAAAATAATATGGAGAGGATATCCGCCTTCCCCCCCCCCCCCCCCCCCCCCTCCGCTCCCATGTTCTCACCGACCTGACTTCTAACCGTGATTATCCGATCAGTATGGGTGATTGACTGGATTTTAAAGGAAAAGAATTAAAAGATCGAAAATGAATGGGAGAATACGTTGTCTCTCTCTCTCTCTCTCTCCTCTCTCTCTCTCTCTCTCTCTCTCTCTCTCTCTCTCTCTCCATATTAATGAACGTATATACTGACCTGCGTGACTGGCCGAATTCTGTCAGCTGCCTGGCGATTGACATAAGCAAGTGACAACATCGTCATTTTTGCCTGTTGGAATTCCTGTCTTAAGCACATTCTTTGTTTATTTAACAATTTGGTTTGGTTGCAAAGTAAGACGACTGCAGGCGGAAATCTAAACAAATCTTAAATAAATGTTAGCGAACCGCCAAGAGAAACGTGGACAAACGAGTCGCAAGACAAAACACGACGCGTTTCGACCTCTTAGGTCTTCTTCAGGCAAGACGCAAACAAATAGCACAATGAAAATGAACGAGTTTGTCACTTAGCTTTGGTCTCTTCAGCGCAAGGTAGACGTTGAAGAAACTAAAGCTAAGTGACAAACTCGTTCATTTTCATTGTCCTATTTGTTTGCGTCTTGCCAGAAGAAGACGTAAGAGGTCGAAACGCGTCGTGTTTTGTCTTGTGACTCGTTTGTCCATGTTTCTCTTGGCGGTTCGCTAACATTTATTTAAGATTAATTCGGTTTGGTTGGATGGGGATGGGAAGCTAGGAAAAACGAGGGTCAGTGGAGTGGAGAGAGGTTTTTTTTTTTTGTTTGTTTTGTTTGTTTTGTTTTAGCGCGAGCTCCACCCTCCGGCCCCTTTCCTGTCGCCGCCAGCTCCCCTCCCCCCCCCCCCCCCTCCTTACGTTTTCTTCGTTCGTGTGTTTGTAATGACTGTAAGGATTTTTTTTTTTATCATACAAAGATTTTTTTTGTTGTTCAGTCGTCTTATCGTCAATTTTTTTTCTGTCTTTTAGATCAAGTGGATTCTACATTCATAAGCTTTGAATCCGTTCTCGTTAATCAAACAAGAGCATGTGCTTTGTTTTGAAATCAGATATTCAGTTTATTATATTTAGGTAAAGGGAGCTAACTTGGATTCCTTGCCGTTTGGGGGGGATTATGCTTTATGAATATGCTGATTGTTTTGCGAAACGTGGATCGGGATTTCCTTCTCTTAATGCGATTGAACTTCCTTTCCACTGGATCATCAGTGGAAATGTGATGCATTGTAGAGAGAGAGAAAAAAAGTTACGATTACTATCGTTTATCGGCCATGTTAGAAGCACATTCTGTTGATTAAAGATCATTTTGTGAAGCATGAAAGGTTTAGCTATCGCATGGTTTATGTTATTACCTTATCAAGTTACGACATATTGTTGAGCTAGCAAATACATTTGGGCAGTCGATTTGACTGCTAATCGTGCGCAGTTACAGCTCAGCCGTGAAGACGAGCTTCAGATTTTCAATGCTCCGAACTGGGAACGGGAAAGTCTCTCATATTTTGTGTAATCCTTTCGCCCCTTAAAAAAAAAAAAAGTCTTGTCACCTTTTACATAATCCAGTTGGTCGTTTCTTGTAGCGTTGTCTCCTCTCTCGTCTCTCTCTCTGTTCTCTCTCTCTCTCGTCTCTCTCTCTCTCTCTCTCTCTCTCTCTCTCTCTCTCTCTCTTTCTCTGTCAGTCTGTCTCTCTCTTGAAATGTTCATCAAGTATCATTGCTTCTTTTTACTGCAATATGCAAAGAGAATTGTAACTCGCTCTGTAGCTATGTTCATTTTCAAAGCACTGAAACGAAGAGAAGAACTGCTATCAGTTAACACACAAATGCCAGAGTAATTTCAGGAAGAACATCAGTTTTTGTGATGCAAGATATTTCCTTTTATAATTTTCAGTATATGCGCCGAGCGCGTGTGTGTTCTGCTTTTTGTTTTTTGACCTCATTGCAGATAGGTCGGTGGCCTTTGCAATTAAACTTTTTGAGTTGAATTGAGTTGAGTTGACTTCTCTCTCTCTCTCTCTCTCTCTCTCTCTCTCTCTCTCTCTCTCTCTCTCTCTCTCTCATATTCAGTTCATATGCCTAGCCGCGTGTACTTATGCGTGTATGTGTTTGCATTTGCTTGCTTAGTAAGTAGTCTGCGAATATAATGGTAAGGGATGAAGAGAACTAATAATCTGATGATGTGAAAAACCCAGAAGAGGCTAGTACCCGAGGCAGTGGAACTTGGGAAGATCGGAAGAAGGCGTAGGAGTTGGGGGGGGGGGGGTGTTGAAGGCCGGGGGGAGTTCCAGAACCCAGTCAACCAGCCTTCCATTTCCATTCATTCTCGCTTGTCAGGAGCTATCCCGTTCACCAGTCTTGATTTGCTTTCATTCCCACTACCACGGGCGTTTTACCAGGTGGTCTTTATTTCCTTTCTCTCCGCTGCCAGGAGGTAGGCTGGCCACCTGGCCTTCATTTCCTCTTCATTCTCGCTACCTTGAGGCGTTCAGTCAACCAGCCTTTATTTCCTGTAATTCCCTCTACCACGAGGTGTTCCACCCTCCTGCCTTTATTTGTCGTCATTCCCTCTACCACGAGGTGTTCTATCATCCATCCTTTTGTTTCTTTTTATTCCCTCTACCTTGAGGCGTTCAATCAACCAGCCTTTATTTCCTGTCATTCTGACTACCACGAGGTGTTCTATCATCCACCCTTTGTTTCTTTTTATTCTCTTCACCACGCGGTCTTTTATCATCCTGCCTTTATTTGTCGTCGTTCCCTCCATCACGAGGTGTTCCACCATCATGCCTTTATTTGTCGTCGTTCCCTCCATCACGAGGTGTTCCACCATCATGCCTTTATTTGTCGTCATTGTCACTACCATGAGCTGTACCATCATCATGTCTTTATTTGTCGTCATTGTCACTACCACGAGGTGTACCACCATCCTGCCTTTGTTTATCGTCATTCTGCCCACCAAGAGATGTTCCATCAGTCACCTTTTATTTCTTTTCTTATGTATCTATGTCTCCCCACCAGAGTTGTTCCTTCAACCTTTTCTTCATTTATGTTGCCTACCCTGAGAGTTCCATCTCCAACCTTTATCTACTGTCAATCTCGCCACCATGAGTTGTTCCTTCAACCCTTCTGCAGTTCCATTCATGTCCACTAGCACGATTTGTACCATCCACCAGCCTTTTCATTCACTGGTCATTCTCGCTACCGCTAGGTGTTCTGTCAGCCTCCGTGATTTCCTTTTATTCTCGTTACCACCAAGATCTTCTGTCGCCAGCTTTCCTTATCGATCATCTTCGATCTCATCTCCTCTGATGCTTTATCAGTGCTGCAGGCTGTTAAAGATCCTCGAAACAAGGAACTAACTCCCTTGTCTCTACCCTGGCCATTCTGCAGCAGTCCACTGAGAA
>CM065725.1:61585674-61588174 GCA_033310375.1 Conus canariensis
GAAAATTCCTTTTGTATATAGTTCATGTAAGATATTATATACTTTGTTTGAATACTTCTTAGAATCAGGAACAACTAAGTTAGCCCAGAACCTTATCATTCTCACTTTAATCAGTACAGATAAAGGATAGATTCCGGTTTCACCATAAATCATTGAAGTCATTGTAGTTTTATTTAATCTAAATAGATACTTTAAAAAACGTAACTGTAACTTTTCTAATATATCAACATTTTCATAACCCCAAATTTCACAACCATGCAACAACACAGGTACAACTATGGAATAAAATAATTGTATGCAAACATCAATTGGTAATTTCTGTTTTCTTGCAGTTTGTAATAATGAAAACATTGCCTTGAGAGCCTGATTATAAGCACATTTTTTTGCTTTGTAAAAAGAACCTGTTCTGCTGAACTCGATGCCTAAGTATTTCATTGCATTAAGAACCTCTATTTTTTCATTCCCAAAGAAAAAAATTTCACGCATACTATTTCGACCATGAAAGACAACTATTTTTGTTTTCTTTGGATTTACTTCTAACTGCCATTGCGTGCAATATATATGTAAGGCATTAAGTTCTTTTTGCAAAGCTGATTTAGAATTTGCCAATAAAATTGTATCATCAGCATATAACAATACAAGCAATTTAATAAACTGTTCAAACTGTAAACTGTGCGTGTAAACTGTACACGCACACACACACACACACACACACACACACACACACACACACACACACACACACCACGACGCGCGCGCGCGCGCGCGCGAGCACCGCGTGCATGTACACCCACTGCAGCGCAGCGCACGTGGGAGTTGGGAGAGGATCAACTGCACATGTTCTGTTAAAATGAAGTGTCATACCAGGAAGAAGCAGGGGTGGATTGAGGTTCGGGCTGTGCTGTGAGGGAGTTTTAGGCGAAACCTGTAGCTATCTCCATCGCCAGTGCGCGGAGGGTGGGGGGGGGGGGGGGGGGGGGGGGGGAGCCAGGGGCTTCCTCAGTAATATGTGTATCCATGCGTTTAAAAATTCGCCGCCGGTAATGTTCCTTCTGTCCCATTCCCCCCACCTCTCCTCCACCTCGTCCCCCTGCTGTTACTGTCTTTGACTCCCCCCCCCCCCCCTCTCTCTCTCTCAGTCTGTCTGTCTGTCTGTCTGTGTCTCTCTCTGTCCCCCTCTCTTTCTCTCCCTCTCTGTCTCTCTCTCTGCCTCCCTCAGACTGTGGTATGTGTGTGTGTGTGTGTGTGTGTGTGTGTGTGTGTGTGTGTGTGTGTGTCTGTGTCTGTGTGTGTGTGTGTTGTCAGTACAACACTATGTTAATCTGACAGTAAATGGTTTCAGTCAGTCAGTCAGTCAGTGTGTGTGTGTGTGTGTGTGTGTGTGTTGCTCTCTCTCTCCTCTCTCTCTCTCTCTCTCTCTCTCTCTCTCTCTCTCTCTCTCTGTCTCCCTCAGACTGTGATTTGTGTGGGGGGTGGGGGGGTGTATTTATGTGGGCTAGATGTGGGTTTTATTTCATGTATGTGGACTAGATGTGGGTTTATATGTATGTGGGTTTTTATTTATGTGGGCTAGTGTAGGGTTTTTATTTACACGGGCTAGATGCGGGTTTTTATTCATGTGGGCTAGATGTGGGTTTTTTATTCATGTGGGCTGGATGTGGATTTTTATTTATGTGGGCTAGATGTGGGCACCATTTTTTTTTTCCTGTCTTACTTCCCCTGTCTTTTAGTGATATTGTTCCCTTGCGGCTTCTCTTACATAGCCACACCGAGGTTTCTCTATCGCACACTCGGTGCCAGCAGTCAACAGGGAGATATATCAGTATCGAGTTAACGGGAGGCAACTTACCAGAGGAGACACTGCACTGCGCTGCTCTGCTGCCGAGTCATTGTGATGGTGTTCAGCGGTGCCTGCCCCGATCCAGCTGACGCAGGATCGCCCACTTGCTTAGCTCCATACTGACGAGAGTTCCCCCCGCCCTCCCCCTCTCCCCCCCCCCCACCCCCACCCCCCATCATCTGTCAATCGAAACATCACAGTTGAACGTTGTATTTGATTCATGAGTTGCTGGGAGCTTTGGTTCATTAGGGTGTAATGAAAACGTAGTTAAGAAGAAGAAGAAGAAGAAGAAAAAAATCTTCTCTGGGGGTTAAAACATGATGAGTGTGGTTGTGTATGTGCTTTAATCACTGTGCCATTACCCTGTGAACATGCTAGGGACATTCTCTCTCTCTCTCTCTCTCTCTCTCTCTCTCTCTCTCTCTCTCTCTCTCTCTCTCTGAGTAGCTTCCCTCGCCCCGTTACCAGCAAGACTGATTCTCACCAGCAGTCTTAATTTATTTTGATTCTCTCTCTCTCTCTCTCTCTCTCTCTCTCTCTCTCTCTCTCTCTCTCTCTCTCTCTCTTGAGTAGCTTCCCTCGCCCCGGTTACCAGCAAGACTGATTTTCACCAGCAGGTCTTAATTTATTTTGATGTTGTTTTTTTTTCTCTCAAGAAAA
>CM065725.1:61598174-61605674 GCA_033310375.1 Conus canariensis
TGTCTGTCTCCCGCGTCCTACAGCGGTCAACAACATCTGGCTGTGTCTGGTCTGCTGCTGCTACCATTGTCTGGCTGCATTGGTGGAATGTGTGTCATTCAAACGACGGGAAGACCCAGGCAGGCAGGCGTCTCTTCTGGATCGCGTTAAGTGGAGAACGTCGGAGAGTTAGAAAAGGCGTTTCCTGTTGTGGGTCGCCCTTTTCTCCTCCCCACTCCCCCCCCCCCTCCCTTTTTCTAACCCTCCCCCTGTCCTCCCCTCCCCCTTCCTCCATTCGTTGCTCTCAGTCTCTCAGTGTTGCCGTAGGGACAGTATGTGTACCTATTCAGTAACGTGTTTTTTTTCCCTTTTCTTTTTTAAATTTATTTATATTTATTTATTTTTTGCTTTCTTTTCTCACCCACGCAAACAGTATTTACACCCGCGCGCATGCCCTCATGTTCTTCCATCAAAATGAAATCATCTTTTGAAGACACCAAGCCAGTGTCACTTAGAAACATCAGGTATCGTGGGATTTCAAACAGCTGGTAAAAGGAGCTGGCTCTGTTTGATGGCGAGTGGATAAAGAACGTGTGTGTGTGTGTGGTGTGTGTGTGTGTGTGTGTGTGTGTGTGTGTGTGTGTGTGTGATATATATATATATATATATATATATATATATATATATATATATAGAGAGAGAGAGAGAGAGAGAGAGAGAGAGAGGTAACAAAATGTGTGTCTCTCTTTCTCCATATATACATGCATATATACATGTATAGAGCCGAAACGTTGGAAAGAAAAAACTTGCTTGTTTGCTTTTTCATTGTGTGGTTATATATGCGTGTGTTGTGTGTGTGTGTGTGTGTGTGTGTGTGTGTGTGTGTGTGTGTGTCCCTGCAAACTAACATTTTGTGCCAGTAAAATGCTCTCAGTCGGAACAGAGCAACACTTTGTACACGAAGAAGGCTTCACTGCATGCAGATTGCAGCGGAATGCGATGTGTGCATTTTATGAGCGCACACTTCAAGCACTATGCAGCACTAGAAGACTGGCGCATCCTCTCACTCGACACAGGTGCGTGATGATGACGCCTGTTGACATTTTGATGGTCCGCGCCGCGGACACCAGTGTTGCACATTACCCAAGGTCCTTGGTCATTCAGCTATGAACGTGTCGAATGACCGATTGTCTTTACTGCTTGTGACCTTGACCCAGAGTTCAAGGTCGTCAGTCCTCTATAGGTAGCCAGAGATTCTTAAAGCGCTCTGAAGAATAATATCTGTGGCTGGTTTGAGGTGAAGGTCACTCTGGGAGGGCCGTTTTAAATGATCGGCAGTCTGGGATGTTGACTTTTTTTTTGTATTATTCTTGAGTCGTCGTAGCTTTGATGTCTTTCAGCATAGATACAAAATTATGCGTTTTTCATGTGTTCTGTTTTTGATTGTGTTCACTTAAAGAAACCTGCTTATCTGCCAAAACTGAAGTAAAGTCAGCTTCCCCGGTAAAGTGATGTAAAGTAACCGTTCTGTTGAACAAACTGAAAAGGAAGATTACACTATTATACTCGTTTACACACGGGCGGCCTGCCCGGGTAGTGCCGACTGAAGAGCTGCCAGCTGGCGCTTCATTCAGTCGTTTCCCGTGTCATCCAGTCAATACCGTTCAACATCGTTCACCCAATTTCCTTACTTCCTTCATTCTTACCATTTCTCACGCAGGGTACATGCTGTGTATAACGTGTCATCCATACTAACAGCCAAACTGGCCTTCTCTTCCGAAAGTTGGTGATGGGATTTTACGTGTGTGCAAGATGTTATGCGTGCGTTCACACACGGAACCTCGGTTTGTAGTCTCATTCGAAGAACTGTATGGGAAATGGAGTCAGAACCAATGTTAACTCCGAGGGAAAAATCCCCCTGTCCCGAAACGGCCCGGCGGAGATGCTTACAAAGATTACGAGTCTGGCGCTCTACCAACTGAGCGACAGAGGAAATCTTTTTTTTTTTTTGGGGGGGGTGGGGGGGGGGGCAACAAGCTGGATCTAAACCGAAAAGAAAAAAATATATGTACAGTACAAATGTACATCAGACTGCTGGCAAGGAAGCACTTTCAACACCGACATTATCTCTATCGTAACTTCAGTGACTTCGAGAGAGCCTGTGACCGTGTCTGCCATGAAGGTTTATGCCGGGTCATAAAGAAGAAGTGCTTTGATAACAACCTCATCCGCTTGAGAGCAGCACTCCATGAAGATGCTAACAGCGCCGTTCCGCTGTATAACAACTTCGGGGCCTTCTTCCGAGCAGCCATTGGAGTGCGCCAAGATTGTCTCCCCTCTCCCATTCTGTTTAACATCCGCCCGGAGAGTATAATAACGGAAATGCTTCTGGACTTCAGCACATTCGTATATGGCAGAGAGTGGCCTCAGTGGAGTTAGTGTTTCACTTATTTTAAAAGAAAACAAAAAAGAAAGAAAAAAGAAAAGAAGAGAAGAAAAAAATCAAGAGACAGTGAAGCAAAATTCCAGGAACAAGTTACCAGAGTGGAGAAAAGAACAAATGGCTTTAAATTAGTGGATTGAAAAAAAAAAGCGAAATCTTAAAACAGTGATCCAGGCATATTAAGTTGTCGGTATCGCGTGCGGAACGGAACGACAGACACTAGTAGAAGTGGACCACTTCAAGTAAAAAGTTTTCGTCCCGTTCTAAGCGAGGACAGCTGAACAAAGGTAGTAGTCAGTATGAAGCTGGCCCATGGCTATGTCTCCGAATGACGAGGCTCAACGTCATCTGGGCAACCAAGTCTTTCGGTTTCCTAGCGGAGAGCAGACACGGAAACACTTGTTTGATAATCCTCACTGGATGCCGGAGCAGCGCACTAACGGCAGATGTCGAGCGAACGTCCAGACGTTCGAGAATGAATAATTCAGACCGACTCTCCACCGCGTCTCACGCAAGGACCATGACGGCTGACCCTGTTAGGTGACAAAGACAATGACGGCTGACCATGTTAGGTGGCAAGGACCGTGACGGCTGACCATGTTAGGTGGCAAGGACCATGACGGCTGACCCTGTTAGGTGACAAAGACAATGACGGCTGACCATGTTAGGTGGCAAGGACCATGACGGCTGACCATGTTAGGTGGCAAGGACTATGACGGCTGACCATGTTAGGTGGCAAGGACGTGACGGCTGACCATGTTAGGTGGCAAGGACTATGACGGCTGACCATGTTAGGTGGCAAGGACTGTGACGGCTGACCATGTTAGGTGGCAAGGACCATGACGGCTGACCATGTTAGGTGGCAAGGACCATGACGGCTGACCATGTTAGGTGGCAAGGACCATGACGGCTGACCATGTTAGGTGGCAAGGACATGACGGCTGACCATGTTAGGTGGCAAGGACCTGACGGCTGACCATGTTAGATGGCAAGGACCATGACGGCTGACCATGTTAGGTGGCAAGGACATGACGGCTGACCATGTTAGGTGGCAAGGACCATGACGGCTGACCATGTTAGGTGGCAAGGACTATGACGGCTGACCATGTTAGGTGGCAAGGACCATGACGGCTGACCATGTTAGTGGCAAGGACCGATGACGGCTGACCATGTTAGGTGGCAAGGACTATGACGGCTGACCATGTTAGGTGGCAAGGACCTGACGGCTGACCCTGTTAGGTGGCAAGGACTATGACGGCTGACCATGTTAGGTGGCAAGGACCATGACGGCTGACCATGTTAGGTGGCAAGGACTATGACGGCTGACCATGTTAGATGGCAAGGACTATGACGGCTGACCATGTTAGGTGGCAAGGACCATGACGGCTGACCATGTTAGGTGGCAAGGACTATGACGGCTGACCCTGTTAGGTGGCAAGGACTATGACGGCTGACCATGTTAGGTGGCAAGGACTATGACGGCTGACCATGTTAGGTGGCAAGGACATGACGGCTGACCATGTTAGGTGGCAAGGACTATGACGGCTGACCATGTTGGTGGCAAAATCAACTCACAGCTGTCAGACAACCTTCCCTCGCAGTTATGAAGCACCGGAACCTTGCTTGGTATTGGGCAGACGTATCGCCATGACTGTGTCCACGGCTGCTCTGTTGGGAGCATCGGAGGGCGGACATCCCAGATGCAGACTGACAAAGTCCAGGAAAGATGATAGCTTTGAGGACCGGAATGGCTGCAGTGCCTCTATGTTGTAGCGCATAAGGACGATAGAAGGCTAGGGAGATCTCTGGCTTTCCACGTGTACATCTCAGCAACCAGTATTGCCACCTACTGTCACGGGACAAAAAAAAATGTGCAATAGCAGTTCGATTGTCTTGCTGGAGAAAGTACACATATTTCTCGCTGCTTTTCATATCCAGTGGTACAATATTTGACAGACCTAGGGAAATTAAGACCTACTATAAATTACCACAGGTGACTAAAACTTATATTAATTCTCGGTCTCTCTGTTTCTGTTCTGTCTGTCTTGTCTCTCTGTCTCTGTCTCTCTGTCTCTGTCTCTCTCTGTCTCTCTCTCTCTCCTCTCTCTCTCCTCTCTCTCTTCTCTCTCTCTCTCTATATAATATATATATAACTACAGGTCTCATATTGGGCTCCCTCCACATTTCATCATTACAATAACCTGCTGAATGGTACATGTACTTTTGTGTTATGTATGATGAGAGATTAGGTCTGCGCAAATGTGCATATTTGCATGAATAACTGGATGCAGTTTGCATTCATCTTAAAGAGAATTAGAAATGTTTTTAAGGAAAAATGTCGAAAGTTATCCTTATGAGTTGCTCTTGGTCGGATAGAGTTGCAAATCCAGTCTTTAAACTCGATTTGCGTAAACTGAAGGATAAAAACGATTATCATCAATGACTATTGTTCCGTCTGAAGGTTCCCCAGGAAGTAATAACAATCGTCATTCTGGCTACAGTTGCAGAGCTGGGAGTACTGTGAATTCTTGCAATAACTGGACAGTAAAACATTTCAACTTGAAAACCTGTAACATCCTCTACGAACTGTGTGATTTGAACAGCTGGTTCAGTTCCAGCCATGATGCGTTTGTAACCCTTACGGGGTTCCCACAGGTTAGGAATAGTTGGGAAGGTTTGGGAGAAACGGATGGTCCTTTTCCCAGTTGTGAAAGTTTTGGGAAAATGGCATTTGGTGTCTGTGGGTTGGGAAGATTTGGGAAAATTGAACAAGCATCTTCAAAAAACTCAAACAAGCGTCTTCAAAAGCAAAGAGATAGAAAACCCAACAACAAAGGCACGAACAAATAAATTCTAATTGTCCGAAAGTCGCCGACATCGCGACTGACAGTTTGCTGTACTTATGGAGTGTAACCATTTGTTGTTTTAATTCAAGCTAGTGTGTAGAAAATGAAAATTTACCTGCCGTTACCATATGTGTATGAGGTGTAACACGGTTGGGAAAACCGGTGCTGGGGTTGGGAAAGGCTGGGAATTTTGTTTCTCCAAGTCTGTATGAACCCTCCTTAGAATTGTCACCGGACACAACTTAAGCCAGTGGGTGCTGATAGCAGGACACAGGGCGGTCAGAGGTTTCCACCACTGCCACTGGCTCAGTCCTGTGGGACAGGGTAAAGGTGGTACAACCAGTCCAGACTCTGCACGTTGTCCACCACCCAGGAAGTCAGCTTGCCTCTGGAACGTCCACTGTACCCAGTGGGGCGGTCTGGGACCAGCATGTGTAGCTCAGGCATTTTCGTCCTGTCTGTGAAATCTCTTTTCTTGGTTGTTTTTGTTTCCACGTTGGATTATCTGGCTGTTACCTTTTTGGCGTTGTGGTCTCACGGATCAGCTAATGTTTTGTTTAGTATGTGATAGACTAGAGCACTTGCTGTGACCCTCACGGATGAAACTGAAACCCGAAAACTGGCCTTGGACATGGAGTCATCCATGCTTGTGCGGGGCGACAAGCATTTCAGAACACTAAACAACACTTTATTACTGGAATGATGGGAGTCGCAGACTCTGGCAGAGATTTCGTTCTGGCGGGTTTGTGTGTAGGGCTGCATGCTTCCAGTCCAGGTACTCTGTCCTAAAGGGAAGTGGAGAGGGAGGACGTGTCCATGACGTGTGGTTTCCCTGTGGCAGAGTCGTGCCACAGTGGACAGTGACAGGCTGTTAGGCCGGTATTGCTGCTCCTGTCTCCCCCCCCCTGTCCCCGTGAGATGTAATATGTGATGGTGTAAGGTGCCTTGGTGTTCCCGCCCCGTCTGTTGTTATCGCGTTAAAGCCAGGGAATCTGGCACTTCTCGCCGTGCGTTGACCTCCCGGTGCTGCATATCTCATGAGTACACGCTCGCCAGTGTGGTGGTGGTGGTAGTGGTGTGTGTGGTGTGTGTGTGGGGGGGGGGGGGGGGGGAGAGAGGAGAGAGAGAGAGAGAGAGAGAGAGAGAGAGAGAGAGAGTGGTATGGGATGGTGGTTGTAGTGATGTGTGTGTGCGTGTGTGTCTTTCTGTTCTTCTGTCTGTCTCTGTCTGTCTGTCTAGGAATCTGTGAAAGGACAATGGCGTAAATGTGTGAGGTTCATGAATAGTGTGTGCGTACGCGCGCGCGCGCGCGCGTGTGTGTGTGTCTATCTGCATGTCTGTCTGTCTATCTGACTGTCTGTCTATGTATCTGTGAGAGAACAATGGTGTAAACGTGTTAGGTTCATGAAGTGTGTGTGTGTGTGTGTGTGTGTGTGTGTGTGTGTGTGTGTGTGTGTGTGTGTGTGTGTCTGACTGTCTACGTATGTGTGAGAGAACAATGGTGTAAACGTGTAAGGTTCATGAATAGTGCGCGCGCGCGCGCGCGGCGCGCGCGTGTGTGTGTGTGTGTGTTTGTAGTGTGTCTGTCTGTATGTCTGTCTGTCTATCTGACTGTCTATGTATCTGTGAAAAAAAAAACAATGGTGTAAATGTGTTAGGTTCATGAATAGTGCACCATCATGAATGCCCCCACTGAGGAGACTCACTCGGGAGCTGAAACCAGAGCACAGCCAGACAACAACAAACGGTTCTCTCCACAACAGAGTATGGGGTGCACCCCGTGCGTCGTCATTGATTGCTTGGTTTCGGTTGGGGTTTTGTTTGTTTGTTTGTTTGCTTTTTTCTTTGTTTGGGGCTTTGCTGTTCTCCTTATTCCATTCGTAAAGATACGATGTTTTTAAATAGAGGTGTGATGAGTTATAATCGTTGTGATGAAACGATTGTTTACCAGCATTTGTGATCTTCCACAACTTGGCTGATTATTAGATATTGGAATAGGTGATATGTGTTGTATGTGTGGACGGTAGATAAGTATAAGATGGGGGGAGGGGGGGGGGGGGAGTGTGTCAGATCGACAGACACAGAGAATTTAGGCGGGGGGGGGGGGGGGGGGGGGGGGGGGGGGGTAGCGAGGGAGCAGGCGTACGGGCGCGTGTCTGGGTACATAAATACGATCACAGATGCCTCAAACCCGGGGTCTGTCTGTCTGTCTGTCTTTACTCTGTGTTCTCA
>CM065725.1:61613174-61614330 GCA_033310375.1 Conus canariensis
ATCGGCATCAGGCTTGATGGCTAGTCCACCTCCAGATCGGCATCAGGCTTGATGTGCAAGTCCACCTCCAGATCGGCATCAGGCTTGATGGCAAGTCCACCTCCAGATCGGCATCAGGCTTGATGGCAAGTCCACCTCCAGATCGGCATCAGGCTTGATGGCAAGTCCACCTCCAGATCGGCATCAGGCTTGATGGCAAGTCCACCTCCAGATCGGGATCAGGCTTGATGGCAAGTCCACCTCCAGATCGGCATCAGGCTTGATGGCTACGAGCTCCTCTCCACCCACCACCACCGCCTGGCTGAGCGGGGAAACCTCTTTCCTTTTTTTTTTTTTTTTTTTTTCTTCTTCACTGCTTTTTTTGTTTGTTTGTTTGTTTGTTTTTTAGCCGCTGCGTCTGGTGGGCGGAGGGGGGGGGGGGGGGAGGGGGGTTCTGTCTGTCTGTTTGTGTCTGCCTGCCTGTCTGTCTGTCTGTCTGTCAGTCTCTCTCTCTCTCTCTCTCTCTCCCCTCTCTCTCTCTCTCTCTCTAAACACACACACACACATGCACACACACACACACACACTCTCTCTCTCTCTCTCTCTCTCTTACACACACACACACACACACACACACACACACACACCACACGCACGCACGCACGCACGCACCACACACACACACACACACACACACCACACACACACACACACACACACACACACACACACACACACTGGCGCGTGCGCAGAGATACATCTTGTCGACTTGAGCAGGTCTTCATCTTCATGTAGACGAAGATAACCTGCCAATGTTGGCCAGACTTGATAGTCGTTCAGACCTGTGTTAAATCTGTCTAAATTAAGACCACATTTTGATTTGTCATCCTTTCCCTCACTCCCGTCCGCCTACATCCCCCATCTCTCTCTCTCTCTCTCTCTCTCTCTCTCTCTCTTCTGTCTGTCTGTCTCTGTCTCTCCCTCGCTCTGTCTGTCTCTGCTTGTTTGCCTGTCTGTCTGTCTCTCTGCCTGTCAGTATATATGTCTGTCTGACTGTCTCTCTCTCACTCTGTCTCTTTGCATGTTTGCCTGCCTGCCTGCCTGCGTGCTTGCCTGCCAGTCTGTCTCTCTGCCGGTCTGTATGTCTGGTCTCTCTCTCTCTCTCTCTCTCTCTCTC
>CM065725.1:61616930-61619430 GCA_033310375.1 Conus canariensis
AAAGAAAAAGAAAATGAAGGAAGAAGAAACAGAAGACAAGAAAACAAGAATGACATAACCGGGTAGTTTCCTCTATGATTTAACATTCATCGACACAGTGTGCATCACATGCGAATAACTGCGTGTACCATCAGAACAAAAACAAAAAAAAAATGATTACTGTATCTTTTGCCTCCCCCCCCCCTCCCCCCGTTCCCCCACCATCCCCACCCCTTTCCTCTCCCTTTTCTCACCCTTGATTTCTTCTCTCCTCTCCATGCCCGTGCCTCCCCCCCAATCCCCCTCCACCCCCAGACCATCATGCCGCTTTTCCTGCCTCGGAGTCGAAAGAGGAGACACGACTGCAATGGTTTATCCTTCTTTTGCCATTCCTTGTTCTGTGTTCCGACGTTTCGCCTCCTCCTCCTCCTCCTCCTCCTTCTGCTCCCCCCCCCCTTCCTCCTTCTACCTCCTCCTCCTCTTGCTGCTCGTCCTCTCCTCCTCTGAAACTGTTGGTAATAAATCATACAGAATGGCTGGCAGGCGGCCTTGGTGCATCATCAGTTTTTGTTTGTGTGTTTGTATGGTTGTTTAAACATGCGCTCTGTGAAAGAAACAAGATGCAAAGCGTATAAACGTACTCCCAGTTTATCTTGAATACCCGTGAGATATTCCATTAAGAGGAAAAAACCGTTTTGGGCCGTTATAGCCGTTAGTAACGGCTATTCTGGTAACGTCGGCCATCATCTGTGACCCATAATGAACATACCTACAAATTTGTAGAAAGATCGGCCAAGCACTTTCTGAGATTTTCCATAAAGAAGAAAAACCGTTATGAGCCGTTATAGCCGTTAGTAACGGATATACCGGTAACATACCTACAAATTTGCATAAGGATTGGCCAAGTACTTTCTGAGATTTTCCATAACGAAGAAAAACCGTTATGGCGTTTACAGCCGTTCGTAACGGCTATAACGGTAAAATGAAACATCGGGTATCATCCATGACCCATGATGAACATACCTACAAATTTTCAGAAAGATCGGCCAAGTACTTTCTGAGATTTTCCATAAAGAAGAAAAACCGTTATGGACCGTTGTAGCCGTTAGTAACGGCTATAACGGTAAAATAAAACATCGGGCATCATTCGTGACCCATAATAAACATACCGACAGATTTGCAGAAAGATCGGCCAAGTACTTTCTGAGACTTACCATAAAGAAAAAAACCGTTATGGCCGTTATAGCCGTTAGTAACGGCTATAACGGTAAAATAAAACATCGGGCATCATCTGTGACCCATAATGAACATACCTACAAATTTGCAGAAAGATCGGCCAAGAGCTTTCTGAGATATTCCATAAAGAAGAAAAACCGTTATGGACCGTTATAGCCGTTAGTAACGGATATAACGGTAAAATAAAACATCGGGCATCATCCGTGACCCATAATGAACATACCTACAAGTTTTCAGAAAGATCGGCCCAATAGTTTTGTCTGGAGCGAGTGGAACACATTTTGACCACGGACAGACACACACACACACACACACACACACACACACACACACACACACACACACACACACACACACAGATCATTTCTTTGTTCCCACTGTAAAGTGCCCCTGTTCTATAAGAACTGGGAGTACAAAAATTCCGACGTACAACAGCGACTGTAATATGTATTTATACACCCATCAAAGTTACTGAACCCAACACACGCAATTCCGCGTCAAGTACATCATGATATTCGAAGAAAGCAAAACACTCGCGTATCGATCTTCTTATCATTCTACTTAGGCATCGGGGTCGGTGGACACCATGTGAATAGAAGAAGAGAGAGAGAGAGAGAGAGAGAGAGAGAGAGAGAGAGAGAGAGAGGGAGAGAGAGAGATGTGTGTGTGTGTGTGGCGTGTGTGTGTGTTTGTGTGTGTGAGTGCACAGCAGCGTAGTTTTAACCGCCTTATCGATCGGGTTATTCATTGATGTATGCTTTATTTGTGAAATGGATGTCTCCGTTGTTTGTGTTTGTTTTTGTTTTTTTTTTTTTTTTTTGTTTTGTTTTTTGGTTTCCAGGGCGGAATTTTGTTCTCTGTGTTATGACAGTGCTGAAAGAGCGCGGTGAGGTCTGAAAGAGCGCGATAGGTCTGAAAGGGCGCATGAGGTCTGAAAGGGCGCGGTGAGGTCTGAAAGAGCGCGTTGAGGTCTGAAAGGGCGCATGAGGTCTGAACGGGAGCACTGAGGTCTGAAAGGGCGCGTTGAGGTCTGAAAGGGCGCGTTGAGGTCTGAAAGGGCGCGTTGAGGTCTGAAAGGGCGCGTTGAGGTCTGAAAGGGCGCGGCGAGGTCTGAAGGGCGCGGCGAGGTCTGAAAGGGCGCGGTGCGGTGAGGTCTGAAAGGGCGCGGTGAGGTCTGAAAGGGCGCGGTGAGGTCTGAAAGGGCGCGGTGAGGTCTGAAAGGGCGCGGTGAGGTCTGAAGGGCGCAGTGTGTTCTAAATGGACGCAGGAGAGCTGAACTGGCCCG
>CM065725.1:61624430-61659430 GCA_033310375.1 Conus canariensis
CCTCTCCTCCTCCTTCTCCTCATCCCCCTTCCTTTCTCCTTCCTCTCATCCTCCCCTCTTCTCCTTCTTCTTATCCTCAATTCTTCTTCGTATTCTTCTCATTTCTCCCTTGCTCTCCCTCTCCCTTCTCCTTCTTTGCTGCTAAAGTTCCAACCCTTCTCACAGTGCCTCTATAACCTGTACCCCTGGCGTGTGTCCCGACAGGTACGTGTTCTGGGCGGACCAGGGCAGCAAGCAGATCGAGAGGACGGGTCTGGACGGCAGTGACCGGCGGGTGCTGGTCAACAAGGACCTGTACTGGCCCAACCAGCTGGCCGTCAGCTATTTCCGCAGGTGAGTCGTCCACCATGTCTTGTTTCGTTTGTCCGGCCGCCAGGCGAAGATCTGTCTGACCGGTAACGGTGACCAAACGTGGCAGGATGAGGTGGATGGGGCTTGAGTTTGTGGATGGCGGGGGGGGGGGGGGGGGGGGGGGGGGGGTAGGGCTCCCGAGTTCGCAGTCACATGTTGTAAGATCCAGTCACTCCGGCGTCCCGGGTGAAAACTGCTATTTTCCTCTACCTTGGCTCATACGTTGTCGTTCTGGCGATGTGGTGTAATGTAAGATAGGTTCCCTTCCTCCACTCTCTTGGGAGGGTTATCTCCCATTTGCCGTATCACCATGGTGGCAGTGAACGTTCAACTAGACGTAACTGTAACTAACGTAACTTTGACGTAACTGGAACTGAACGAAATGGCGTGGAGAAGGCGGAAATGTGAACGAAAGACAGCAAAGTGGAGATGGGTTGGAGCTGATGTGTTTATTGAAGAGTGGAGATAGTAGACGTGGAAACAGGACACTTGGCAAGATAGAGAGAATAGGAGAGAGGGCGGGAGGAGGTGAGGAGATCATAAAAAAAAGAAAGAAGAAATGAAAGTTGAATTGAGAAGATGTTGAAACGGAGGGAGCGCAAGAGATACTGTTGCCAACAGAGATAAGAACAGAAGAGAATACAGATGGTAGAGAGAGGTGAAAGAGATCTCTTGAAGGAGGAAGAGAGGGGAACGAGAGATAACAAGGAACTAGAACATGACTGGAGTGTGATCGGTGCCTGCAAAGTGGGAAAAAAGTTGTTAAGAGACAGCGAGCGCAAGATGAATTTTGCGTATGCTAGCAAAAAAACAAAAAAAAAGTAATACACGACGATCATTATGTCATATTTGAGGGAGAGAGAGAGAGAGAGAGAGAGAGAGACAGAGAGACGAGAGAGAGAGAGAGAGAGAGAGAGAGAGAGAGAGAGAGATGGAGTACATGAAGTCAAATGTGTTTTTGACAGCAAATTAAGTCTCAAAGGTAAATATCATGACACTCTTTTAACGACAGTCCCAGAGAGCGCAGGAGGCAGAGTACCTTAATTTGTGCCTGGAGTGGCATTTGCCCACCTCTTCAGCGCACCCACATAATCTTTGGTATGAGACGTATATAGCCTGCACGTGCCAGGCCTCATAAGACTGTTCCCAAGACCTGATGACATTCATAGCCTGAAGCAGCACCACTTGCAGCCGCTGCCTTCTATTTAAGTAAGATCGTGGCAACCTTATCTCTTCTCTTTTTCCCTTATTTTTTTTTTATTCTGACAACGGCGCACATAGTTCCAAATGGCACATCGCTGATTGTCTCCAACGTAACAGAGAAAGAAGATGAAAGAAAGTTGGAAATAAAGTTATGCACCGACTGATCCGTCGCCGTCCGCTACAGTCAACGATCTATCGGTGCATATACAAGCCCGGGGCAACCCCACGACCACAACGAACTTCTTTACAACAAGCTTCTGCAGTGTTTCCCTCGTTATCCGACTCTTGTCCTCGAGTTGAAAGCCATGCTTTCACTACTTGACTAGCCTCTCCCGTGGTCCAAGGTCCAGAGGAAGTAGTCTGAAAGGTTTTACGGTGATGGTAGTTACTTGTTCTTTTCCAAAATGTTCAGGTTCCTTAGTAAATCGCTTCTGCTGTAAACTGAAACGTTGATTTTTTTTGTTTGATCTCCTGGATGTGGATGGCATTGCTTTAATGCCTGGTCTGACATTGCTGAAACGTGGGATTATGATGACGAGAAGACGAACGTCTCCATCTACCACATAACAGTCCGACTGGCTTATGGTCAGTATGTCTGCCCTACACGATCTGACTTTGGTCGGTATGTCTTCCCAGCATGATCTGACTGTGGTCAGTATGTCTTCCCTACAAGATCTGACTTTGGTCGGTATGTCTTCCCAGCATGATCTGACTATGGTCAGTATGTCTTCCCTACAAGATCTGACTTTGGTCGGTATGTCTTCCCTACAAGATCTGACTTTGGTCGGTATGTCTTCCCAGCATGATCTGAACTATGGTCAGTTAATGGTCTTTTCCCTACAAGATCTGACTATGGTCGGTATGTCTTCCCTACAAGATCTGACTGATGGTCGGTATGTCTTCCCTACAGTATCTGACTTTGGTCGTATGCCTTCCCTACAAGATCTGACTATGGTCGGTATGTCTTCCCTATAAGATGTGACTATGGTCGGTATGTCTTCCCTACACGATCTGACTATGGTCGGTATGTCTTCCCAACAAGATCTGACTATGGTCGGTATGTCTTCCCTACAAGATGTGACTATGGTCAGTATGTCTTCCCTACACGATCTGACTTTGGTCGGTATGTCTTCCCTACAAGATGTGACTATGGTCGGTATGTCTTCCCAACACGATCTGACTATGGTCGGTATGTCTTCCCTACAAGATCTGACTTTGGTCGGTATGTCTTCCCTACAAGATCTGCCTATGGTCGGTATGTCTTCCCTACAAGATCTGACTTTGGTCGGTATGTCTTCCCCACAAGATCTGACTATGGTCGGTATGTCTTCCCTACAAGATTTGACTATGGTCTGTATGTCTTCCCTACAAGATCTTACTTTGGACGGTATGTCTTCCCTGCAGGATCTGACTTTGGTCGCTATGTCTTCCCTACAAGATCTGACTTTGGTCGGTATGTCTTCCCTACAAGAACTGACTATGGTCGGTATGTCTTCCCTGCAGGATCTGACTTTGGTCGGTATGTCTTCCCTACAAGATCTGACTATGGTCGGTATGTCTTCCCTACACGATCTGACTATGGTTGGTATATCTTCCCTACAAGATCTGACTATGGTTGGTATATCTTCCCTACAAGATCTGACTTTGGTCGGTATGTCTTCCCTACAAGATCTGACTATGGTCGGTATGTCTTCCCTACAAGATCTGACTATGGTCGGTATGTCTTCCCTACAAGATCTGACTTTGGTCGGTATGTCTTCCCAGCACAAGATCCTCTTCCCGTTCCGGCCAAACGGAATGCTATGATTCATATAACTCTTCCCAATATGAGGAAAGTTTTCCAAACGATTACAGTTAAAATACATGGCTGTCGCTGTCTTCTACGCTGAACACAAGCACAAACGGTCGAAATAATGGGGACCAACAATTTTGTCGCTGTTCGAACCCTTCTTCTGTCCTTGTGTATTTTTAACGAGTCTTACTACCGGGTCAACCGAACAGCGAGTTGCACGTCGTCGCTGCACGATGCCAAATTCATATGAGAGAGCCACTTGCTAACTCGTGGCGCTGAAATCTCTGCTCGCACTCTCATTACGAACATCGTCGTGCATAATATCTTCTACAGACTGCAGGAAAGAAACGCTAGGAGTGAATGGTAGAAAAGGAAAATAGAATGAGTAAGGAGAGCAAAGGAATCAGAGAGAATTCAGCAAAAAAAAATGACGTACACGGATCTGACAGATACGAGGGCAGACGTCAGCACGAAAGAAGAAGAAGAAGAAGAAGAAGAAGAAGAATGAATAATGCATGAGGACAGATCAGGGAATGGGCTGCTATACAGGACAGGGGTAATAAGAGAAGCGGGAGAATTCTACCGCAGGCAGAGAGAAAAGGATCCGAAGAACTGTAGGCGTGAAGTGCGCTGGATGATCGTGTTCTGTGCCGATAGTACTAGGTGAGAGAAGAACAGACTCCGTTCCGATGAAAGGGGCTGGGAAAGTGGCTGAAAACAGAGGGATGTTCCGGTTTTGTCTCATCTTCAGTGCCCCCGCCCCTCAAGTGGCACTACTCCCACGCCGCTCATTCCGGCACCCCTGTACACAGCCACACCCATGAATAACCAGCTGCAGTCCTAGGGAGCAATTTATCAAGTCATCTTGAGGCGACCCACCGGAGAAGACATTGCACTGCCATAGAGTCATTTTGATGGTGTTCGGTGGTGCCTGTTTCGATCTCCATGATGCACCACGTGCGTAATAATGACAATAATTTGTCGCTCGCTTATCCAGCATGAATGAGCATCTTCCTCCGGAAAGCGCCTCCACGTTCATCCAACGACAGTCCCCGCGAACTGGTCAATACTAACGATTCTGACACGATCTCAGCAGAAGTTTGAATGAAAGCGAGAGCAGGGCGTGAAGGGCCATAGAATAGGGCCTTCTTTCGTATGAAGGATAATGAGGATGATGGCGCTGATTAAGATGATACTATGGAGTTCAATTTTGGTCTGAGACTACATGCCAGGGCTGTGCCCTGCGTTTTCCTTCATGATATATATATATATATATATATATATATATATATATATATATCCCAGCATCAACCAGTCCGAGAAACACAGACACCTATAGATGGTGCTTCCATGAAGTGGACGAAACTCAGCTGAGTGGGTGGGATTCCCTCATTTCCATTTCAGCGCGCAGCACATTAGATTCTGGGTAGAATCCAGAAGGCTGAAGAATTTCACAAAGAAAAAAAAAAAGAGTCTGATGGGGCTGGAACCCACGACTGCCAAAACCTGCAAGCCTACATCGCTAACCACTGCCCGGCGACGGCATAGCAGGGACAATTCAACATCTGCTCACGTGCACAGGTGCCGCGCATTTTGCGCAACGTCTAATGTACCTACCATCTCCATCCTTCCTTTGCAATTTGCCTCTGCTGCTCCTATCGGTGAATGTGGCGAGTTCCAAGATGAATTCCCATATGAACGTGATTCCGTCACTTCTTATTCCTACGTAGTAGGTTCGCAGAATTTCTATGGCAAGGGGCGGACATTTCCAAAAGAGGGGGGGGGGGGGGGGGAAGAAGATGTTGAAATCTGAATTCTAGATGTTTATACCGCTGCTAGACGGGAATACGCACGTTAACAGAATTGTTGCGACAAATTACGTACCCTAGCACATCTCAGCAGTCTAGTCAGACTGATGTACGTTGGCCATCCTCAGAGTATCTGCCATCGACGACAGTAGGGTGATGGCTGGCTACTTACTTACCCCAGTGGGTTTTTTTTTTGTTTATTTATTCAGGGGTGGTGGGTTTTGTCTCGACAACCAGAGAAGAAAAGGGAAGAGCCGAATTGGAATATGGCCACAAGACCCACAGCTGAGCGTTCCCTGGATGGAGGACGTGTTTGTTATCAGGGCTGTGGTTTATGACGGCGGTGGCGCTGCAGGATTCTAGGGTCCTCTGGGCGCAGAGAGTGCAGACTTGGAAGAGGAGTAACACGGTTGGCCTTACAAACAAGCCTCTGCTCTATAGCGTTTTGTCTTGTTCACGTGGAGCACCGTCCACAGACCGCAGACGTTGCTGTGTTTGTGGCCTGCAGGGTTCAGAAAGACAAAACAACAAAAAAAAGAGTGTAGACAGCACAGTTCTAACCACTCGCTGCGCTCATATACATCATGGATAGTATTATTCATCCACAAGTAACAAACACCTTTCTATGGAACTTAAATGCATGCCTATGTGGGAGTAGGGTTGTATAAAATGCTTGGTTGATAAGACAGGTTGTAGGTATGTTTTGATACCTGTGTCAGGTGCGCAGATTTCATAAACTGGGAGGCAGTCAGTTTTCAACAGCTGGGGCGACAAACCTACATGAACGCTCACCAGACAACAGTTACCTTTTGTTCTTGATAAAATCAGTGCTTTATGCAGCTGCATGCGCACATGCACGCACGCGCGCGCGCGCGCGCGCACACACACACACACACACACACACACACACACACACACACACACACACACACACACACACTCCACACACACACACACACACACACACACACACACACACACACCACACACACACGTACGCACGCACGCACGCGCACTATCGCTCACACACACACAGACAGACACACACACACACACACGCGCGCGCACGCGCGCGCGCACGCACACACACACACACACACACACACACACACACACACACACACACACACACACACACACACCACGCACGCACGCACACATTTGTGCAAGATTTACTGTCGGTCTCACTATTCTTTGCCTCCACTAACCAATGTATAGGATTTTATGTTGCCTTGGGAGTTAGGTAGGGTTTAGGGACATGGAGTTTTCGTTGGTTTTAGGGAGTTGGACACAGCAGGACTCGGTGAAGACTGCGAACACCATGGATCTTGAACGCTTTTGGGGTCCTTCTCACGAGAAAGACATGTTTCAAACCGTTTCTTTTTGCTCCCTTTAGCGATTGCATAGTTTACGGAGAAACGGGAGCTGCTGCATGTGTGAAGAAAGGTGAGATGCTGCATGTGTGAAGAAAGGTGAGATGCTGCATGTGTGAAGAAAGGTGAGATGCTGCATGTGTGAAGAAAGGTGAGATGCTGCATGTGTGAAGAAAGGTGAGATGCTGCATGTGTGAAGAAAGGTGAGATGCTGGCGGCGGAACAGGGGGAGGGGGAGGCGTGAAGACCAAAAAAAAAAGGGGGGGGGGGACGTGGAGGTTGATTTACTGATGATGTACAGAGTAAAAGAGAGGAGAATGGGTAGACGGAGAGAGAGAGAGAGAGAGAGAGAAAATGAGAAACTGGGAACAGGCATGGTGGTGGGATTTTGTTTAGGACGAAGGGGAGGTGAGTCAAATGACAGGGGAAACTGTAGTGTTCCGGTCTACAGGAGAGGATTGAGAAGGGCGATAGAATATGAAACAGGGGTTGAACAAATAGAAGCATCAAAGAGACCAGAAACGGGTCAGTAAGGGAGGGAGGGGAGGGGAACGTGTGGCAAAGGACAGCACGAATTAGTGTCACTTGGAATATTGATCGAAAAACGGAGAACAAGGGGCAAAGGAGAGATGAGGGACAGAGGGTGTGGGTGGGTGGAATGAACGTGGGAAGAAGAAGAAGAAGGAAGGATTGGAGATAAAATGGCAGAAAAACAGGATGTGCGGAGTTCAGGTCACTGTGGAGAGAGAGAGAGAGAGAGAGAGAGAGAGAGAGAGAGAGAGAGAGAGAACAGGCACTGCGTGCATTTGGCGCACAAGACAGATCCCTGGTCATGGTAACACAAGATATCTGAGGTGGGCGTGAGGAGACGGATGAATTGAGGACAGGCAGACTGGAATGTGGTTCAGAAGGTGATTAATACATTCACATAAAAGGGAAGTATTTTTTTGCCTGAAGAGAGCATAGCACAGTTCATGTGACGATTTTTTTTTTTCTAAATTCAAATAATCAGTGTCGCACAAAACGGTGTACGATTCCAGAAAAGTGCTTTTTCTCTTCACCTTTCTTCAAAAAACAACAAAAAGCATGTGTTGAAAATAACTGTGTAGATCACGCGTCTGCGAGCTGTTTATAAATAGCAGAGGTTAAGCTTAATTAGTACTTGGAAATTCCATTGATCTCATGCTGCACAGATCCATTTAATACGCTTCGTAAGGAAGCTCTGTGTGTGTGTGTGTGTGTGTGTGTGTGTGTGTGTGTGTGTGTGTGCGCGCGCGCGCGCACGTGCGTGCGTGCGTGCGTGCATATGTGTGCATACGAGCGTGTGTCTTTTTTTTTTTCGCTGAGAATGTATGTTCCTGGGGCTCCTTGACATTGAAAGCTTGCAGCATCAGCAAGACGTGCAACGGTTGCTTTTTATTTCTGTGAACTGTTCTGGGTTTCTGATGTGACCCATCTTTGCAAATTTCCAAACAGCGATACATATTCAGGATTGACGGGAATAGCAGGAAAAAAAAGACCAGGAAATCATGAAATGTTATGCATTGATTTTTCATTTGCTATCTTTCACAACCTGTGATCTTCTAGAGGCCGTGAGTCCAGCAGACTGTCTGCAGCATCAGTTTTCTAGAAACTATGAGTTCAGCAAACAATCTTTTTGTAGCACCGTTCTTCCAGAAATTGCTGAGTCCAGCAGATCCTCTCTTCGCAGCATCAGGCCTCCAGAGACTATGAGTTCAGGAGATAGTCCTTTCTCAGCATCATTCTTCCACATTATTTCGCAGTTCCCTGTTTCAGCTTAAGCCCTCGTGCCCGAGTTAGACCTGTGATAATTACTTTTGGTCCACCCAGCTTCCATTAATGCTCCCTTCCGTGGCGGTGCTGGCTAGGGTCCAGAGGAGGACCCATGTGGACCATTAGAAAACGACTCCTCGTTGTATCAGTGGCTAGTGCGCACAGCCCTTGTCCCTAAAGTCCCAGTGCCTTGCATTGACTTAAACGTCTTGCGACTCGGAGACACAGTCCTTTCTTTGTATTTCACGACCAGTGTTACACGTATCGATCTACGAGTGTATGACCTGGTGAGCTTTTCAGCTCTTAGTTTTCTCCAGTATTGCTCCTTCTCCTATTCCTGCGCGGCACACAGGTCTTTTTCCCCCCATTAGCTCTTAACACCATAGATGATGTGAGATCTGTCAGTTTTTGTTTATCGATTTGGAAGCCATCAATGAGAGTTCTCAGTATGCAAGTGATCAGTCACAGAGAATGCTGTCAGTGTTACTCAGTGTACTTTGACTGCTGTCAGTGTTGGTCAGTATTATTTGGTTGTTGTTAGCGTCACTTTAGCTTTATTTGAACGTTACTGAAGTGATTGAATTCATTTTGTCTTTTTTGTCTGGATGGTAATGTTCTGACGTTTTGCCACGTTATTTTTCTTCTGTTGTTGTTTTTTTTTTTCGCTCGATGGGACTGTAACATGTATCCCTTCAAAAAAGGAGCTGCATAATAAAGAAGCATTTACGAAATAATTATGATTAGTAGGATCTCGTCCACGTGAATTAAACATAACTGCCCTAAAACAGTGCATATAATTTTTTTAAGACCCCATGGACTGAAAAGTGAGGGGATTGGGGGGGGGGGGGGGAGAGGGGAATAGTACAAAGGGAACACTCAACTAAATAGATGAGTGGAAGAACAGTGAGAGGGAAAAAGAGAAGACAATGATGAAGTGGATGTGAATGAGACAGTGTAGAGGAGCTGAGAAGAATAAGATGAATAAATGATTTCTGACAACTGGCCAAAGAGTGCAGAACCCTCGGTGTTAGGAGCGTAGGCCTAAATTGTACAGCAGTTAAAATCTATTTTTAAAAAAAAGTGGGGACTTGAAAAAGAACAGCCTGAAGAGAGGGGGTGGCTTGAGAAGAAGAGGAAAGGGGGAGAAGGGGTACGGGTAGAAACGGCCAGCAGTAACAGCGAGGGAATGAAACGGGAACACTGGAATGCACTGCCCACTTTGACGCAGCATTTCCTGTTACCACCTTCTCCGTCCCTTCTTTGCATCTGTATATGTATTCACAGACGCTGGCAGGGATCCAGAACGGGTGTCCATCCAATCTGACTGGATGCCAAATGAACGCCGATCCTGTCAAGTCTTGTTCCGACTTCGGAGGTTTGCAGAAGCCCCTGGAGGCCCAAGGGAGTGGGGAAGAGGGCCGATTATGGGATGAAGATAGGAACCTGGCATTGATCTTCTGCAGCTACAGCGTCCCACATATCCAGCCACTTTTCCACGGCCCAGTCCAGTAGCAACGGGAGCCACAATATCCTGTACTGGCAGCAGAGTTGTGGCGTGGTGTTTACTTGCTGCGACTCTTTCATTAAGGGCAGTGTGGTTTGTCTTGCTTGCACAAAGGGAGGGGCTGAACTGGATGATGGCCAGATAACCCACAGCAGAATGTTCATTTAGGGGACAGCACTATTAAGGCTGTTGTTTATGTGGGTTGATTTGTGGGATCACTTGCAGTTGAGTCCGTGTGTTTGCCTGGCCGCCAGGAAAGGTCTGACCGCGATTGTTGACCAAACGTGGCTGGGTGGATGGGTCTTGAGTGGGAGAATGGCGGATGTAGAGTTTGGAGTTCACAGTCACATGTTGGACGTTCCGTTTTACGCTGGCACCCACAGTAAAAATGCCTTTTGCTCTGTCGTTCTTGTGGTGTGGTGTGATGTAAAGAAAAATAGGTTCTTTCCCCCAGTCTCCTAGTATGGTTATCCCCCATATCTGTCATATTACCGGAGGTGGCAGTGGACGATTAACAAAACATAGGTGTAACTAACGTAACTGTCAAATAAATGTAACTAAACGAAATACCTTTGGGGAAGACAGAAATGTTAAGGCAAGAGACTGAAGTCGAGATGGGATGGAGTTGGTGGGTTTATTGAAGTAAAGAGTGGAGATGGAGGGCGTGGAAACATAACACTTGACAAAATTAGGGAGAAAGGGGAGAGGCTGAGCGGAGGGGAGTAGATCTTTAAAAAGAAGAAAAGAAGAGGAAGAAATGAATTGATAAGATGTCGAAATGAAGGGAGCACATCAGGTACTCTTGCCAACAATATTGCTCACGGAGGTAAGAACAGAAGAGAGTACAGATTTTGGAGAGAGAGAGAGAGAGAGAGGGAGAGAGAGGGAGGGGGGGGGAAGAGATCCCTTGAGATAGGAACAGAGAGGACAAGGAGAGAAAAATGATATAGGAAAGGACTAGACGATGACTAGATGTCTGATCACTGCCTGCAATGTTGGGGAAAAGTCAACAGAGATGGCAAGTGGAAAATGAATTTAGCACATGCCATGAAAAAAAAGATTCTGTCAGATTCAAACTCTGTGTGTGTGTGTGTGTGTGTGTGTGTGTGTGTGAGAGAGAGAGAGATAGTCAACATTTTTTTTTTACAACAAATGAAATCTCAAAGGTGTTTATTATGACACTTTCAGCAACAATCTCAGATAAACTAAGGCAGATCACCTGTATATGTGCTTGAAATAGCTTTTGCCTCTCTCTTCAATGCACCCACTTAATTTTTGTGTCAGACGTCAATGGTCTGTTGGTGCCAGTCCTCATAAGAATGTTCCTAGGACTTGATGGCATTGATAGCCACAGGCTGCGCCGTGATGAAGCCACCGCCTTCTGTTTGAGGAAGATCGTGGCTGCCTTGTGTGTTCCCTTTTTCCTTTTTTTTTTATTCTGACGCCGATGCACAGACTTCCAAATGGCGCATCATTGATCGTCTTCAACAGAACAGAGGAAGAAGACGAAAGAAACTTGAAAGTTATGCACTGACTGATCCATCACCGTCCTTGACACTCGACGATCTTTCAGCGACTGTAATTCCAGAGGTGTCCTCACACACCACCGACTTCTTTGGAAAAAGGTTGTTCAGTGTTTCCCTCGTTAACTTACTCTCGTCCCCAAGTTAAAAGCCATGCCATGCACTGGACTGGCGTCTGCAGCTCTCAAAAGTCCAGGGGAAGACCAGTTTGGACGGTTTAAAGGTGATGCTTGTTACGTATTCTTTTCTAGAATATGCAGGTTCTGTTCTTATGTCTCCCGTGCTGTAAACCGAACTGTGCATTGTTTTGATCTTGTGGACGTGGTCTGCATTGATTGTGTGTCTGAAATGACGTCGCTGGCATCTGTAATGTGATTACCAGAACTCGAACGTGTTCATCTACCGCCAGGCGGTCTGACTGGCTTGCAGTCAGTATATGTTTTCACTGCATGTTGGCTTGCAGTCAGTATATGTCTTCACTGCATGTTGGCTTGCAGTCAGTATATGTCTTCACTGCATGTTCTGACTGGCTTATGGTTGGTATGTCTTCCCTACATGATCTGGCTGGCTTATGGTCTGTATGTCTTCCATGCTTAATCTGACTGGCTTTTTCTACCAGCAGGTCTTCCCTGCAGCATTTCTGTCAGTATGTTCTCCCTCCTGCCTTATCTAGCTGGCTTATGGTCTGTATGTCTTCCCTGCACAATGTGGCTGGCTTTTCAGCTGGAATTTTTTTCCCAACACGAGATCGTCTGGGCTAGAAATTCCCAGATATTTTAATTGTCCTGAGGACAAGTAGATCACGTGATCTGCTTGTCCGCTCATTTCAGCTTCCTCATACACACACACACACACACACACACACACACACACACACACTCACACACACACACACACACACACACACACACACACACACACATCCATAATTGCCTTGTCATAGACCAGCGACACACTCCTCAGGAGCAATGATCAAGTCGCCTTTAGGGACCCACCAGAGAAGACACTGCACTATTGTCGAGTCATTTTGATTGAGTTCGGTCATTTATTCTTATCCATCAAGCACCGTGTACAAATGACAGTGATTTGTTGCTGGCAGACCCAGTGTGAATGAGCGTCTTCGTCCACAAAGCACCAGCACATCCATCCAATGACAGTCCCCGCGATCGTGCTGGTGCCAACGATTTTGACACGAGCTGACCACGGACTTGAAAGTGGAGAGGAAATCAGAAATCAAAACTCAGGTGACCACGAGAGGAGGACACGAAGGGCCATAGAATAGAACCTCTTTTTCTCGTGAAGTTAATGATGATGATAATGATGAAGATGACACCAAGGAATTCCATTCTGGTCTCAGACTACTTGAGAGGGCTGTACTCTGTGCATTCTTTCACGAAATATTCGAGCATCAAGCAGATCCAAAAAATAGAAAACATACGGAGATGCTTCCATTAAGGAGACGGAACTCAGGTGAGTGGCATTCCCGTTTGAGACCTTAGCACGTTCAGTTCTGGGTAGGGTACAGAAAGCAGAAGAATCCCACAAATAAAACAGTCTGATGGGGCTGGAACCTACGATCAGCAAGACCGCAAACCCACATCGCTAACCATCACACGGTGACGGCACAACAGGGATGATTTAACATTTACTCAGAGGTGCCGCGCATTTTGTGCAACATCCAGTGTATCCACCCTCGCCATTCTTCCTATGCGATTTGCCTCTGCTGCTCCTATCAGGGAATGTGGAGTGCCAAGATGAATTCCCTTATGAATCGCTGGTTGCGTCCATTCTTATGCCGACTTTGGAGGTTCACAGAATTTCTGCGGCAGGGGCGGAGCAGTTCGACCAGAAGGGGGGAAGGAGGGTGTTTAAATTTTAGATGTCTACACCACTACCAGACAGAAATACAGAAATGGTGTGACATTTTATATTTGATGGGGGCGAGGGAAATGAGGTGGCGAGGATTAGTGGGATCGAGCAGTAGCAGCAAATGTTGTGTTCATTTTCAACTAAAAATTCATGAGCAAGAATGGAAGGAGGATTGAGGGATTAACGAGCCAGTACAGCCCATTCTGAAAGCTTTACACGTGGCCAGCAAAAACAGAATTCGTATTTCCTGAACAATATTTTTCTTTTCTTTTTCTTTCATAATTCTTCCTTTGCAGGACTGCTTTTAGAGTGCATTAGTAGATTTTTCTTTTCGGAATTGATCATAGTCAGAGCTAGATTTTGAGTGGAAAGGGGGGGGGGGGGGGGCAGATTTGGAAGCTCTGAACGTACTCACCCACCGCTCCCTTCCTCAGTCCCCCATGAACTGCTCTAGCAGGGAAAAGAGCGGTTAGAGACGAGGATACTAAGGTAAGGATACTATGGACAGCCATTCCTTTTTTTTCCCACTAGCGACTTATTACTTAGCCCAGCACCAGCGCTTCTCAGCGATCTCGTCAGCTTGGTTTACTTTGGTCATCTCCCATCGAAGGCGATACGGTAATGGCAGGCCACTTACTCCCAGCATTTTTATTCGGGGAGGGGGGGGGGGGGGGGGGGGCGGCGGGAGGGGCGGTGGGTTTAGTCTCGACCGCCAAAAAAAAGAGGGAAGGGCAGATTTGGAACACGGCTACGAGACCCGCTGCTGAGCGCTCCCTGGATAGTGGGCGTGTTGTTATCAGGGCAGTTGTTTATGACGGTGGTGTCGCTGCAGACTTTGGGGGTCCTCTGTGCGGGAAGAGTACAGACTTGGAAGAGGAGTAACATGGTTGGCCTTACACACAAGCTTCTGCTTTACAGCATTTTTTTTGTGTTCACGTGGAGACACGTCCAAAGACTGCGGACTTAATTGTGGTTATCATTAGCTAGGTTTAGAAAAATTAGATGAACGGTGTTTATGTAGTGCAATTCTAACTGCCTGTTGCATTCTTATACACCAGTCGTACTATCATCCACTCACAAGTAACAATTAATTTATCATAGAATTTATGAGCACACACCTGTGGGAATAGTGTTGTAGAAAGTGTTTGATAAGACAGGTTTTAGGTATGTTTTGAAACGTAGTAAGGAAGGCAGATATCTTAAAAATGGGAGGCAGTGAGTTCCCGATGATTGGGGCAACAAAGCTAAAAGAAGGCGCATCAAACGACAGATTTCTTTTGTTGTCCGTAAAATAAGCGCTTAGCATTTCACTTTACCCAGCCCACTGATATGACCTTGTGCACGTGCACACACACACACGCACGCACATACGCATTGCGCACTCACGCGCGCGCGCGCACGCACACACACACACACACACGCACACGCACACCAAATGTGCACTCATATCATGCAAACGCACGAGCACAAACAACCACAGTCAAAGACACACCAACACACATTCCCATTCGCCCCAGAATTAACTGTCGCCATCTCTATTCTTTGTCTCTGCTTGCTGATGTAAAGGATTTTTATGCTGTATTGGAATTCCGTTGGTTGTAGAGAGTTGGACAGAGCTGGACATGGGTGGAGACGACAGATACTATGGATCTTTTCCAGTTGTTGCAGTATACATGTATAAGCACAACTTAACTGGCCTAGTAGACTAGGTGCGCACTTTGACACCCTTTGGGTTCCTTCTAACGAGAAAGACGTATTGCAGACTGCTTGCTTTTTAACCACCTTTAGCAACTGCGTAATTTACAGAGAATGGGGAGTGCTGTGTGTTTGTAGGGAAAGAATGGCAGGAAGAGGAGGTTATGGCGGGACAAAGGGAGGGGGGGGGGAGAGAAGAGACTAATGAGAACGTGGAGGCTGATTTACAGATGGTTATCAGAGTAAAAGACAGGAGAATGGGTAGACAAAAAACTAGGAGAGTGGGAACAGGGAGTGTGGTGGGGTTTACCTTAGGATGGAAGGGAGGTAGGGTAACGGCAGGAGAAAGTGATAGCAGTCAGTTAATAGAAGAGGACAGAGACGGGTAACAAGATAACAAGGAGTGTGAACAAGTATATGTATTACATAGAATGATGGGGCAATACGAGACGGAGAGAGAGGGGAGGACGTGAAGCAAAGGACAGTGTGGATTACTGTGACATGTAGTAGGGATCGAGAAACAAAGAGCAAAGGAGAGATGAGGAACAGAAGATGTAGGTGGTTGAGTGAACGTGGACAAAGAAGAAATGATAAGAGATAAAATGGAAAAAAAAGGATCTACATAGTTCAGATCACTTCACACACACACACACACACACACACACACACACACACACACACACACACACACACACACACGCACGCACGCACGCACTCAGAGAGAGAGAGAGAGAGAGAGAGCGCACTGCGTGCACTTCGCACTCGAGAAAGATCCCTGGTGATGGTAACACAAGACGAGTTGATATCTGAAGTGGGCGTGAGGAGATGGATGAAATGAGGACAGGCAGGCGGGGGATGTGGTTCAGAAGGTGATAAATTCATTCACATAAAAAGGAAGTGTTATTTGCGAGAAGAGAGCATGGCACAGTTCATGTGCATATGTCTTTTCTTTTCCTTTCTCGTTTAACATAATGTTTGCCAGGTCATGTGAAGATTTTAAAAATAAATATAGAATAATGTATGCTGCGAAAGAATGTGTATGGTTCTCTTCACCTTCGACAAAGGCCTGTCATATTCTCTTTGACAACGACAACAACGAAGAGGATGTATTGAAAATAACCGTGTAGGTCACGCTTCTGCCAGCAGTTTATAAATAGCAGAGGCGAAGCTTCATTAGTGTTTGGAGATTACATTGATCTCCTGCTCCACTGATCCACACAATACAGGAAGTTGTGGTTTCTTGGCCAAGGACATATGTTCCTGGGGCTCAGTGACATTGAAAGCTGTGAGCAGCATAACGTGCAACGACTGCTTTTTATTTCGGTTACCTGTTGTTAGTTTCCCGTCGTTACCTCGGTTCGCAGATTTATAAATAGCAGTACGTTATTATCACTGACGACGATAGCAGGGGGAAAACGGAAAGCTGGAAGTGTTCTGTATTGATTTTGCAATGTCTATCCTTCACAACCAGTGATCTTCTAGTACGAGTCCAGCAGAGAGAATCTTTGCTGCGTCATTCTTTCAAAGACTGTGTGTTCAGCAGACAATCTCATTGCAGCATCATTCTTCCAGAAACTGTCCAGCAGACAATTTCATAGCAGCGTCATTCTCCCAGAAACTCTGCATCCAGCAGACAATCTCATTGCAGCATCATTCTGCCTGAAACTGTCCAGCGGACAGTCTCATTGCAGCATCATTCTTCCAGAAACTGTCCAGCAGACAATCTCATAGCAGTATCATTCTTCCTGAAAACTGTCCAGCAGACAATTTCATAGCAGCGTCATTCTCCCAGAAACTCTGCATCCAGCAGACAATCTCATAGCAGTATCATTCTTCCATGAAACTGTCCAGCAGACAGTTTCATTAGCAGCGTCATTTTCCAGAAACTCTGCATCCAGCAGACAATCTCATAGCAGTATCATTCTTCCAGAAGCTCTGTGTCCAGCAGACAATCTTATAGCAGTATCATTCTTCCAGAAACTCTGTGTCCAACAGACAATCTACAGCAGCAGCATTCTTCCAGAAACTGTGTCCAGCAGACAATTTCATTGCGGCATCATTCTTCCAGAACATATGAGTCCTAATATCGCTCTGCAGTGTTTCCCACTTCAGCTTAAGCCCTCTTGCCCGAGTTAGACCCACGGTAATTACTTTTGGTCTCCACAGCTCTCAGTCGTCATCCCATCTGTGGCAGTGCTGGCAAGAGTCCAAAGGAAGACCCATGTGGACCATTGGAGGGTCACCCTTGTTATGTCAGTGGCCAGTGCGTGCAGCCTTGGTCCCTGAAGTCCATTAGTCAAGTTAATAAAGTGCTGCTTATTGACTTTCACTCCGTATAACTCAAGAGACTTTAGGTCCTTTTTATTTATTTCACAAAGTGATAATAACACTGGCCAGAGTTGTGCGTATCGATCTACGTCTGAATGACCTGGCGAGCTTTGTGCCTGCTAACTCTCTCCCGTATTGTTGCCGTTCCCACACGCCACATACGTTTTTCTCCTCCAGTATCATAACACCACAGAAGACGTGACATCTTTCAGTTGTTTATGTATAGGGAAGCTGTGTATATATGTTCTCAGTAATGCAAATGACCAGACACAGACTTACGGCTGTAGTCCTGAGTGTGTCGTCAGTCTTGCTCAGTGTTTGGTTGTCGTCAGTGTTGCTTTGGCTTTATTTAAACGTTAATAAAGTGACTGCATTCATGTCGTCTTCTTCGTTTAAATAGAAAAGTTCTGCCATTTTGTTGCTTTTTTTTTCAATTCGATAGGACAGTAGCTTTCAAAACAAGAGCTTAGTAAGAAGAAAGTACGTATAAAATAATTACGATTGTTGGGACATCTACCACTTGTATTTGCCCAAAAACCGTTTGCGTATAGTTCTCTCAGACCCCATGAACAGAAGAAAAAAAAAAAAAGGGGGGGGGGGGATATTACAAACAGCAAACTTGTCCAATCAGCGGAAGGACAGCAAGAGAAAAAAAGAGAAGACGATAAGGAAGTGGGTATGAACGAGAAAGTCTGAAGAACACTAGGAGAATGAGGTGGATGTATCAGTTCATGACAGCTGACCAGTGAGTGCAGAAAACTCAGTGTCAGGAGCGTAGGGTCAAAATTCTAAAACAGTGAAACGATGTTTCAGAGAAGCGAGGACCTGAAATAGAACACCATGGAGAGAGGGAGTGGACTGAGAACAAGAAGAAAGAGAGGGGAATGGGGGCTGAAACGACCAGCAATAAAAGAGAGGGAGTGAAGCGGCAACACGGAAATGCACTGCCCACTTCGACGCAGCATTTAGTGCCAACACCGTCTCCATCCTCTCTTCACCTCTGCCGTTTACAAAGCCTGGCAGGAAGCCAAAACGAGTGTCCATCCAGTCTGACTGCATGCCAAAAGGAACGCCAGATCTGTCAAGTCTTATTCCAACTTCGGAGGTTTGCAGAAGCCCCTGGGGAGCCAGGGAGTGGGGGGAAGAGGGGCGATTTGGGGATGAAGATGGGAACCTGGCATTGATCTTCTCCAGCTACGGCGTCCCAGACATCCATCCACTTCCCCACGGCCCAGTCCAATAGCAACGGGAGTCACAATATCCTGTATAGGTGGCAAGAGTTCGGGCAGGGTGTTTACTTACTACAACTCTTTCACTGAAGGTAGTGTGGTTTGTCTTGACTGCACAAAGGGAGGGGCAGAACTGGACGACGGCCAGGGAACCCACAGTGGAGTGTTCATTGTGGGGTCAGCAGCACCATTAATGCTTGTTGTTTATGGGGTTGATGGCTTGGGCTGGTTCTGGCATCGCTTGCACTTCACTGGAAACGAAAACTGTAGGAAGACCACAGGTTATAGTCTGCAGTACAATAAACCTTTTACTTTATAGTTTGTTGTGTAAATGTGTTTTTTTTCAGTCGACTGTGCATGAGGTATTGTCCATATGAGAAAAGCAAACACCAGTTCATGTAATCGGTGTTATCTGTTTCCATCTCACACATACACAGTTTCAAATGCAGCCATGTATGTATGCACAAACGCGCATGTACGTATGCACACTTCTTGTCAGAATAAATCAAACACTAATACACAATCACATTTTCACAATATCACCACCAGCACTATCGCTGCTTGTTCCTAATTCAGAAGTCTGGCGCGGGTCCTGAACACTTTGTCTGGTGTATGAAATGTCGGTTTAGTAACCTGACTTCAAGCTGACATGAGAGTCTTGAAGGTGATAGTTCCATTAAAGTGTTCAGAAGATTGTGCTGCTACGACAGCGGAGAAAAGTTAAGTCTGTTACTCAGAAAGAAGCTGTTATGTTTTATCATTAACAGCAATGGTTTCGGTGGCACAAACATGCACGTCATGTCATGACAGGAATTCACACACTCACACTCTCTCTCTCTCTCTCTCTCTCTCTCTCTCTCTCTCTCTCTCACACAACACACACACAGACACACACACACACACACACACAGACACAGACACACACACACACACACACACACCACACACACACACACGCACTCTCTCTCTCTCTCTCTCTCTCTCTCTTCACTCTCACACACACAGACACACACACACACACACAGAACACACACACACACACACACACACACACACCACGCACTCTCTCTTTCTCTCCTCTCTCTCTCTCTCTCTCACTAGACCGAGATAGGTTTATCCATTGTGATGCTTACCGACATTCGCGAAAATTTAGCTTGTTTCAGGTGCCTATTGTACAAATTGCAATCTGCTTCATATATTGACACTTGAAACGAATCGCTGATCAATCTTTAGCAGTTATATTGCCGAAGCTAGAAAATCAGAAAAAGTCACTTCCAAATGATTTTCTCTGTAACATATTTTCATTCAGTGCCTGGTGGTCATTGATTCTGTGCAATCATGTAATGTTTTATGAGATGCTGTTGTTTTGTGTTTAGCTTTTGTCCAACACAACTTTAAAACGTTGACTTTGAGTGTGTGAGTGTGTACACAGATGTCTAAAAATTGTGGCCTGTTGGTAAATTTGTTTAGAATTTTCCATTATGTGGGTATAAGTTCACGCCCCATGTCATAACGGCTGTACAGCTATTGACATTAAATTCATTGAATCTCTCTCTCTCTCTCTCACACACACACACACTCTCTCTTCTCTCTCTCTCAACACACACACACACACGCACGCACGCATGCACGCACACACACGCGCACGCGCGCGCGCACGCACACACACACACACAACACACGCGCGCGCGCGCGCGCGCACACACACTTTAATACTCGATATTCAGATTCACAATCACCATGGACATTCGGCACTATCCTTTTTTCCCGACTTGTTAGGGTCAGAGCGAATATCCTAACCTAACCGTATGTGAAATGAACTGTCCATGCAGAACGCAGATTTCATGACAATCCATGAGTTGTGCAGACTTAGCTGGTTTTAGGAAATCAGGAAGAGTAGGAGAGGGTTGTTGATCACAGACAGTCATCAGTCTTGTCCAGTTATGACGTCACAGAGAAACGTCCCATGAGAGCAGCTGACTAGGTTAATTCCAGCCGGCCTCTGAATTTATTCTAACCAGGAGAGACTTGCATAGGATGTTGACATGGTATTCACATTTCATTCAGGGCAGTGTGATTTGTTTTGTCCACGAATGGGAGTCCCAGAATCAAATTACGCCTAGAGACCTGAAGCTGGGCTTTCTCTGTGTGGCCGTCGTTCATCATGTTGATAGCGTGCGTGATACTGTGGTCCAGCGCGCTGCTCGCAGCTCATTAGGAATGCAGATTGTTGAAAGAGAACCCACACGTTGCTAATTAACTATATTTTGCTATTCCTGAGGCTGATCTTTTCCAGACGAGGTAAGGTAATGTTGCTTATAGCCCAGCCGACCGCAAAGGGCCATATCAGGGCTGTCACCACGTTAAAATCAACTCACAAGTTAAAAAAAAAAAAAAAAACTTTCACACATCTCTTTAAAATACATCTTCTAATAGCGTACTAGAAACTTCGTTAAAAATCTTTTCCGTAAATCTGATCAGATGAAAAATGTTGATCTCTCTCAGAAACTCAAAAGATCACGTCAGATGGGACATCTCTGAACAGGGTTTTCATGGAGTCTGCTGTAAAATGTTTATGTCTCATATCGTGCAAGTCCCAACAATCTAAAAGAATATGTTCCACCGAGAGTGGAACATGACATGGAATGCACCACGGAGCTTCTTCACCTTTTAAAAGATAAGAATGGGTATAACACGAGTGGCCTGTGCGCAAGCGGCTCAAGGCTCTTTCGTCTTTACGGCCGCCTCGGGAACATGGTAAAAACTCTTTCAGGTTTGGACGGATTTTAAATAGTTTGTTATCCGTCTGCAAGGTCCATTCCTCTTGCCAGAGGTCTTTGACATAATCATTAACTTTGGGTTTTTGATCTGTGTACGGGACAGACTTGTTAGACAGTTTCCTTGTTGTGGCATTCTTGGCCAAACGATCAGCCATTTCATTCCCTCCGATGCCAACATGACCAGGAATCCAAGCCAGAACGATGTTGTGACCTTCCGCTTCAACCTAGTAAAAAGTTTTTAAAAAAGTGTAGCAGTTCGGGATGATGGAGGTTACGGCCAGCTATGGCCTCCAAAGCTGACAGCGAATCAGACAAATTCAGAAAGTTCTTGTTTGTGGATTGAGAGATTATCTTCAATGCTAGAACCAGTGTTGTAAGTTCAGCAGAGTAAACAGAAGCATCTGATGGAATATGTTCTAATAATATTTGAGAAGGAGCACCAGGGCAATAGGCTGCACAGGCCACTCCCTCTCAAATTTGGAACAGTCAGTGAAAATTCTTTTGAAGGATGGAAACTTGGAACACAGTTCAGCAAAAAGGGACTTGTAGGCCAAGGAATTAGTGGAATCTTTCCGGTACGAGGCTAAATCAAACCGGATCTCTGGTGTGAAGGAAGTCCATGGAGGGTCGTCAGGAAACTTGGAGAAATCACTAACTACTCCAAGGACTATACCTGCTTTGAGCATTCACAGAACATACATAATGTGGGCAACAGAGCTTGACGAAAAGTGCCCCATTTTCAACCTGTAACCTTGAGGAGAGCCTGGATATGCAGAAGCTATACCATTCAGCCATAGGGGCGAGGCAGCGGGAGTCTGAGAAGCTATACCATTCAGCCATAGGGGCGAGGCAGCGGGAGTCTGAGGCCATGATTTTGATGCAAATCACCAACCACTGCCCCTTGGGCAGTCACATTTAAACTATTAGCGAAGACCAGCAGAAGAAGCATGTTTTGTTCACCGAGTCTCAAGGGATGCTCAACACAGGTCCAGGGATCTTCTGCAAGAACATTGGTTAGACGATTCTGGAATTCCCGTTCACGATTTCAGATCCAGGAGCAGATTGGGAGTGGTGTCAAGGGGTTCTAGAACACCCCTTCCCCCTCCCCAACAGCCCGGATGTGGCCCTTTGCGGTCGGCTGGGCTATGAGCAACACTACCTTACCTTACCCCTCCCCAACCACCATCACCACCACCAAAAAAAAAAAAAAGTGAAAATTCCTTTGGGGGGGGGGGGGGGGGGGTGTCATCTAAGAAACACATTATTAAGAAAGCTTACAGACAACCTGCGAATTATGCAGTTCCCACGCAAACGGCGTTTCTGTCGTGATGGTGCTGTAAGTGTTGAACAAGACAAAGAATTGCCGTCCTTCCTGGTCCCTCCATCTCCTCTTCTTCTCTCCTGTTTCCCCTATTCCCACGCCCTGCAACCCACCCTAACCTACCTTCACAACTTTTTTTTTGTGAGAGGATTTCATTCGTTAACGAAAATTAGTTTTGTCGTTAACCGTTACTCAAAAATGGTTTGGCCACAGGAGACTTCACACAATCCTTCGGGAAGTGATCCGCCCCTGAAATATCTGTCAGCAGCACCTAGCGTCTGTGTTGGATGTACTTAAGTATCAGCCTGCTTTCCATGTTCTGCAGGCTTTGAGCCCAACATCAGAGCGGCTTTGAAATAGCTGCATCTTGAACTGCACTCCAACAGAGAAAACAATATGTATGATAAGCACCAAATGGTGCGTGGTCTGGGATTGATCGATGCACAGCAAGTCTCACATTGTACCAGGGTCTGCCAGCTGAAGCAGCAGCTCACACATTAACGTCTTAGCCTGTATCTTTTACACCACACATGATACAGCTCTCTCTAACTCTCGTCTTTCTCTTCTCTCTCTCTCTCTCTCTCTCTCTCTCTCTGTCCCCTTCACACACACACACACACTCTCTCCTCTCTCTCCACACACACACACACACACACACACACACACACACACACACACACACGAGCAGACAGCCAGGCAGACAAATAGACGAAGGAAAGGAGAAGAAGAAGAAGAAAATAGGCTGTTCATCAAAGAGCAAGTTCATTATCGTTCTTTTGTGGCCTTCTTGTTGTTTTTGTCTTGTTCGTTTTTCAATCAGTGGAAGGGGATGCCAAGAAACTAGGATGTGCACAGATAAACAAGATGATCAGTGTGGGGTGTCTTGGGACACAGAAAAACAACAACCGAGTAGCATCAGGACAGAGGCAACGAAAACCAAGATGTAAGATCAACACAAAAGCAGATAGAATGCAAAGAGAGAAAAAAAAAGGAATGCATGTATCAAAGATTATTTTCTTTTATTGAAATTACAGGGCTAAAGAAAGAAAGAAACTGAAATGAGAAATGGAAAACAAAATGAACCCCGAAGAAACAAAACCGAGAGAGATGGGAAAATAAGAGAGACAGACAAAAGTAAAGAAACAAAACCGAGAGAAAGGAAAAAAGAAAAGAAAGAGATGAAAGTGGAAAAAACAAACCGAGAGAGAGAGAGAGAGAGAGAAAAAAAAAAGAAAAGAGACAGATAAAAACAAACTCATTCTGAGGAAAGGCACAGATCATAAGGTAAAGGAAACCATAGAGAAAAGACACAGTGAAGAGAGATGGAGAAGTATTGCCTCCTCGATTACCAGCAGAGGAGAAGCAACTTGCCATGCTGAAGAAGACTAGAACAGATCGATCAGACTGCTGCCTTTTACGCCGGATCTGCAGCACACAGACATATAACTGCAATAATAGGAAAGCAGCAATGGACAGGAATATGAAGAACAAATCTTATACACAGAACATGAAGGCATTCGTCTTTAACAACTCGAGTACATAAAAAAAAAATGGACAGCGCACTAAGATAAGAAAACAGGGGGGGGGGGGGGGGGGGGGGGATGAAAAAAAAGAAGGAAGAATGTCCAGTGACACTGAATATTGTCTGGTTAGGAGAGAGAGAGAGAAAGAAAGGAAACAAAGTGTCGTCTGCTGGTATTTTCTTCCGTACAAGAAAAGCCTGGTTTCGCAGCTTACCACGCAGACAAATCTGGAGATGATGGAAATCGGAATAATTATAGTGTGCTCGATTCTTTGAGCAATGGGAAAAACGTAGTACACAAACAAACCGTATAAATGCATGGGTTAAGTTGTACCGAGGTGATTGGTTCTTAACAGGAAAAACAGCAGCGTAAATTTTACACAGTGCAGCACGACAGAATGATGTAAGAACGGTGTCTGAGGGAACCATGCCTTTAAGAACATATACAGACAGTGGGAGGGGGGGGGGGGCGCAAAGCTTCACCTCTGATCAGAAAAAAATATACCTTGACACCACACGCCCAGAGCAAACTCAGGCTTCAAATAAATGTTTATGCCAGTAGTTCGATCACTGTGCTCCACTCGCTGTATTCTCTGGGGAATGTAATAGATTCATCAGAAGTTCAGACGGACAAGTATCTCTGCAGCAGGGCTCTCTCTCTCTCTCTCTCTCTCTCGCTCTCTCTCTCTCTCTCTCTCTCTCTCTCCCCTCTCTCTCTCCCTCTCTCTCTCTCTCTCTCTCTCTCTCTCTCTCTCTCTCTCTCTCGTGTCAGAAACTGTGCTAATTACAGGCTGGTTTATGCAGCTGTCTGTCGTCTTCTCGCCCGTGGCAGCGCAGGCAAGGGTGTCCACAGTTTCAGGGTGCCCGCAGTGAAGTGTTTGATTAGCCTGCCTGGTCTTGCTTCCTCGGTTTTCTGTGCTTGCAGTTGACCCACAGCCCTTTTGACTCCTGGACGCAGAGGCTGTGAGCTTTAATATCTCAAATGATTCTGTTGACACTCATGAGATGACGAAAGGTGGTTCAGCCAACTCCAATCCTAAGGAGCTGCTCAGTGCGGTATGTTGTTCTCCCCACTGTCACTGCTGACGCTTTCCACAGTTTTGTAAAATCATCGGCCACTGTGGGATCTTTTCGGTGTCGTATTGTATAAGACCCACAGAGCAAAGCACCACTCGACATTCAAGGTCTGGTGTGGCCAACCAACCCTGAGGAACAGTTCAATGGCAAGCCTCCAACGTTGGCGGAAATCAAGAAGGTGGTCGACAAAGCCAGAGCCAAATCATCACCAGGGCCAAACGGAATACCTTACCAGCTTTACAAGAAATGTCCCAAGGTGCTGGAGTGGCTCCACAGGCTGCTGCGATCGGCTTGGAGAAACCAGAAGATCAGCGGCCAGTGGATGACGGCAGATGGTGTGTACATCCCCAAAGAGCAAAACTCAAGTGACATCAGCCAGTTCAGGCCAATATCACTACTGAACGTCGAAGGGAAAATCTTCTTCTCTGTCATGGCAGCAAGGCTGACCAAGTACCTGATGGAAAACAAGTACTTGGATGTGTCAGTCCAGAAAGGTGGCATCCCAGGCGTGGCTGGCTGTGTAGAACACGCCACAATGATCTGGGACGCAATCCAAAAAGCAAAAACAGAAAAGAGAGACCTGGACGTAGTGTGGCTTGATCTGGCAAACGCATATGGATCTGTGCCCCATGAGATGATACAGTTGGCTCTTGAGATGTACCATGTGCCAAAGAACATCCGCGACATGCTCAAGAAGTACTTCAATGGCTTTGCAATGCGGTTCTCTACCAAGGAGTACACAACAGACTGGATCAACTTGGAAGTGGGTATTGCAATGGGCTGTGCAATTTCCCCAATACTGTTCGTGCTGGCAATGGAACTCATCTTGAAAGCAGCAACAAACAACGCGAGACAAACAGACCTTGGGCATGGATACAAGATGCCTCCTCTCAAGGCCTTCATGGATGACACTACAGTGATTTCATCCAGAGAAGACGAGACACGTCATGTGCTGGAGAGGCTGGACGACATAGTTGCCTCATCCAGAATGAAGTTCAAGCCAAAGAAATCACGGAGTCTCTCACTGAGGAAAGGAAAAGTGGCCGGATCTGTGGTCTTCAGTGTTGCCAACCAGGCCATTCCAACAGTCACAGAAGAACCAGTCAAGAGCCTTGGAAGATGGTATGATGATACGCTGAAAGACACACAAAGAGCAAAAGAAACCAAGCAGATGGCGGAGGAAGGCTTGGAGACCATTGACCAGTGTGGGCTCCCTGGCAAATACAAGGTCTGGTGTCTGCAGTTCATGCTGATACCAAAGCTCCTATGGCCTCTGATGATATACGACATCTGCACCAGCATAGTGGAGACAATGGAAGCCAAAATCAACAAGTTCACAAGGAAATGGCTTGGTGTCCCACCCTGTCTGACTGACATAGCGCTGTACTGTCGCCAAGCAAAGCTGAAACTACCACTGAAATCCATCCTGGAGGAATACAAAGCAGGGAAGATCAGACTTCAAAGCATGCTGGAGGACTCAGGAGACAAGGTGGTAGAAGCAATCAAGCCCCAGCTGAAGACAGGCAGAAAATGGAAAGTTCAAGAGGCGATGGATTCTGCAAAAGAAAGTCTCAAGATCAGAGAAATAACAGGACGCACACAGACCAACAGACAAGGACTGGGGGTGACCAAAACTGAATGGTGGTCAAAGGCCAAAGGAAAAGCCAAAAGAGACATGATGATTCAGGAGATGAGAAAAGAAGAAGACCAAAAAAGACTCCAAAAAGCAGTCCAGCAGAGCCAGCAAGGGCAATGGACAACGTGGGAGAATGCACTCCAAAGAAGTCTCACTTGGAATAACATTTGGCACATGGCCCCTCTCAGGATCAGCTTCATTCTCAGATCTGCATATGACCTTCTGCCCTCAAATGCAAACCTGGTGAAGTGGGGGAAAACAGACGATCCTGCATGCCCCCTCTGCCATGAAAAACAAACAGTGGAGCATGTCCTAAGCTCATGTAAAGTAGCCCTGGCTCAAGGAAGGTACACATGGAGGCACAACCAAGTGCTCAAAGAGATTGTACAAGTAGTCTGGGCTAGTACCAACACCACAAAAGGGAAAATCAGGACTCCAAAAGCACCCGCAACATTCTTCACAGCAGGAGGCAGCAAATCATGGCCAAGAACAACAGTGCCACTCGAAACATGCAGGCAGAGTCTGCTGGACGGGGCAGATGACTGGGAGTGCACTGCAGACCTCCCAGAATGGAAGAGTCACCCAGAGATCATCAGCAAGAGTGGCATGAGACCAGACATAGTAGTCCACTCTAAGTCAACCAAGCAGCTGATCATGATCGAGCTCACGGTGCCATATGAGAACAGAATGGAGGCAGCTCAAATCTACAAGACTGAAAAGTATGCTGATCTGGCAAACAGCCTGAGGAGAGAAGGCTATCAGGTCAAAGTCCTCACTGCAGAAATTGGAGCTAGGGGGTTTGTAGGAACGTCTGCATACAGCCTCACGAAACAGCTCTCAGTTGCAGGGAAGGAAAAAACCAGAGCCCTGAAAGCAATGGCAGAAGCGGCAGAGAGGTGTTCAAGCTGGATCTGGTCAAGGAGGAACAAAAGTGAACTTCATAAGGCTTAAATTTCCCTACAAATATCAGGTGTCCCTGTGGCTCAGTGGTTAAAGCGCGAGTCATTAAGTGGAAAATGAGCATGTCCAGAGGGTCATGGGTTCGAATCCCAGCCATGGCTCGTCCCAAGATGGGGGGGGGGGGGGGGGGGGGAAGGGCAGCAGAGGGACATCCGGAGTCATGAACCGGGTGTGGCCCAACCCCCCTAGAGTGTCAGGAGATAAGGGCCGAAACACTTGCTTGAAGGGGGCTTCTCTTCTGAGGACTCTCTGCTGCCACGCTCTCCACGAGTTTCTTTCTACTAAGAGAAGATGATATATTATGTAACTCTTTCCCGTGGAAGTGACCTTTTCCAAGATGCTTGTTTGCAGTCCTGACTGGCCTGGTCCTCTCAGTCCTCCAGGCTGTAGACCCCTAGCCAATAATGGCAGTGATGAAGGCAGTTCCATCTACGTGTTCAAAATCATCTGTGCTGACTTTTCTCATATATATCTTTGTAAAACTGGTATAGATCGATGGAGCAGTGAGGTGCCTGTTATCATTCGATGGCTACACTGTGTAGCAAGGATACGTTCACTGAATATTGTTGCAGAGCTCTGGAGTTAGTTCACGAGGCCGAGAATGTCATGTGCGCAGGATGTTCCAGAGACTATGGGGAGAGATGTTAAAAGGGTCTTATAGAAGGAGCAAAAGGAACTGAATTAGATGAATGCACGGATAGAAAGAGAAGTGAGAAAGGTTGTGGGGAATTGGGAACGAGTCGTATGGTCTAGAGAACAGATGCTTAAAACAAACTAACACTGAAAACAAGTTTTAGGAAAATCTTTTTAATTGGGAAAAGAGCATAAAATAAGATGAGAGAACTAATCCTTACATAGAAGAAAAATGTTTCAAGCACGCACGCGCGTGTGCACAGGCGCTCATGCACGCGCGCGCGCGCACGCACGACACACACACAACACACACACACACGCAACGCACGCACGCACGCACGCACGCACGCACGCACGCACGCACGCACGCACGCGCCCGCATGCACGCAAACACTGAGAAAGAGAGAGAGAGACAGAGATGGAGGGAGGGGAGAGAGAGAGAGAGAGAGGAGAGAGAGAGAGAGAGTTTGAGAGAGGAAATTGACCGGCGATGGAAGATCAACTGTTACTGGCGCACATTGAGCCCTTTTTGTGTCACGTTCAATAGAAGGCCCCTCACCATCCTCACTCTATCTCCCACGTTGGTGGAATCTAGCAGAGAGCGCTGGTGCCACCCAGTCTCATTCTGACGATGAGACGTGCAGAAATCCTAAGGAGTTTAGGAATTGGGGAAAGAGCAGAGGTCTTCACCAGTTACGGCATCATTGACTCGAGATTCAATTTTTTTTTCTTTCTTTTTCTGTTGTTTCGTATTTTCCGTTTTTTTTTAAATTTTTTATCAGCAGTGATAATACAAAATGCACGTGCACAGAGTGTCCAGTGTTTATGCTGTTCATCATCTGGTCAGCACGGCACTGCATAGAAAGCCCAGTGATTAGGGCTGAAACAGAGACATCCCTCCAAAAAGGCAACTGAACATTCTTTGTGGTATGGTGGTGCTTTATTTGTTATCAGATGCTCGACCAGCTCAGTGGTAGAGGAAAGCATCGAAGTGTGCACGTGCATGAGTGTGTGTATGAGGGAGGGGGGGGGGGAGAGGAAGAGAGAGAGGGAGGGAGAAAAGGAGGAAGGGAGGAGGAGGAGGAGGAAGAAGAAAGAGAGATGTGTGTGTTCTGTGTGTGTGTGTGTGTGTGCGTGTGTGTGTGTGTGTGTGTGTGCGTGTGTGTGTGTGCAGGGAAGAGAGAGAGAGAGAGAGAGAGAGAGAGAGAGAGAGTATATAACCAATGATATTTTGAAATCTAGGAATAGTATGTTTTACTTTCATTTATGTTTTGTTTTCATTCTGTATTGATATCCTGCCTCCCCTATTCCCATTCCCACCCTCCTGACCTCACACACACACACACACACACACACACACACACACACACACACACACACACACACACACACACACACATACACACACACACACACACATAGAGAAAAAAAACCGTGGTCCACGCTTCATCGCAAGAATCGTTTTCCCCAAACACAATTGCAAAGCACACCAAACGGCCACGTACTTGAGACTGCTTTCGATGGTTGACAAGCACAAGTTTCCTCCTACGATGACGAAGTGGAGGCAAGCGTTTTACTGACTACCATCATTCCTATTGAGGGCGGTGTGGTTTGTCTTGTCTACACAAAAAGGGAGGGGTCGCATTGGATGAGGGCGGTGTGGTTTGTCTTGTCTGCAAAAAAAAGGGAGGGGTGGCATTGGATGAGGGCCAGGAAACCCACAGCTGATTGTGGACACCATTATCAAGGCTGTTGTTTACCGTGTTGATGACGGGGCGGGATTCTGCAATGGCCCACATGTGAACTGATTGAGAGTGTAGCTGAGAGGGCAGACTGTTAGGAAGAGAACACGTCACGGGCTGTCTGAAGGACAATCAGCTGTGTGTGTGTGTGTGTGTGGGGGGGGGGGGGGGGGGATAGTCTAGTCACACAATGCCAAGTGCCTCATACCAGCGAAAAATATGAAGTGATATTTAGAGGGCCCATGTATACATATATACAAACACACACACACACACACACACACACACACACAGATATGTGCACACACACGCACGCACACACACACACACACACACACACACACACACACACACACACACACACACACACACACCTATGCGCACATGTTGTTGCAGTTTGTTTTAATGTGCTTCAAACCATCAGCCTTTGTTGCCTGCCCTCGCCAGAAATTCTGGCAGAGATCCAAAGCAAGTGTCCAACCTAACTGAATGTCAGATCAATGTCTGGCCATCGACGTAGATTTTATGCTGACTTAGGGGTTTGGCAAAAGGCTGGGCAGAGGAGGAGAAGTAAGAGAGGGAGAGAGAGAGAGAGAGAGAGAGAGAGAGAGGAGAGAGAGAGCGTGCTTGTGTGTGTAAAGAAATGAAGGGGGAAAGGGTGGTTTTAGGGAATTGGAAAGAGCAGGGTGGTGATGAAGAGAGTGAACAGGCATGGATCATATCCAGTTATGGCATCCTAGACAAACAGGAACCTTCCAGAGATCAAATGACGGGCTGGTTATGTACGACATTTCCTGGATTGAACGTTAACGCACTTCGAGTATTTTTTTTTTCTTTTAATGCTGAGAGTTGTGATTTATCTTGACTACTTAGAATATAAGGGAGGAATGTGGTCAAATTTGTCCACGTTCACCAAAGCTAAACTTTCAGTCTGTGATTGATCTTAAGAAGGTTGTCGTTTATGGTGCTGGTGGTACAGCAGATGCCGTGGCCCAGCAGACTGTCAGCTACCTATGCAAAAGGTCAGAATGGGTATGATAAATCAACCTGAACCTGTTTTTGTTGACAAGATTTTGTTTTGTATTTTTTTTTATTTGCACAGTCGATCATGTTTAAATTGAGTACTGACAGAACACAGAGTAAGTAATAATAATAATAATGTTAATTTATATACCGCCTATTCTCTATATAGGCGCTATGAGCAGTGAACAGTGCTGTGTCGACGGGTGTCATCTGCTCCACTTGCAACCAGAAAGAACTCAACAAATGCACCACACACACCCCATACACACTCACACAAACAACACACACACACACACACACACACACACACACACACACACACACACACACACACACACACAGAGAGAGGCACCCACGTACTCATGCATCCCCTCTCTCTCTCTCTCTCTCTCTCTCTCTCTCTCTCTCTCCCTCTCCCTCTCTCTCTCTCTCTCTCTCTCTCTCTCTCTTGTCAGCCCACCTCTCCCTCTATCTCACTTTCTCCCCTTTCCCACCCTACACTCACTGACACACACACACACGTATGCATACGTACACGCTCTTGATACACACAAACACACACATTTCATTATGCACGTATAGATAAAGGTTTTTATCATATATGTGGGCAGGGGTGTATATACTATAATGCACGATATTCTGATTTACAACTACCACCAACATTCGATATTGCCTTTTTTCGACCAGTCGCAGGGTCAAAGGAAATATCCTAATCTAACTTGATGTCAGATGAACTGTCCATGCAGAACATGGACTTCACGACATTTCGAGAGTTGTGCAGACCTCTGTTGCTTTTAGAAAATAAGGAAGAGTAAGACGATATTTGAAAACAAACAAACAAACAAACAAAAAACAGTCATCAATCGTGTCCAGTGATGGCGTCACAGAGAACCATCCAGGGAGAGCAGTTGACTAGGTTAGTGCCAGCCAGCCTTTGAGTTTATTCTAAGCAGGAGAGACTTGCACAGGATGTTAACTTAGTTTTCGCATTTTCATCCAGGGCAGTGCAATTTGTCTTGTGTCTGAATGGGAGCCACAGAATTGAGTTACAGCCCAGAGTCCGGAAGCTAAGCGTTGTGTGTATGGACGGCCTAATCAGAGTTGTCATTCAACGTTGACGGCGTGCATGATACTGTGGCTCAGTTTGCTGTTTGCAGCTCATTAGGAGTGCCGATTGCTGAAACAGAACCCACGCATTGCTAACTAACTAACAAACAAAACTTCATTTGATATTTATTTTGCTATCCCTAAGGCTAATATTCCAGCTGGACGCTCACAGAGCATACACATTAAATGAGGAACAGAGTTCTCACGATAAATGCCCATCTCTTTACTCTGTAATCATGAAGAGAGCCTGGATATGCAAACACTAAACCCCGCAGCCCACCCATATACCCTACCCCACCTTACCCTCCCAGATTTTTGGTCAGAGGACGTCATTCGTTAACATATATATGTTGTTACTACCTGTGTTCAACAACGGTTTGGCCACTGTACACTTGACAGAGCAGATTGGACATCACCCCCTACCCTTTTGAAGTGATGCAAAAGGTAGTGTGAACTCTGCAGTAAGTACGATAAGCACCACATGGTTCTTGACCTGGGATTGATCAGTGCGCTGCAAGTCTTACATTGTACTATACAGTCCACACGCTGCAGCTGCAGTTCACACATTAACGTCTTGGCCTGTATCTCTTACTCCACACATGATACAACTAATGCACTCTCTCTCTCACTCACTCACTCACTCACTCTCTCTCTCTCTTTCTCTCTCTCTCTCCGCGTACAACACACCACAACACACACACACACACACACACACACACACGCCGCGCGCGCGCAGAGAGACAGAGAGAGGGGAGAGAGCGAGTAGAAGAAGAAGAAAAAGAGGCGGAGAGAGATGATGATGAAGAAAAAGAAGAAGAAGAAGAAGAAGAAGAAGAAGAGAAGAAGAAGACAACAGTGAGGAAGAAGTATGTTGCTCATCAAACAGCAAGTCTATTATCTTTCTTTTGTGGCTTCCTTGTTGTTGTTTTCTTTTCGGTTTCCTTCTAAAGGCTTCAAAGGGGATACGAAGAAATGAGGACGTGCACACATAAACAAGATCATAAATTGAGAGCGTCTTGGGGCACAGGGGAAAAAAAACAACAGCATCAACACAGAGGAAATAAGAACGAGGATGTAAGATCAACGTAAGAGCAGGGATAATGTGAAAGAAGAAAGGAATGCATATATCATATATGAATTTTTTTTTTAATAAAGTAAAAAAAAAATGTTTTTAAAAGGGCAAAAGAAAGAAGGAGAAAGTGAAATGAGAAATGAGAGAGAGAGAGAAAAAAGGAATCTGAAGAAATTAAATTGAGTTAGAGGGAAATAGAGGAAAGGTTGATCAAAACAAACACAACACAGAGAGACAGATAGACAGAGATAAAAGCAAACTTAATTTGAGCGAAGGGACAGACCACAACGTAGAGGGAATCGTGGAGAAAGGAAACGATGATGAGAGATGAGAAACGGTAATGTCTCCATCACCAGCAAAGGTGAAGCAACATGCCATGTTGAAGGAGAAGACAAGCATAGATCGATCAGATGGCTGCTTTTTATGCCCTGTCTGCAGCGCACCGACTTATTACAACAAGAACAGGAAAGCAACAATGGACAGAAATATGAAGAACCAGTCTTGTACACAGAAAGTGAAGGCACCCTCTTCTGACAGCTCGAGAACATACAAAAATTGATGGGATTACCAAAGTAAGAATGTCCTGTGCCACTGTATATTGCCTGGTTAGGAGAGAGAGAAAAGAAACAAGATGTAGTAGTCTGCTACATTTGGATCAGTAATTAAAGTGCCTGGTTTCGAAACTTGCCTTTTCCCCCCCTCTAGACGCATTTGGAGATGACCATAACCAGAGCCGGAAGAATTATAGCGTGTATGATTCTTTGAACAAGGGCGAAAAACGTACTATTGAGATCATGAATATGTGGGTTATATTGTGTTGAGGTGATTGATTCTTAACGGGGAAAGCAGTAACGTACATTTTACACAGGAGAATCTATGATGCAGCATGACAGAATTAAGTAAACGGTGACAGAAGGAACATATTTAAACAGTGGAGGCAAAGGTTCACCTCATATTTGAAAATGAATGCGAGTTGTGTGTCTGTCTCTTCAGTCACTGCACGCCATAAGCTATACTATCAGAGGGACATAGATTTAGACGAAGTTCAGACGGACTGAAATCTCTTCGCAGTAGGGCTCTCTCTCTCTCTCTCTCTCTCTCTCTCTCTCTCTCTCTCTCTCTCTCTCTCTCTCTCTCTCTCTCTCTCTCTCTCCCCTCCCCCCCGTTGTGTCAGATGCTAATCACCGACAGGTTTACCCAGCTGTCTGTTGTCCTCTCGCGCATGGCAGTGCTGGCGAGGGTTTCCTGGACAACTCATGTGTCCAGTTTCAGGGGGGGATTGTAGAGAAGTGTTTGAGTAGCATGCCTGGTCTTGCTTCCTCGTTTGCTGCGCTTGAAGTTGATCTACAGCCCTTTTTGACTCCTGGAGGCAGAGTCTGTTAGCTTTGATCTCTCAGAAGCTTCTGCAGACGCCCGTGAAGTGATGAAAGGCGAGTCAACCCTTCTCCAAACCTAACCATCTCGGACGTGCAGCCTTTTTGTTCTTCGCACTGTCACCGCTGTTTGACTTTGGCACACAACCTTTGCTTTCCTGTGTTTTTTTTTTTTTTTAATCTATCGACTATGGTGGGATTGTTTTTTATTCGGTCTCCTAATGTGTTAGAGCAGCTATATATAACTCTTCCGTGTGGAAGTGACCTTTTGCAAGATGCTTGATC
>CM065725.1:61664430-61671930 GCA_033310375.1 Conus canariensis
AACGGCCTGTAACGGTTTTTCTTCTTTATGGAATATCTCAGAAAGTACGTGGCCGATCTTTGTGAAAATTTGTAGGTATGTTCATTATGCGTCACGGATGATGTCTGATGTTTTAGTTTACCCCTTATAGCCGTCTACGCTGAACGGCTGTAACGGGTTTTCTTCTTTATGGAATATCTCAGAAAGTACTTGGCCGATACTTTCTGAAAATTTGTAGGTATGTTCATTATGGGTCACGAATAATGAGCGATGTTTTAGTTTACCGTTATAGCCGTTACAAACGGCTGTAACGGCCTGTAACGGTTTTTTTTTTTCTTTATGGAATATCTCGAAAGTACTTGGCCGATCTTTGTGAAAATTAGCAGGTATGTTCATTATGGGTCACGGATGATGCCCGATGTTTTAGTTTACCCGTTATAGTCGTTACTAACGGCTGTAACGGCCATGAACGCTTTTTCTTCTTATGGAATATTCGGAAAGTATTTGGACCGATCTTTGTGAAAATTAGCAGTTATGTTCATTATGGTCACGGATGATGCCCGATGTTTTAGTTTAACGTTATAGCCGTTACTAACGGCTGTAACGGCTGTAACGTTTTTCTTCTTTATGATTTAGAAAGTACTTGCGATCTTTGTGAAAATTAGCAGGTATGTTCACTATGGCTTATGGATGATGCCCGATGTTTTAGTTTACCGTTATAGCCGTTACTAACGGCTATATCGGCTCATAATGGTTTTTCTTCTTTATCGAATATCTCAGAACGTACTTGGCCGAACTTTCTGAAAATTTGTAGGTATGTCCATTATGGGCGACGGATGATGCCCGACGTTTTAGTTTACCGTTGTAGCCGTTACTAACGGCTGTAACGGCCCATAATAGTTTTTTTTATGGAATGTCTTTGAAAGTTCTTGGCCGATCTTTCTGAAAATTTGTAGGTATGTTCATTATGGGTCACGGATCATGCCCGACGTTTAATTTACCGTTATGGCCGTTACTAACGGCTATAACGACCCATAACGGTTTTTTTTTTTTAATAGAATATCTCAGAAAGTAAGTGGCCGATCTTTCTGAAAATTTGTAGGTATGTTCATTATGGGTCACAGAGATGCCCGATGTTTAAATTTACCGTTATAGCCGTTACTAACGGCCCATAATGGTTTTCTTCTTGATGGAAAATCTCAGAAAGTTCTTGGCCGATCTTTCTGAAAATTTGTAAGTATGTTCATTATAGGTCACAGATGATGGCCGATGTTTACCAGAATAACCATTACTAACGGTTTACACCAGCCCAGGACGGTTTTTACTCTTCATGGAATATATCACGCGTATTCAGGATAAACTGGGAGTACGTTTATATGCTTTGCATCTTGTTTTCAATTCTTTCTATTCATGGAGTTGTGATTTATCTTTACTGCATATAGAAGGAACCTCGTTGAATTTGTCCCTCTAACGCTGATCCTTCAGTCTGTGTTTGATCTTAGGGAAGCTATTGTTTATGGTGCCGGTGGTGCAATAGATGCTATGGCCTTCTGGTTTAAGGAAAGCTATTGTTTATGGTGCCGGTGGTACAATAGAAGCTATGGCCTGTCTGGTTGCAGGCTACATATGCAAAGGTCAGAATGGGCATGATAAATCAGCCTGCTCCTTTCATGCTTTCAAGAATTGTGTTTTGTATTTTTTATGTTCAGAGCTGATCACATTTAAGCTGAATACTCACAGAACACAGAATAAGTGAGCGATGTTGTCATCTGCTCCACTTGCAGCTGGAATGGACATAAATGCCCCCCCCCCTCCCACTCCTCCCCCCGCCCCCCCCCCCCCCCCCCCCACACACATACACACACACACACACACACACACACACACACACACACACACACACACACACACACACACACGCAACTGCGTACATTGGTGCGTGCGCTCTTGTATACTTTGTCTCGCCCTAATCCCCCTCATCTTCTCTCTCTCTTTTTCTCTCCTCCCCCTCCCCTCCCCTACACTTGCTCAGACACTCTTCTCTCTCTCTCTCTCTCTCCTACACACACACACACACACACACACACACACACACACACACACACACACCCACTCACTCACTCACTCACTCACTGCTAGATAGGCAGACAGACAGATAGATTAATAGCTCAATAGACATATAGATACGTACATAAGTGTGGAGGAGAGAAGGGGATATATGGACTATAGTGCACGATATTCAGATTCACAGTCACTACCGACATTCGATATTGTCTTTTTAAAATTTTTTACTTGTCATAGGGCCAAAGGGAATATCTTAATCTAAGTGGACGTCAAATGAACTGTCTGTGCAGAACACCGTCTTCATGGCAATCTGCGAGTTGTGCAGATCTCGGTTGGTTTAAGGGAGTAGGAAAGAGTTCCTGGGAGAGAGTTGGAGATGATCATAAGCAGTCATAAATTTTGTCCAGTAATTTCATCACAGAGAATCGTCCCGGGAGAACAGTTGACCAGGTTAATGCCAGCCAGCCACCGAGTCTGTTCAAAGCAGGAGAGACTTGCATAGGATGTTAACATGGTATTCACATTTTCATTCAGGGCAGTGTGATCTGTCTTGTCCGTGAACGGGGGAACCACAGAATGGAATTACCGCCTAGAGACCTGAAGCTGCGCTTTCTCTGTTTGAATGGCTGAATCAAAGCTGTCGTTCATCATGTTGATAGCGTGCGTGATAGTGTGGTCCAGTTGGCTGCTTGGAGCTCACGGGGATCGCAGATGGTTGAAAGAGAACACGCACATTGCCAACAAACTGACGAAATGTAATTTGAAATGTATTTTGATGTTCCAAAGGCTGATATTCCAGTCGAACATTCACAGAACATACAGAACGGAGCTCTGACGGGAAAGTCCCACCTCTTCAACCTGTACCCATGAAGAGAGTGCGGATATGCTGAAACTAAACCCCACATGGTCACAGCCTTAGGGGCGAGGAAGTGGGAATGTGAGGCCACTCTTGGGGCGCAGCTCACCAACAACTCTCTTCTTAGCAGTCACATTCAAGTTGTTAGCAAAGACCAGCAGAGCAAACGCGTTTGTATACCGAGCCTCAGGGGCTGCTTTGCACAAGTCCAGTGGTTTGTCTACAAGAGCATCGATTGGACGATTGTGGAATTCCCATTCACGATATAAGATCCAGGAGCCGATTGGGAGAGGTGTCCAGGCGTTCTATGACACCCCTTCCTCAATCCCCTCCACAGCCTTTCCCCCTTTCTTCTCATCTACAAGTGAAAATGCCTTATATTGTGCTTTCCGATGAAAAAATAAGAGCAATGTGGGAAAATCGTCAAAGAAACGCGTTGCTGGGGAAAGCCTGTGCAGGTTATGCGCTGCCTCGTGCTACACAACCTTCTTTTAGTGATGGTGCTTGACGTGCTGAACGAGACAAAGTTTTGCCAGCCCCCCTGCTTCCTCCCTCTCATCTTCTTTCCTCCTGTCTCCTCAATGCCCGCCTCCACACCCTACGTCACCTTCACCCTCCCAGCTTCTATGGTAGAGGATTTCATTCGTTAACAAAAATAAGTTTCGTTGCTACCTGTGCTCAGCCACCGCAGACCTCGCACAACAGACTGAAATCCACCCCCTATCCTTCTCGAAGTGATCCGCCCCTGGAATCTCTGTCAGCAATACCTGGCGTCCATGCTGGATGGTATATAGTGTCAGCCTAATCTCCATGTCCTGTAAGATTAGAGCCCAACGTCAGAGCGCCTTTGAAACGACTGCATCGTGAACTTCACCCGAACAGAGAAAACACTATGCATGATGAGCACCAAATGGTGCTTGGCCTGGCATTGATCAGTACACAGCAAGTCTCACGTTGCACTAGAGTCCGACAGCTGAAGCTGCAGTTCCCACATTAGCACATCTTCGCCTGTATCTTTTTCATCAGACATGATCTCTCTCTCTCTCTCTCTCTCTCTCTCTCTCTCTCTCTCTCTCTCTCTCTCTCTCTCTCTCTCTCTCTCTCTCTGGCTTATACACACGCACAGAGGAGAAGAAGAAGAATAGGCTGTTCATCAAACAGCAAGTCTGTGATCTTTCTTTTATGGCTTATTTGTTGTTGTTGTTGTTTTGTTTTGTTTTGTTTTGTTCTTAAATCAGTGTAAGGGAATACCAAGAAATGAGGACGCGCACACATAAACAAAATGATAAATTCAGGGTCAGGGTGTCTTGGGACACAGAAAAAGAAGAACTAGAAAGCATCAAAACAGATACAACAAAACCCAAAGATGTAAGATCAACACAAGAGCGTCGAAAATGCAAAGAGGGAAAAGAAACGCATATCTTATACACGATTTTCTTTTGTCAAAGTTGATAAGATTGTTCTTAAAGGGGCAAAAGAAAGAAGAAACACAGAATAAAGAACCACTCTGCAGAAGCAAGGCCAACAGAGAGGGAAAAAAGAAGAGAGCAGAGAGGGAGGAGAGAGAGGAAGGGGAGAGAGAGAGAGAGAGACGCAAGCACATTCAGAGGAGAGGGACAGACCAGAAGGTAAAACATAGGAAAGCATAGAAAAAAGCTCCAGTGATGGAGAGACGGAAAAAGAAACGCCTCCATCACCAGCGAAGGAGAAGCAACATGCACATGCCATGCTGAAGAAGAAATCAAGCTCAGATCGATCAGAGTGCTGCTGCCTGTTACGCCTAATCAGCAACGCACATATGACTTCAATAACAGGAAAGCAACAATGAACAGGAATATGACAAAACAAATCTTAGACATAGAAAACCAAGGCTTTTAACAACTCGAGGACATAGAAAAATGGACGGTGCGCTGACAAAACAAAACAGGAAACACACCACACACACACACACACACACACACACACCACACACACACCACCACACACACACACACACACACACCACGCACAGATCTCAAAAACAAGATGGTCCAGTGGCACTGTATACCGCCTAGTTAGCAAAGAGGCAGAAAGGAAACAAAAGGTCGTCCGCTGACATTTTGATTATTACAGGAAGTGCCAGGCTAGGCAGCCTGCCCTTTGTTTTTTTTTCCTGCACATGGAGATGATCATAGCCGGAATAATTATGGCGTGTACACTTCTTTGCGCAAGGAGGGAACACGTAACACACAGATCGCATATATGTGGGTTATGTTGCACCGAAGTGATTGCCTCTTAAAGGAGAAAGCAACAGCGTACAAACAGAGGAATCCATTATACAGTACAATAGAATTATGTGAGAACAGTGTCTGAGGGACCTTTGCCTTTAAGAGCAGTGGAGACAGAGGAGGCAAAGCTAATCGAAAAAGTACGCGTTGACTCCGCATAACCGGAACAAAAGTCAGACTTCAAATAATTTTTTTTCTTGCCAATTGCTCGACCTCCATACGCAATATTCTCTGAAGGACTAGATTTGAAAGAGGTTCAAACTGACAAAAGTCTCTTTGCAGCAGGGCTATTTCTCTCTCTCTCTCTCTCTCTCTCTCTCTCTCTCTCTCTCTCTCTCTCTCTCTCTCTCTCTCTCTCTCTCTCTTGTTAGAAACTAGGCTAATTACTGACTGGTTGATCAGCTGTCTGTTGTCCGCCTTCTTACCCAAGGCAGCGATGGCAAGGGCTTCCTAGACGAGGCGTTTGTATAGTTTCAGGGTGATCGCAGTGAAGTGTTTGATAAGCTTGCCTGGTCTTGTTTCTCAGTTTTCTGTACTTGGGAGTCGATCTGCAGCCCTTTGGACTCCTGGGTGCAGAGTCTGTTAGTTTTCATTTCCAAAAAGATTTCGCTGACACCTACGAAGGGAGTCAGCATACTCCAAACCTAACGATCTGGCCAGTGCAGTCTTCTGTTCCCCCATTGTCGCCATTTTTGGTGTTTCGCACATAGCCTTTGCTTTCCTGTATTTTGTTAAAACATCGACCTGATGGGATCTCTTTCTGTCTCCTGCCTTGTTAGAGCAGCTATATATAACTCTTCCCTGTGTGGAGGTGACCTTTTCCAAGATGCTTGATCGCAGTCCTGATTGGTCTGGTCCTCTCTGTCCTCCAGGCTGTAGACCCCTAGCCAGTAATGGAAGTGATGAAGGCAGTTCCATCTTCCTGTTCCAAAGCATCTGTTCCTGACTTTTCCCAGCGATATTTTCACAACAAAATTTGAGTAGATCGATGGGGCGGTGAGGTGCCTGCTATCATGTGATGGTTATTCTGCATAGAAAGGATACATTTTGTGAATTTCGTCGAGTCCTGTCGTTCATTTGGCCAAGAGTGTCACGTGTGCAAGATGTTCAAGGGACTAAGGGAAGGAAGGGTAAGAGATTTTATACAGGGAGAAAAATAGAATGAATAGGTTCAATTCGAGAGAAAGGAAGTGGATGAAAAAGAGATTGTGGGTAGTTTGAAACAAGTCGTATGGGCTGGAGCATAAACGGTAGAAACAAACCACAACTGAATAATGTTTTTTTTTTTTTTTTTAACTTTTCTTAATTGGGAAAATAGGGTAAGGTTGAGACGAAGGAGCTGATTCTTGCATGGGACAAGAAACAGTTATTCACACACACACACACACACACACACACACACACACACACACACACACACACACCACCACTCACTCACTCACTCACACCACACACCACCACCACCACACACACTCACACACACACACACACCACACACACACACACACACACACACACACACACACACACACACACACACACACACACACACGGACAGAGGGAGAAAGAGAGAGCGGCAAAGAGATGGGAGGGCTTGAGAAAGGGCAAGTTCAAGAAAGAAAATCGACCGGCAGTAGAAGATTAACTGCTTCTGGCGCACACTGAGCCCATTTTGTGCAACGTTCGATAGAACGCACCCTCACCATCCTATTCAAATCTCCCCTGCTGATGGAGTCTGGCCGAAATCCCCAACGATTGTTCATCTGATTGGGTGCCATGTGAGCACTGGTGCCACACAGTCTCATGCTGACTTGGAGGTGTGCAGAAATCCTGAGGGTTTTTAGGGAGGGAGATGGGAAGGACCAGAGGTGATGATGTGGATACTGAACCCAACTGTGGTCTTATCCAGTTAGGGCATCAGTGACTCAAAACGTAATATTTTTTTCTTTCGTTTTTTTTTTTTCTCGTGTGTGTGTGTTTTCTTTTTACAACACATGATGCACGTGCATAGGTGTCCAGTGCAAACATTGTTCAACCACTGTTCAGCTTGGCACTGCACAGAAGAGCCAGTCAGTGCTGGAACAAACACACCTCCAAAATTACAACTGCTACATTCTCTTTGATGTCCTTAAATGGCTATCAGTAGGGCCCATATACATCGCGATTGACTGATGATGACATTTTATCTCGAATCCTGGGAACAGCGTTTTTTCGTTTTTATTCTCTCCCTGTATCCTCCTCCACCCACTCCCTCTCCCACCATCCTTCCCTCTCTCGCACACACCCAATCAGATCAACAACTCCCAAGTACTGCTATATCTGATCCACAGCTTT
>CM065725.1:61676930-61679430 GCA_033310375.1 Conus canariensis
AGACCTTTCAGGTAATGACAATAAAATGTCAAAGTCTCTCTCTCTCTCTCTCTCTCTCTTGAAAACGGTTTTTGGTTTTGTATAGCAGAATCAAGGTGTTTGAAATGTTAGACAGTTTGAAAGTTGTTTTTGTCAGTGACTGATTGATTACAGTTGGCAAAAATGGTTACACCATGTGCATGATAGTTTTAAAAAAAAATTTAAAAAAAGGTTTGATTTCTACAGAAGTGTTGGTAATTGTCATGATCTGAACCTTATTTAACTTTAGAAATGGATAGACACTTTCTATACATCATGGCAATATTTACACTTGGAATATCAGAGTTAGCAGTACATGAATTAAGATACAAAACCAGTATTAATGACAATGATTTGCTTTGTCCTCTTTGTAAAAAGTCACAAGAGAAAGAGATCCATTTTGTTCTTTGCTGCCCATCCCGTACGGACATTAGACATGAATTTTCATTATAGGCCTGAATTCTGTAGACAGCCTTCGTTGTTCACATCGGCCCTATTGATGTCTTCAGCTTCAGAAGAGGTTTGAAATGTTTCATTGTCGTTTTACAAGGCATTTAAACGTAGAGAAACGGCTGCCTCTTGAAAGTCCTCAGTGTTTCGTGTTTTGATATACTTTGTTGCGTGTCATGTAGCATGTATTTGTTTCAGATGTATTATGTCTATACCCCTTCATAAGGGGCCTTCGCCGATATGAATAAATCATCTGAATCTCTCTCTCTCTCTCTCTCTCTCTCTCTCTCTCTCTCTCTCTCTCTCTCTCTCTCTCTCTCTCTCTCTCTCTCATGCATGCGCGTGCATGCACATGGACACACGCACGCATGCACACTACCACCACCATTACCATCACCACCACCACCACCATCACATCCTCTGTCTCTCTCTTTCCCCGCAATTCTCGATATATATCTTTTTCCAACAGCAACACAGTTGTGCCTTGTTCTTGAGTGGTCTGTGTATTTTCTTATTGTAGGTTATACCCTGTAGACTCTACTTAGGGCAAAGACGAGATGACCAAGAAAAATATTTAAAAAAAAAAAAAAAAAAAAAAAAAGAAGACATCAGCACTCATCTGGCATTCTCATAAGTAAATGTTTTGTCATCCCCCCTCAGCCCCTCCCTGTCTCTCTCTCCCTCTGTCTCTGTCTCTGTGCCTGTCTGTCTGTCTCTCTCTGTTTCTCTCTGTCTCTATCTATGTGTCTGTCTGTCTGTCTGTCTCTCTCTCTCTCTCTCTCTGTTTGTCTCTGTCTCTGTCTCTCTCTCATCTCTCTCTGTCTCTCTGTCTCTGTTCTCTCTCTCTCTCTCTCTCTCTCTCTCTCTCTCTCTCTCTCTCTCTCTCTCTCTCTCTCTCTCTCTCTCAAGGATGAAACGGGGAAATCGGCTATACCTAAAATCTCAGTCCTGATTGAATCAAGCTTTTCTGACTCCTGAGTTCTTTCCCACCAGCGTGACTTTAAAGCTGGAAACACCACCTGTTTCACCTGCGCATGCACCCACACACCACCTGTTTCACCTGCGTTCGCCTGCACCAAAAGCATGCACCCACACACCACCTGTTTCACCTGCGTTGGCCTGCACCAAACGCATGCACCCACACACCGCCTGTTTCACCTGCATTCGCCTGCACCAAACGCATGCACCCACACACCACCTGCGTTGGCCTCCACCAAACGCATGCACCCACACACCACCTGTTTCACTTGCGTTCGCCTGCACCAAACGCATGCACCCACACACCACCTGTTTCACCTGCGTTGGCCTCCACCAAACGCATGCACCCACACACCACCTGCGTTGGCCTCCACCAAACGCATGCACCCACACACCACCTGTTTCACCTGCGTTGGCCTGCACCAAACGCATGCACCCACACACCACCTGTTTCACCTGCGTTGGCCTCCACCAAACGCATGCACCCACACACCACCTGTTTCACTTGCGTTCGCCTGCACCAAACACATGCACCCACACACCACCTGTTTCACCTGCGTTGGCCTCCACCAAACGCATGCACCCACACACCACCTGTTTACCTGCGTTGGCCTCACCAAACGCATGCACCCACACACCACCTGTTTCACCTGCGTTGGCCTCCACCAAACGCATGCACCCACACACCACCTGCGTTGGCCTCCACCAAACGCATGCACCCACACACCACCTGTTTCACCTGCGTTGGCCTCCACCACACGCATGCACCCACACGTACACACCTGTTGCGCCTGCGTTGGCCTCCACCAAACGCATGCACCCACGCACCTCAGCTGGCACCTGCACTTACGCTGGTATTGAGAAATGTTGCGAACACATTTTTAAAAGGCTCGGTCAGTGCGAATCGCTCACAAGTGAGATGGGTGACTGATGAAGCGAGACATAAGCATGAAGCACGGGCAGCATATTGCCCCCACAGTTCTTGACGAATCTGTCTGTCTGCCTGTCTGTCTGTCTGCTCTTCTCTCTCTCTCTCTCTCTCTCTCTCTCTCTG
>CM065725.1:61681930-61699430 GCA_033310375.1 Conus canariensis
ATGCGTGTTTTTTTTTTAAGGTATTGTGCTTCCTCCAAGAGGATGAAGGAAAGCGCTCACAAGATATCCAATGTTGTTTGTTATTATTTTCTTTTCTTCATCTTCTTCTTATGGTCATCATGATTGTTGTTCTTCTCCTCAGCACCTGGTTCAAGGCCAAGGTGATGTCCACCTTCGTGGGCACGAGGACGGCGCTGTGGACGGAGGAGCTGCACCTCCCAGGCAGTCAGGAGCTCTTCAGTCTGGTCTCCACCGCACCTTCTCTGCAGGCCCGCAGTAAGGGGGATCTCTGTGTGTGTGTGTGTGTGTGTGTGTGTGTGTGTGTGTGTACAACCATGGGTTAATCTGACAATTAGTTGGTTTCAGTCAGTGTGTGTGTATGTGTGTGTATGTACATACGTACGGGTGTGTCTCTGTGTGTGTGTATATACATGTGTGTTTGTGAGTGTGTTGTGTTTGTGTGTGTGTGTGTGTACGTGTGTATACATGTGTGTGTCTGTGTGTATACATGTGTATACATGTGTGTGTGTGTTTATGTGTGTGTGTGTGTGTGTGCATGCATGTGTGTGTGTGTAAGTGTGTGTATGTGTGCGTGCATGCGTGCGTACATGTGTGCCTGTGTATGTGCATGTGTGTGTATTGGGAAAGGGAAGGGTGTCTGTGTCTGTCTTTATTTTTCTCTGTGTTTCTGTGCGTGTATCTTAGACTGTCTGTCTGTTTGTCGGTCTGCCTCCCTCTCTCTCTCTCTCTCTCTCTCTCTCTCTCTCACTCTCTCTCTTCTCTCTCTCTCTCTCTCTCTCTCTCTCTCTCTCTCTCTCTCTCTCTCTCTCTCTCTCTCTCCCTATTCTCCTTTTCTTCAGAGACACAGCTAAATATATGTCAACTGATATTTGTTTTCCTCCTGAAACTCATGCGGGGGGAAAAAACGAGACATGGTAAAAAATAAGAATGTGTTGACAGGTTGTCAATATGAGCCTGTTGTTCCCTTCATTTGTGTGTGTGTGTGTGTTTCTGAACTTTTTTTTTTTCATTTGGAAGGGAGGTGAGGGTGGAATATTTCAGGAAAAAAAAAGAAAAAAATGTGGAGCACAAAATCGACTTATTACCTTCTTGGTATGTTTACTGAAGTTGTGACTTTTGTTTATTTCTGCTGTAAGCGCTGGAAAGGAAACACAAAACAAATATGGAGCAACTACATTGACAGGTTACCACCCATGTGGGGAGGAGGGGCGTGGGGGCTGCTCTCACCTGTGCCTGCCCACCAGGGGAACGTCCTACAGGTGTACCTGTCCCTCCTTTGGGGGCATTGCCCTCAGCTTCAGCGCCAAGAGCTGCGAAGGTGAGCTGACTGACGTCACTCTCATTTCTGTTTCTTTCTTTCACATTCCTACCTTGGCTAGATGTTCAGGACTCCAGTGCAGAGGGCAATGTCTCTGCTGGTCGTCAGAGGTTTTTGTATGTTTGTTTGTTTTCTGACGAATTTCCACCACTGTTGGCCAGTTTTGAATTAAAGAGTTCCTGGTGAGCTAAACAGTCTCAGAGCAGATATTTTGGAGCAGTATTTCCTGCGCTAGCATGGATGCTCACATGTATTTGGAAAATGTCAGTCCTGTTTAGGTATTACAGGTGATAGTTGTGAAGTGTATTTTGTATTTCTTTGTTGTTATTGTGGTGGTGATTGTTGTCTTTTATTATCACTCCATGTTCTGCTCTAAACTTTGGGTATGGGACACACAACTGTTGTTTCTGATCTTTGAGAGTGATGTTCGAACACATGCTTGCATGTCTGTATGTATGCAAGAGAGTGGCTGAGAAAGAGGTCAACAGAACATTATCGGTCTACACTTTGCTTGTTCGTGCAATATTGGATGCGGTTTGTTTGTCCCAGTGTCAGAACTTCTCCAGACATCATCTATTAATGCCGTCATTTTATTTTCAGCTCAGCCCTGATGTGGCCCTTTGCGGTCGGCTGGGCTATAAGCAACATTATCTTATCTTATTTTCAGCTCCCAGTGAATTGCTGTTCTTCACGCTGAAGGAATCGGGGGAAGTAGGGTTCATCTCATTAACAGGCGCAGAGTCACATGACCTGACTCTGGCTGGTCGCAGCACCCACCCCTCGGCTGTGACCTATGACCCCATAGAACAGGTAAAGAGTGCATGAATGACATTCAGACTGACTGCCAAATATGTATGTGTTTGTTTCAGAGTTGTCTGCGGTGAATAACATTTTATCTTCTGTAAAGGAAAGGGATGATTGTACTCTTATGTATCAGTTAACATTCTTTTTTTTTTTTTTATTGCTCAGTTTAATTTGTTAGAATTGTAGTCAGAGAGAGAGAGAAAATGTGTGTGGGTGTGGATATGTGGTATGTAAGTATATATGTTTGTGTTTGTGTGTGTGTGTGTGTGTGTGTGTGTGTGTGTGTGTGTGTGTGTGATGAATTATGTAAGAGTATGGGAGGTGTGTGTGTGTACATGCGCGTGCACTGCATGTATGCGTGGATGATGGTGTGTGTGTATGACCATGGATGATGTACGAGGATGGAGTGCGTGTGTGTGTGTGTGTGTGTGTGTGTGTGTGTGTGTGTGTGTGTGTGCCTGCGTATGCACATGTGTATGTGTGTGTCATACATATGTGCACATATGGTGTGGCCTCTGTATATGTTTATATCATACTTTTTATTTGTGTGTATATGCACATTATGCATGTATAGACCAAAAAAAAAGAGGAGCATCTAGCCAAATGACTTCAGATTGTCTGACTGATAAACTGACTGTCACGATAAGTGACGCAGTGTGAATTGATTCGGACAGATGGTATGTGTGTGTGAGTGAGCATTAATGGTATGTACATTGTGTGGGCACATTCGCAGGCTTGCACCTCTGGAGAAGGTGGGAGGTTGTATGTATGCATAGTAACAGGTCTGTTTGTTTGTTTACATACTTGTGTTTATTTGTGTTTGTATGTGTACGACATGTGTTTGTTTATATACATGCATGTGTTTATTTGTGTTTGTGTGTGAATATCATCTGTTTACATACATGTGTTTATTTGTGTTTGTGTGTGTATGATGTGTTTGTTTATTTACATGCATGTGTTTATTTGTGTTTGTGTGTGTGAATATTATCTGTTTGTTTACATACATGTGTTTATTTGTGTTTGTGTGTGTGTACGACATGTGTTTGTTTATTTACATGCATGTGTTTATTTGTGTTTGTGTGTGAACACATCATCTGTTTGTTTACATACATGTGTTTATTTGTGTTTGTGTGTGTATGTTATGTGTTTGTTTATTTACATGCATGTGTTTATTTGTGTTTGTGTGTGTACGACATATTTGTTTATTTACATACATGTGTTTATTTGTGTTTGCGTGCGTATGTTCATGGTATGTGTGTGTCTGTGATGTGTATATGTATGAAATAAAGGGAAAAAAAAAGAAGGGTTCTTGCTAGACTACTGGCATAGAGGCAGGCACTGATGAACTGTACGGGATGATCAGTGATGCAGTGTGAATGGTTCTGGTCAGGTGGTGTACTGGAGTGACGTGAAAGAACACTCCATCTACAGAGTCAGCCTGGCAGGGGGAGAACGGGAGGTCTTCCTCAACAGCTCCCATGGTGTGGGCGTCGTGGACGGTGAGTGAGTTGGCGACGCACACTCTCTGCCGCACAGTTCCCCAACACCATGCTCTGAAACATCTCCACAACCACTTACCAGAAACAAACCTAGGTCTTAACAATGTAGGAGCTGTTATTGGGAGGTGGATGTGCAGTATGCAGACCCGTTTATCCGTGCGATTTTGCTGTATTTTGTACATGTGTATGGTGAAAATATGACCAAAAGAAAAGAAAGAGAAAAAAAAAAAGCTAGTAGTGGAAATTGCTTTTGTTTGTTTGTTTTTTTGTTGTTGTTGTTTTGCCTTTTTTTTTTTTTTTGGAGATGAAGAGGATGGTGTGAAGCACCAAAAAATGAAGAGGTCGATTTCGGCCTTAGGCAAAAAAAAAAAAAAAATCACTGCCTTAGGTGCTCCATTGATCCAATAACTGATGCCACAAAAAAAGAAAGAAAGAAAAAGAAAATATGACAAATGCAACAGAATATTAAAATTTATTCAGAAAAGAGAGAGAGAGAGAGAGAAAGAGAGTGGAAAGAAAATTCTTTGGATAAACTTCTTGAGTGGTGATTGCTCTAGCGGTGTATGATCATAGTGGGGGGTTTGATCAAAGAGCGACAACTCTTGGTAACGTCTGTGTGAATCCAATCAAACTGCATCTGCTTCTTTGACAACATGCCCAGAAAGATGAAAAAAAAAAAAAAAGAAATGGTGAGAGAGCATGAGTTTGTGCCAAAGTGTGCTGATGAATCAGATTTGAAGGTAATTTGTCTTAGAAAGAACCAATTTGTACCTTAGTTAATGCAAGAGCAAGTGATCGCCACCCGGAAGAAGCGTCTACAGTGTAATGGATGGTGAAAACAAAATGAAAACTTTCTGAGTATAGACAAATACAAAAATGTCACAGAAAAACAAATTAAAGAAAAAAGTTTTTATCTGCAGGTGCTTGTAATATAGACAGAGACAAGAAAGAAGTCTTTCTCTGCAGGTGCTTGTAATACAGACGGAGACAAGAAAGAAGTCTTTCTCTGCAGGTGCTTGTAATATAGATGGAGACAAGAAAGAAGTCTTTCTCTGCAGGTGCTTGTAATATAGACAGAGACAAGAAAGAGTCTTTCTCTGCAGGTGCTTGTAATATAGATGGAGACAAGAAAGAAGTCTTTCTCTACAAGGTACTTGTAATATAGACAAGAGACAAGAAAGAGTCTTTCTCTGCAGGTGCTTGTAATATAGACAGAGACAAGAAAGAAGTCTTTCTCTGCAGGTGCTTGTAATATAGACAGAGACAAGAAAGAAGTCTTTCTCTGCAGGTGCTTGTAATATAGACAGAGACAAGAAAGAAGTCTTTCTCTGCAGGTGCTTGTAATATAGACAGGGACAAGAAAGAAGTCTTTCTCTGCAGGTGCTTGTAATATAGACAGGGACAAGAAAGAAGTCTTTCTCTGCAGTGCTTGTAATATAGACGGGACAAGAAAGAAGTCTTTCTCTGCAGGTGCTTGTAATATAGACATGGAGACAAGAAAGAAGTCTTTCTTGCAGGTGCTTGTAAATAACAGAGACAGAAAAGCTTTCTTGCAGGTGCTTGTAATATAGACGGAGAACAAGAAAGAAGTCTTTCTCTGCAGATGCTTGTAATATAGAGAGACAAGAAAGAAGTCTTTCTCTGCAGGTGCTTGTAATATAGATGGAGACAAGAAAGAAGTCTTTCACTGCAGATGCCTGTAATAGAGACAAGAGACAAGAAAGAAGTCTTTCTCTGCAGGTGCTTGTAATATAGGCAGAGACAAGAAAGAAGTCTTCTCTGCAGGTGCTTGTAATATAGATGGAGACAAGAAAGAAGTCTTTCTCTACAAGTACTTGTAATATAGACAGAGATAAGAAAGAAGTCTTTCTCTGCAAGTGCTTGTAATATAGACAGAGACAAGAAAGAAGTCTTTCTCTGCAGGTGCTTGTAATATAGACAGAGACAAGAAAGAAGTCTTTCTCTGCAGGTGCTTGTGTGTAGACTGAGACAAGAAAGAAGTCTTTCTCTGCAGGTGCTTGTAGTATAGACAGAGACAAGAAAGAAGTCTTTCTCTGCAGGTGCTTGTAATATAGGCAGAGACAAAAAAGTGACCCAGAAAAAAGTCTTTAAGGAAATGTAATCTGTATATAAAGGAGTAAACTTTGAAGGGAGATAGTCTTTAAAGGGAGGAAATCTTCAGAGGAAGAGATGCTGATGGGAGAGAGTGTCCATGACGGAATGAAGTCATCAGACTAATGTTTAAAAGAGGGGAGTCTTTGAAATGAGGGGTTGTTCACTCACAGCTTTCAGTGTACAGTCACTTTACAATAACCCAGAGAACGTCATGAAATGTTAGTCATCAAAGAGAGGAGCCACCATATAGAAAACATGTGCACAAACTGGTCAGATGTCTTTATAAAGGAGTGAAGTCCTTAAAGAAAAGACGTGTTTAATGGAAGAGAGTCTTTGAAAAGAGGGGTTGTTCACTTGGAGGTTTCAGCGTACAGTCTCTTTACAATGACCCAGAGAATGTCATGAAAAATCGGTCTTAAGGGAGAGGAGACACCACACAGAAAACATGTGCACAAACTGGTCAGATGTCGTTAAAGGTGTAAAGTCATTAAAGAAAAGAAGTGTTTAAAGAAAGAGAGTCGTTGAAAAGAGGGGTTGTTCACACGGAGGTTTTAGAGTGAAACCACTTTATAATGACTCAGAGAATTTCACAAAACATCAGTTATTGAAGAGAGGAGCTGCCACATAGAAAACTTGTGCATGATTGGATCAAACTGATCAGTGTTGAAATGGAATTGAGTGTCATCCTCTTAACTCTGCAGAAATAACCCCTAAAGACCCTCTTGAATCAGGTGACTGTGGTCTTGGTTGTACAAAAGTAACTGCACAGTAGTTCGTTTGGGGCTATCTTTACTGTGTTGAAATATTTGAGAATGTGTATGATGGTCTAATTACGATTGTCTTAGCTCTCCAGAAATAATTGTAATTTGTGTGTGTGTGTCTGTCTGTCTGTCTATGTGCATATGTGTGTCTGTTTATCTGTCTGTGTGCACATGTATGTATATGTGTATGTCTGTCCATCTGTTAGCTGTAATCATTTATGTATGTTCTGTGATGTTAAACCCACATGCAAGCCCAACCAGATAGAAAATATTCCGTGGAAACGGTTTTTGTAGTTGAAATGGCTCACCAAGTGCCAAGATAGATATCACCATCACATGACATCAAATTCTGTGCTCCACATCTAGATCTGATGAATTCAAAAATATCAAAGACAATAATTATTTCATTCTCAGATTGACTAGCTTGCCGTAGAAGCATTGCTGCCAGGATGATAATGACATAGAGTTTGTGATTCTTGAAAAAAAAAACCAAAATAGCATGCAGTAGATTCACTCTTAACGAGACAAACCATCGTTCAGTTTGTAGACCAGCTGTTTGTAAGCAACCTTTTGGATGAGATGAAAGGTGAAGTCCAATGCGCAGGATCCATCCACACATTACACCCACTTCCTCCTCCTTTCTTCCTGAACATTTTTGCAATGATAATGGTAGCGATGACATTTGAACTTCCGCTCCTCCAGCTGCAGGTTGACACGCTGATTGTGCTGTGTTGGCCTTTGGATGCAGTATCTCTTTGCTGTTGTTGTGATAGGTCACATTTCCTTTCGGCGCTCGCACAGGATGTCTGTTATGTATTGTAGATTGGGGGCCAGACTTCCCCCAACTGTAATTTGCATTTTATTAACTTGTGCATTTTTTTTTTCAGTTATATTCTTTTGCTAACTTGTGTGTATGTGTATAGAATTGTAAGGAAAATTTGCCATCATGTCTTGTGATACTGCCGATGTTTGCTCTTTTAGGGGGACATAGGCAACATCTACCAAAGCCCTTGTCAGTGTTGGCCAATGTCTGTTTCAGATAGGGCAGATCAGTATTTCTGCTGTAAAGCATGTGGACTCTGCTACAACCGTTCGCATTGACAAATGCGTGAGGGGGGTGTTGTCCGGTCAGATGAGATCATTGATGGTTTCTCTCTCAGTCCAGAAGTAAACAATGATTGTCCCGCTTTTCCCATTCCAGACTTGGTGATCTTTTGATACATGGTGAAACCAGATTGTGTGGGGTGTGGTGTGGATAAAATATGTGTCAAGTCAAGTCAAAATTTTATTTCCAGATGGAACATTGAATAAGCAGAGAAACTGTTGTTTTTTTTTACATCAAGCCATCATAACAAAACAAAGAAACTTGAATAATAAAATAATGAAAGCGAAGAAATACAAGAGTGTGTGTGTGTGTGTGTGTGTGTGTGTGTGTGTGTGTGTGTGTGTGCATGTGTGAATACAAGAGAGGTACAGAGAGAGCTGAGGGTGGCGGGGGTTGGGGGGGGGGGGGGTTAATTTTTGTTTGTGTGAAAACTAATTCCATTGATTTCAACTCACATGAAAAAGGCAGCCAAGAAGAGGGCACAAACCCTGCGCAGTAAGACAGTCTCCTGCACAAATGTAGCAAAACACTGACATCCTTTCCCTGACACCTGTTCCATTCCTCAGTGCTACCACCACTTTTTCTTTCTGCCTTTCAGTTGCTCAGGTTTCTAGGCAGCAGTAATTCATTCCAGATTGCATCGCAGTATAGGGCTTAATCAAAATGAGTTTAATGATTCAAGAGTAAGAGCTCTACACAAACTGTGATATTGTTTAGAAGAAATGCTTTTCCAAGTGAGAATGCCCCCAAGTGTTGTGTAAAAAATGAAGTAGGGATGTAGTTTCATGTGCCTGTGTCTGGTCATCTGTTGCTGATGTTTATGGCTGGTCACTGTGGTCACTCGTTTTTTTGTGTTACTGATTTTTTTGTGTGACTGACCGCTCTGGTCACACACCTGAACTTGATTCAGTTCATCCTTGCTAACTCACTGCATCTAGGTGATGGAATTCATCGTCGCTTAACTTTGATTTGATTCTATCTCATTGGTCAAGATGAAACTAATTTATCAGGTGACATGTCTGATATAGCGACACCTGAACCATGTAATTCATTCACGGTCATGTCACATACGGTGTATCAGTTACTGTCACTTACTGCTGTTGACAGTCATACCTGATACAATATGAATTAAAAGGCAAAACTTTTTTTCTGTGCTGGTTTTAAAGACATTGCAAATGGTGGCCACATGAATTAAAAATCTACCTGGTCAAAATTCTGCCACAAAATACTTCCCAAATGCCCAGTACGGTAATGGAAAGTAGGCTGGTCTGTCAATGGACAGAGAAGGCATATCAGTTATGATGAGCAAGCATGATGAGTTGATGGTTGCAGCTCCTTGTCCCTTTGTTTTATAGACAGAAAACCAAACTCTGCTGCAATGTGCTACGCTGTGCTGCAGTATGTTACACTGTGCTCAGTGTGTTACCTTGCTGCAATGTGTACACTGTGCTGCAGTATGTTACACTGTGCTGCATTGTGTTACACTTTGCTGCAATACGTTTCACTGTGCTGTAATGTATTTTACTGGTGGGCAGGGGAGATAACTCTCAGGTGTGTTTCAGGCCTGGCGCTGGACTGGGTGTCCCGCCACCTGTACTTTACCAACATGGGGTTCTCAGAGCCTGGTCTGGACGGAGCGGTGTACGCCTGGCACCGCATAGAAATGATCTCCCTCCACAAGGCACACAGGAAGACCATCATCAACGACCTGGAGAGGCCTCGGGGACTGGACATTGATATTGATAACGGGTCAGTCTGTGGGGGGGGGGGGTGGGGGGGTGGGGGGGGGGGGGGGGGTGGTGCTGTGTGTCAGTGTGTGTGTGTGTGTGTGTGTGTGTGTGTGTGTGTGTGTTGTGTGTGTGTGTGTGTGTGTGTCTGAGTGAGTGAGTGATCTGCTTTGTGGAGGGATTCTAGAACAATATGTTACTCATTTTCATTGAAAAGCGTGAACACAAAAAATGAAGGAAAAAGGGGGAAGACTATCTGATTAATTCTACTCTGCATGCATGTATGTTATCACATACCATGTAGACTTGCATGCTAGTAGGTGAAAGTACACAGATAGGTGTGTACCACTGCATGCTGTTTACATGTGTGCTTAAGCTTGCACACACTGACACACATCCAAGTACATATAGATGCATGTACATGCAGGCAAACAAACTCTATATACAGGTACAAACACTTGTGCATGCACGCATGTATGTACATATGCAAGCACGCATGCATGTGCATGCACACACACGCACACACACACACACACAACACACACACACACACACACACCACATTACCATATACCGTCTGTTCCCACTCAGGTTTTTGTTCTACGGCGACTGGGGTCGCAAGCCAAAGATCATGCGGTCGTACCTGGACGGCTCTACAGTGAAGTCCTCCTGCAGGAGAACCTCAGCAATCCCAACGGCCTGGCCTACCGCGAGGGGCAGCTCTTCATGGCCGACTCCAACTACGACAACCGCACCTCCGGACCTCGCCTGAGGGTCTACAACACTGAGAAGAAGCTGTGGCAGGGCTTGAAACTGGGATCCAACATATCTGTAAGTGTGTGTGTGTTTGTTCAGTCTGTATTATTTCCAGTATGCTTACAAGTGGCCTTGTGAATAGCGCATTCATTTAGGAAGAGACAGAATCGAGAGTCTGAGGTTTGAGTCTGGAAGAGGGCAGTTTGTGTGCTTTTTCCCTTTGTGCTAGATTTCATTGGGTTTTTTTTGTTGTTGTTGTTGTTTTTTTTGTTTTTTTTTTTGGGGTGGGGGGGGGGGGGGGGTTCTTGACTTTCAGCCTGTGATGTCACTGCACAATGTATGTGGTCTTAGCTTGGGTCGCTATGCTGTGCCAGTGTACAGCTCACATGCTGAACACACTCTTTCTCTGTCATTTCACTCACTGGGTAATGTAGACTGATATCTTTTTGAAGCTCTCTTTCATGCAACCCTGAGAAACTGTAACTTCTGCGTAGCGTGCTCGAAATAGCAGACATTACAGCAAGTTTTTCAAATTAAGATTGGCCTCCAAGTCCATAGTTCGCTGTCATGGTGCACATGATTACTTCTCAACATATTTTCACAGTCGGCCAAGTTGTGAAATGTTGTAGGAAAAACTGTACTATCCAGACAGAGGAGTTGACAGTTTCTGTGCCTCTGGTGACATTGACTCTGCCTCAAGGCTTAAAACTAGTTTATATTGTGTGTAAACAGTGGAACCTCTGTGTCATGACCTCCAGAAGTCATTTAAAGCACAAAGAGGTTTCAGGTAGTTGTGGATTATTGGAGAGGATGGGGAGATGTAAGAATACAAAGAGGAATAATCCTTCAGGACCAAAAATGAACTGGAAAATCTGTTCTTTTTCGGATGATCGTCATTGCAGTCCATATTTTCTTTACTGTAGGTCACATGGTACATACCTCCTTCTTACCTCCTCTCTCTTTCTCCACTTTTCTTCCCTTCCTTCCTCCTCACCCCCCCACCCCCCCCCCCCCACCCCCCCCCCCCCACCCCCACCCCCCTTCCTTTCTCTCTTTCCACACTGTGACAAGGCTGGAAACCGCAAAGGAACTATTAATAACTTGTATCTGTTGGTTCCCAGTCTGTGTGTAAGTCTGTTTTTCTGGCTTATGTGCTGTATTAATCATCTGGATGACTCCGGCTGTTCCCCATCATTATAACCTTTTGGTCCTGGTGCTTCATCACGATCATCTCGGGCGATACTGGTACTGGCCTTCCCCGTGATCTGCAACCTTTCCGACACCAATGTCTGAGTTTAGAAACACCAGAGCGGCGAACGCATTTTTAAGATAGCTGGGAAATTTGTTCAAGATTGATGCCGATGTGGATTGGTCGGCAAGTGTGTGAGACTGATTCCAGGGAGCAGGTTTGTACAGAGCTGTTTTGAAGTTGTCTTTACCCTGACTCTGTACACATAAACATAAGCATGGTCAACGAACACACACACATACACATTCTCTCTCTCTCTCTCACACACACACACACACACACACACACACACACACACAACACACACACACACACACACACACACACCACACACACACACACACACTACACACAACAAACACACACACACACACACATGCACACACACACACACACACAAAACACACACACACACAACACACACAACACACACACACACACACACACAACACACACACACACACACACACACACACACACACACACACACACACAAACACACACACACACACACACACACACACACACACACACACACACACACACACACACACACACACACACACCACACACAACAAACACACACAACACACACACACACACACACACACACACACACACACACACACACACACACCACACCACACAGCCTCACAACCAAAACACACAACACAAACAACATTGTCTTCAACCTTTATTAATTATATATGTCTGTTCATGCTGTGGTCTTCTTTTCTGTCTCGCCCATGCCGTTTCTTTTCTTGGGGTGCTACTGCTTGTTTAACATCACTTATGCCATTGTGTGGAAGCACAGCTGTTCATTAATTTTGCAGTCTTTCTTGTTCTTTTTCTGTTTGGCTCAGCCTAAGGCACTTGTCCTTTGCATTCCTCTCCCTCTAATGTGTGTATTGTTCATTAACGCTTTCTTTGGGCTGCTGCTTTGCCACAGGTTGTGAGTATAAAGGCACTCCAAACCTGTTTTATTTTCTTTATAGTGTGTTATTGTGGTTGCTGTTGTTCGGATTGCGTTTTGCTGCAGGTTATGAATTTAGAAATGCTGTTGCTGGTTCTTTGGACTTGAACATGCTGTCTTCTTTTTTTTTTTTTTTCTCAGACTGTTGTTGTTATATGGGGTTTTTAGTCTGCATGTGCACACAGATGTGATGTTTGTGTGCCTGGGTGTACACATGTACATATATAACAGTGTACATGTGGTGTTACTTTTTAAGATTGTGTTTGCTTTGATTGTAAGAATTATGATGTGTTGATCCAAGACAAATGGTCAGTTGATTATGGTAAAATGTTGTTGTTTTAATGTATGGATATTTGCATAGCATGTGTGTTCGGATTTTTTTTTCTCTCTTTGTATCTGTTTTGTTTTGTTGTTGTTGGTTTGGATTTTGGGGCTTGTTTTTTGCTTTGATACTATTGTGCTTGTATCATGCCATGCATGTGTCCATGCACTCCCATACACACACACACACACACACACACACACACACAACACAACACAACACAACACAACACAACACAACATCATACACACACACACACACACACACACCTATGTACACTCTCTTGTGTGGAGGAGGGAAAGTTGGGAGAGCAGGCCTGGTGAATTGATTGAATGGGGACATCCCAGTTCAGATGTTAAGTGTTACACCTGTAAGTTTGGGTATCAAAAGCTGTAACGCAGATCTGTTTTGTTACCCACTTCATTCAGTCGATGTCATTTTTTTCCTGTTTATGTTTTGTCAGTGCCTTTATAGTTCAGTGGTTTTGTGTGTGGATTAAGAGAATGGTAAGCCATGAGTTTAAGAGAACGTTGATTATGACTTTAAGAGCACATTAGTCATGGTTTAACCTTTACCGTGCTTCCTGGGTCTTCCATGACCCAGTGACTCAGTAAAATCATATCTTAGGAACGGATAGAGCTATGCTCACGGTGGGGTGGGGAGGGGGGGGGGAGGAATCTTAGGAGTTCTTCAATGATCTTACTAGCCGTTGGTCACTGAAATTCATGTATGGGCACAATCAGTTGTCAGCGTAATTAGTCGCAGTTCCCCCAAGTCCTACACATTTTAATGGCTCGAACATGACGCATGCCATCGGGTGAGGAAGAAGTTGCTGAACAGCCCTTTATCGGGTGTGGGTCTTACAAGACCCATGCGATCTACAAAATGTGTGGGTCTTGGGTGACCCGCATGATTGGGTTTGTGTAGCCAAAAACGTCGTCCGGTAAAGGTGAAGAGAAGGTTAGTCATGAGCTTGTGGGTTCATATTGTGATTTCCAGCATTGATGTCATAAAGATATATTGTATAGCATTGTATATGCCTTTGCTGCATGGCTTCTTTGTGTATATGCATCCTTGTTTGTGTTGTTTGTCTTGTGTTTGTGTACATACATTATTGTTTGTGTTGTATGTCTTGTGTTTGTGTACATACATTATTGTTTGTGTTGTATGTGTTGTGTTTGTGTACATACATTATTGTTTGTGTTGTTTGTCTTGTGTTTGTGTACATACATTATTGTTTGTGTTGTATGTCTTGTGTTTGTGTACATACATTATTGTTTGTGTTGTATGTGTTGTGTTTGTGTACATACATTATTGTTTGTGTTGTATGTGTTGTGTTTGTGTACATACATTATTGTTTGTGTTGTGTAAGCCTCTGTTTGTGAACAGGCAGTTTCACTTGTGTTGTGTGTGTTTGCTTTGCGTGCTTTCATCCATCTTAAATGTATAGAGAGAAGATGTTCATATGCACACATAGAAGTGTGTGTATGCTTGTGTGTGTGTGTGTGTGTGTGTGTGTGTGTGTGTGTGTGTGTGTGTGAGAGAGAGAGAGAGAGAGAGAGAGAGAATTATGGATGGGGTAGAGCTGAGGACAGATAAGTGGCGTTCATATGATGGGAAGGGATTCACAGATATCGGCCAGGTGGATTATGTGAAAGATGAGTGGTCTGTTTTAAAACAGAATTCAAACTAAAAGGAGTTTTCCAAAATAACTTAAGATCCAAAACTGGCAACACATGTTTAATGGCATCTACTGGGTGGAACCATCTTATTTGTTTGCATTGAAGTAAAACATGTTCAACTGTCAGTGTTGTATTACACATGCAGTTGATTTCTTTGCAGTATTTTGTAGATGGATAAATCAAAAATACCTTGAATGCAAAACTTTTGATAACCATACTATATATAAGACTTCATAATCTAATGAAATGGATTTAGTTTATGTCAAATTGAAAAAAAGATGTCAGCGTGTCTTTTGCTATGTTATTGTACATTTGTGTTTGTTATAATGTACAGGGCAATTCAACAACTTCAGAAACATTTCTTGTTCAGTTTATCCGCATGTTCATTGTGAACAATCCCAAATGAATTTTTTAACCTAGAAGTATCATACATTTGCAGTCTTAAATAAATTAGCTTGCACATATAATCCATAGTTGTTCTTATCTTAATGATTCATCATAATAATTATAATAATCTCCAGTCCGTTTAAGCCAGGGAACTTGTGTCCTGTACATTCAGACTGTCTGAAATGATAAGTAATACACAAAGAACAGACAGTTTTGTTTGGAAATAAAAAGCAGAAATTGGAGCATTGCCACAACAGTAAGAAATGTGTGTTTACTTGGAAAAAAAATTAAACATCAACAACAAAACTTCAAGAAGTAATAGAAGGCACACATTGATGTAAACATTCAAAGGAAATGTGAGCGATTTGTGAAGAATAATTTTGTTCATTCATTTGCGTGGTTTCTTTTCAGAATCAGTTCACTTTTCGTTCCAACATTCCAGAAAAAAGGTGGTGTTTTATCCAGTTAACCGTTTCTTCTCCTCGACAGTGGAACTGTTTGGACGAAAGCTTTCTTAGCTCAAAGCAGCAGCAGCTGCATCAGGTGGAGATTGTCTTTCCAAAGAGTAAACCGAAAAACAAACTGCTTGCTCTCTTTCCTGTCCCCTTTTGCAGACCTAGGCATCATCGACCAGCTTGCTGGAGATATTGCAACAGACGAAATCAGCTTCCTGGAGCAAAATGAGAGTCTGTGGAGCAGAACTTCCAGGGGGACATAATTGATGACGCCACGTAGTGATCAAGTAATGGCGTTTCATATTTGCCTGAGAACGGCTATTGGCTGGAATGGGAACAGGGCTAGCGTATCTGTCTGTCCGTTTGTCTGGCTGGTGGTTTGGGTCCCTGCTGTGCTGATGCATATCTCTTGGGGGGTGCATGGTTTATTGACGGAGTTCTCTCCCATCACAATTGTGCCAGCTCAGCACATATCAGTTTGGAGGAGGGAAGGGGTGGACTTGCCGAATAATTTGCTTCCTGTCTGTGTTGTTGCACATTTGCAGTTAATAACTCGCTTATTTGTTTACTGGGAATGCACACAGAGTACAGTGTGTGTGTCATGGGGTTTGTGTGTGTGTGTGTGTTTTGCATTGCTTGCTTGGTGACATTTGTAGAACGGTGCATGCAAAGTTTATATGCTTGTTTTTTTCATCTCTCTCTCTCTGTCTCTCTCTCTCTCTCTCTCTCTCTCTCTCTCTCGCTCTGAATAGGAGAAATACATTAAGCTGGTAATTACCAAGTGGTATAGAATGTATCTCACCAGATTTAAACTAAGTGCCACTGACTGTCACATACGTAAATAATGGTTCCTGACTTCTCCATTCTGTCGCCATGTCCAGTGTGTGGTTTCACTGAGGCGGAGAAAACGCATTTCATGTTACGGTGTGGAGCATATGATGACAGTTATTAAAAAAAAAAAAACGTTACTCCCGAAAGAAATGTCGCCTTCCCACCAATCCCATCAAATTCAAATTCAGTCACACAATTTTGACTTTGATTATGAGAACATTTTAGTCAACTTGCATGCAAAACATATTGTAGAGACTTTTTTTTTCCCTGCGTCCGCAGGCTGATACTCCTGCAGACACTCCCTGTGTAGACAGGCAAGTATTAATCCCATCTACCCAACAAAGGGAGTGGAGTTTTATGTGTATGACCGTTTTTTATCCCACCATTAAGGCAGCCATACTCCAACTTTGGGGAATGTGCGTGCTATGTGTAACATGTCATCCCTACCAACAGCCAAACTGGCCTTCTCGACCGAAAGTTGGTGATGGGATTGTACGTGTGTGCAAGATGTTATGCCTGCGTTCACACACGGAACCTCGGTTTATAGTCTCATTCGAAGGACTGTACGGGAAATGGAGTCAGAACCAATGTTAACTCCAAGGGAAAAATCCCCCTGTACTGAAATGGCCCAGCGGAGATTAGAATCTGCAACCCCAGGATCACCAAGATTACGAGTCCGGCGCTGTACTACTGGGCTATTCCGGCCCTCGTAGAGACATTTAAAACCTGGGGGAAAGAAAGGAAAGAAAAGTAACTGCTGATGTACAGGAGAAGTAAGGAAAAAGGGAACCTCTATGGATACACAGATGACGTGCATTGTGATCTGTCTGCATTGTCTTGACAGCACGTGTCGTGCTGGGCTGTTTTGACTGGCACAAGATGTCCCCTCGCTGTGTTTGGCTTGGGTTCTTTGTGGGGTTCCACCATTGTTTGTTTTGTCTTGATTCACATGCCATGTCATCAGAACTTAAAATGACATTTGCATCTTTGGTACATTCTCTCTCTCTCTCTCCCTCTCTCTGTCTGTCTGTCTGTCTGTCTCTCTCTCTCTGTCTCTCTCTTGCTCCCCTGTTACTCTCTCTCTCTCTCTCACTCTCTCTCTCTTTCTCGCTCCTCTTTGTGTTTGTGTGTGTGCGCTTGTGTACTGCTGAGTTAAAGTGTCAGTGTCTGTTTGTATGTGTGTGTTTGTGCCTGCCACACACAAACATGCTTCTGTGTCCATGTGTATGTTTGTCTGTGTGCGCCTGCAAGCGTGTATGTGTTTTTGCACATGTGTGTGTGTGTGTGTGTGTGTGTGTGTGGGGCAAACATTATATTTCTCCGTGTGTGCGTGTGCATGTGGGTACGTGTTAGTGTGTGTGTGTGTGTGCACTGTTGTGTTTGTAAACCTGTCTGTCCATATTAATCTGTTCATTTGATGTGTTGTATGTCTTGTGTGTGTGTGTGTGTGTGTGTGTGTGTGTGTGTGTGTGTGTGTGTGTGCATGGGTGTTTGT
>CM065725.1:61704430-61751930 GCA_033310375.1 Conus canariensis
TCAACCAGGCCCGAGAGATACAGGCACCTGCAGTGTTGGTCAGGAAATTTGAGCAACACTCTCAGAAACGCATCCATTAAGTGGATGAAACTCGACTGTGTGGTCCCAGTCTTCCCAACTGAGTCCGCAGCAACTCAACTCTGGGTAGGAGCCGGTCGGGCAGAAAAACCCACATGACTTCTGATGGGATTCGAACCCACGACCTCCCAGCCGGGAGTCCGCTCCTCACTCTTCTTACTCAGGATATAAAACGAAGGGGAAAAGATGGAAAGTGTATTGTTTTGGTTTTCTTTTTTTTTTTTTCATAAACCAGTCAATGTATTAAGATGGGCTGAATGGTTTATCAAGTCTTTTTTGTGTGTGAACAAATTTGAAACTGATTTACTCAAATTGGTTAAACTCTACTATACAGGTACAAGTTACAGTTTTTGAATTTGACATGCCTTATAGTCAAAGATTTTTCTAAGTTATGTTAAAATTTTAAAGTGTTTGGACATAAACTGTGTCTGTGTGCTGTCAAACTCGAGGGTTATTATAAAAAAAAAAAAAAGAAGAAAACAAGAAATACTGTTTAAGTTTGTCAAAACATTGAAAGCCCTAAAGTGCATAATGTCATGTGAAATATGAATATTTCTTTCAATCATCAATGCAAATTGTATGAAGGTTGTTGTTGTTGTTTTTTTTGTTTGTTTTTTTGCGTGTTGATATAATTGTTTTCAAGACATTGAAGTTAAAGTCTTCCATCCATTCAGGTAAGAAAATGAATGTACTGTCTGAATTTATCAAAGCAGACAAAGCATAAAAAATTCACAAGTGCCTCATATTACATGAGTTTTGTATATGTGGTTACAGTCATTTGAATAGCTGCCACCCCTTTCAAATATTTCTAGAATTTCCCAAATTTAGATGTTATTGATGAAATCCTGAATTTAGTGACAAAATCCAGAATTTCAACATTTTTCTTTAAAAAAAAAAAAGTAAAGGAGTAACTTCTTAATAGAAATGATAAAGTTTTGCGAAACAAAGCCCAAATGATGTTATGTGGATTTTGGCAGTTACACATGCGGAAAATGCACTTTATTTTTAAACTCTTCATTTGTCGACAGAAACATAAGGGGGTTTGAAACATTTTCAGTCAAAAGCTGTGCTGCCCCCTTTTTCATCCCACTCCACCGCCTCCATTCCCTGAACCCCAAATTTCAACTGCAGAAGGTCGCAGCTGTGCATTTGGCAATACCCATGTGAATGTATTTGTCCCTGTGTAAAACAGTTTTTGAGATATTGTGAAGTGCCCCTTTTATTCATGCAAATCACCCCCAAACTGGCCAATCAGTTGTGACGTGCCCCTTTTATTCATGCAAATCACCCCAAACTGGCCAATCAGTTGTGACGTGCCCCTTTTATTCATGCAAATCACCCCCAAACTGGCCAATCAGTTTGGACGTGCCCCTTTTATTCATGCAAATCACCCCAAACTGGCCAATCAGCTGTGACGTGCCACTTTTATTCATGCAAATCACTCCCAAACTGGCCAATCAGGAGAGGCTGTCCAGAATGTAAACTGGGAAGGGTTGAAAGGAATCAGACCGCACCAGTAACTCGTGACCAATGTACACACCTTGCAGATTCCTCTGATGGAGAGTGTGACGAATCATCCTGCAGCCACACCTGTGTGCGAGTGCCATCCGCCTCGGACAGATCTTTCCACTGCCTGTGCCCTGACCAGTCTTCTAAGATCCTGTCCAGCAACTTGGCTACCTGCGATCGTGAGTGGACGTGCAGTTGTTGCAACAGTTGTTTTTGTTATCTGCATGGTGATTGGTTTACAGTCAGATACTGCTAAGTGAAACAGAAGCAACATTGGTACAAATATTGGAAAAAAAGTGTTGTAATACTGGTATGCATACTTAGCTTCATGTGGTGTTACTAGCTGTGTGGAAAAAGTATTGTAATATTGGTATGTGCACTTACCTTCATATAACATTACTTGCTGTTTGAATTCAGCTGTTGATTTTGAAATGGCATTGCTGTGTGGAAATCAAGCAAGCAAACTACCATTTGAAGCATTATATGATGTTATGATCAATTTCTGACATGAATGAAGTCTGAAGTGTATCACAAAGTGTAATAAACAAGAGAACTGCTTCACATATTCCCTGTACTGTGGAACCTGTCCACCAGAACCTTAAGAAATACTTGAAAACCAAGTCATAGATTGGAGGGAATCTTACCTGGTGATTGGATAGTAAACCTAAAATAAATAAAGAGAACAATGTTCTAGAAAAACCCAGTCTTTAAAGGGAGGGTATTGTAAGTGTATCATTCTTAAGAGAGAAGTGTCATTGTACTGACAGCAATAGGTGTGAGGGCGAAGTGATCATAATTACTGCATTTCGTAGGTTGCAGTCCAGGCAATATCTGGTCGAGGATAGGTGCCCATGCCTTCTGTTATCCTTGGTCAGCCAATGTAGAGATCTGCTGATGACTCCTTATGTATGTGGACAGGCGTTGAAGATTGGATTCCCACGCTAGTGATCCTTGTAATTATTGTCAGCATTTGGTTGTCTGTGGAATAAATGTAAATACTGCATGCACCAGAATACTTTGAGGAGGAGGCAAGCGGCACCAACCATTTCTCATGGCCGTTGAAAAGCGTTGACTAGCATCCACACAAAGGACAAATTTTGTTGTTCATTGTTAGATCCAGTTTCTGTCTTGGCGCCTCTACACACAGTGATCATGTGGCAATGAATGAAATGGAACCGACACCCTGATGGTTCAGGGTCAAAAGTGTGGTGGATCAAACGAGTCATTTTCCACCTCCTCTAGGGAGGTCAGGCATCTAAATAATCATTTCAATCAACTGGTTTCAATAATCATACAGAAGTATATACTTACAGTAAATGAAAAGGACTCAAGCAGATTTTCTGGCAGATCTCACGCACATCAGTTTTGCTGTATCATTCACTTGATTAGAGGCCTTTTCAGTGAAGTATTCTTTTTCTTCCAGTAATCAAGAGTTTCAGTGAAGTATTCCTTTCCTTCCAGCAGTATTTTTTCCTTCCACCAATTGTAGTTTCAGTGAAGGGTTTTTTTCCTTCCACCAATTGTAGTTTCAGTGAAGGGTTTTTTTCCTTCCACCAATTGTAGTTTCAGTGAAGGGTTTTTTTCCTTCCACCAATTGTAGTTTCAGTGAAGGGTTTTTTTCCTTCCACCAATTGTAGTTTCAGTGAAGGGTTTTTTTCCTTCCACCAATTGTAGTTTCAGTGAAGGGTTTTTTCCCTTCCACCAATTGTAGTTTCAGTGAAGGGTTTTTTTCCTTCCACCAATTGTAGTTTCAGTGAAGGGTTTTTTTCCTTCCACCAATTGTAGTTTCAGTGAAGAGTTTTTTTCCTTCCACCAATTGTAGTTTCAGTGAAGGGTTTTTTCCCTTCCACCAATTGTAGTTTCAGTGAAGGGTTTTTTTCCTTCCACCAGTTGTAGTTTCAGTGAAGTGTTCTTTTCCTTCCAGCAGATCGATCCAAATCTGTCAGGCAAGAAAGGCTGCTCAGGCTGTGTCCATGGAGGGACAGAAAGGGCTGACACTTTCTTTGCATATCCAGTTACAGTTTATGCAGTTTCACAGAAAAAAATCAACCATACACATTTTGTTCCCTTTCAGGGCCCCAGAATTTGTTGATGTACGCTGACCTCAACACCTTGCAGCTGGTGTCACTGGACAAGGGCACTGAAGCCACACCTCATGTGCTGCTCTATGATGACGTCGTCAGCAACTTTGTGGCCATGACCTATGACGAAACGACAGACACCATTTACTGGAGTGACCTGACCAGGTCTGAATTGGGAGATGGGGGTAGGGGGGGGGGGGTGAGTAGGGATAGGGATGAGTGGGGAGAGAGAGGGAGGGTAAGGGGGGGGGGGGATGAGAGCGAATGGATAGTAAGCACAGTCCTGTTATACTGGTACACTTTTTTTTTTTTTTAATGTATTTTGTTGACAAATTTATTTATTAAAATGTGACAACAGCAACAACATCGGCCAACAGTAACAAAATGGCCACATCTCAGCATTACAAGAAGAGGTCAGGAAATGCTATTGACCATTGACAGTGCCCATATTGTCATGCTTTAGCAGTTTCTTCTTTTTTTTTTCAGTGCCATACATGCACAGTTGAATCATAATGTTTAAACCTAGAAGTTGAAATGACTGAGCATTTAAATTTTCAGGTCATCCAGTATAATTCATTGATGTTCTTCTGATTTCCAGTGTTTTGGACTACACATTCTCCATTTTCCACCGTATATGACTGTAACTAGCTATCGAAGTGTTATTAATATGCATTCTCCAGATTTCCAGTGCACTTAACTTTACATTATAGGCATTCCTAAATGCCTGATATATTTGGCTGTATGCATAATTTAGAGGTATTCCTCAAACTACTAGTATACTTGACCGTTCACATGATTTTATGCATTCATCTAATTTCTAGTGTGCTTGACAGCATAAAAAGAAAATATAATTTACATGCATTTCTCAAATTGTTTGTGTTTTTGACTGTAGTTTATAGGCATTTTCACATTTCCATGTCTCAAATTGTGTACAGCTTCTCTTGCTGAAGCGTTACCAGCCTACAGAACGATGGATGACATGATGCTTTGTTTGCACATCGCAGGAAGCGCATATATGGCTCTCCGTTCAACTATGTTGCTCCGCATGAAGTGTACACCGACAACCTGTTCATGGACGGCCTGGCCGTCGACACAGAGCGCCAAAGGCTGTATTTCACTGGCTACAACACCTCAGGGTGGGGGATGATTGCTCGCATCAACCTCCAGCGCCATGGCAACAGCCCTCACCGAGTGATGACTGACCTGCACAACCCTCGCGCCATTCACCTGCACACTGGGAAAAAGTAAGGACCGGATCGAGAAAACATTGTACACATGATTTAATTAGTGGATTTAGATTTGTGGAGCATGGGTTTGATATTTTGTGCAGTGAGACTTCACAATAATGTCTCTGTAAACTAAGACTCCCTCACTTTATAGGCTTGTGTTTCTAGAGTATTTTTTAGTGTTGTATATGCTCTGTTTTGCCTATCACCTATCTCGGAGTCTTAAAGACTGTTGGGGCGCCATTGGAGACTTTGCAACCAGCTTCCTCCACACTTGTTTACTACCCATTAAGGACTCCCTGCCTTTCTAGACTTCTTTGTTGTTGTTGTTTGTCTTGTGTCTACATTCAGTAAAGACCCCCTTGCCTTTACAGACTTAAGAATTTTTTTTATCTTTGTCAACAAACAGTTTACTTTCCAGTAAAGAACCCTAGCCTCTATCGACATTTAGATTATCTAAAAAAAAAATTCTGTCTGTTAGGGTTACCCCCCAACAATACCTCCATATTATTTTCATAGCTCGTGTTTGTCTTTGTCTAAATTTTACCTGCTTTGAACAAAGAGTCCCTCACTTTGACCTGTAGCAACCATATCTGCCAAAAGAGGCCATTAGGTTTTCCAACCCTTACTGATCTTTAGCAGCCATTTCTGCTGAGAGAGGCCATCAGGTTTTCCTGTCCCTACGTCGTCATCACTGTATGCAGGCAGACGAGCAAAACATGTCCTGCTACAGTGTGCTCCAGCATTTGCGGACTGGAACATTAAAAAAAAAAACACAAACAAAACGTAGACTTTCGGTAATATATAAACAAGGGGAAGTAACCTCTATACTTCAGCTTTGGGGATGTCTGAGCAAGTTGTAGACCCTCAGTGTGATGCTCTGATTTGAACTTTAACCTCTGCAGCTTTGTTAACCAAGAAGCCAGCACTGGGTTACTTCCGCTGGTTGGTTCGCTCAATGGAGCACTTGAAATTATTTCGCAAAGTAGATCTGGATGATCTTGAAGATAAAAGTGGAATTTCTTTCTCATTATGTCATTATTTGTTGTTATAAAAGAATGGAACAGTCTGTAAACAGAGATGATTTGGACAAGGTAGTCTTTTCATGGAAAGTTATTGAATCAAACGTGCCATAAACAGATAGTTGAATGTTGGGTCTTTTGCAACACTGTCAGTTGAATGTTGGGTCTTTTGCAACACTGTCAGTTGTTGACTAGTTACTATAAAGAGAAAAAAAAATGACAAGAGAGGCAAAACATACTCATCATCCGGGACCGTGCACGAGGCGGGACATACGGAGCAGGAAGTAGTTCCATGCGTGCTGCCTGTGGCTGGATAGTACTGAAAACTCTTATTCTGTTTTTTTGTTTTGTTTTTGCCCCCACTAAGATTCACCGCCTTTGTAGACTTTTTTTTTGTCTGGAAAAAATTCTGTCTAATCTACAGTTACCTCCAGTTAATGATGTGCTTGCATTAAAGGGTTTTGTTTCCTCTGGCAACAGTTTTATCTATGCTAGATCCCCCTTCTGTGAGGGTTTCCTCTGTTTATAGACCCCAGCCGTGAGGGACTTCAGTAGGTGTTTATGAGGGAGTTTTACTCAACATGAATTTTTTTTTTTGGGGGGGGGGGGGGGGGGGGAGAAGAGAGTCATTGTGAAAATCTTGGAAGAAACAGATACTTAAGGGGATCTGAAAGAAATGAAAAAGAAGTTGAGATCAGCTTTAAACGTGAAGAAGAGAAAGAAAGAATTAGAACTGACGAAGACAAGCACTTACTGGCTAGTTGCACAGTGAGGCGACTGCATCAGAAACAGGTGATCAGTCTGTTTTGATTTCTCCATTTTTACACACACACAAAGAAAAAGAGGCTTAAGAATTGAGATTTTGGTTATTTTTCCCAAGAATGAAGTAAAAGGTTATGGGAGTTGATATCATAATCAGTTTTGGGACAGTTGTAGAGTGTGTGGTGTTGAGAATTGTGAATTTCTGCTAAAATTCAAAACATAGACATTTTAGCCATAGCCATGCCAGTGTTGTTTATGTGTGGAAGTGATTTAACCCAGATTTGATGGAATGTGCATATTTGTGTATGGACCGTAACTGACAGAAAATGCGCATAAGAATGTAGGTACTCAAACACCATGATGCACATACATGAGTACCCTACATGTACTCTTATTCAGACAACGAGATTGACTTGTTACAACATTACACACTTTTAATCATTTACATCACTGGTACCAGCGATGATTCAGCAACATTTTGACAGAAAGTTGCCCAGATTTAGAGTATAAATTGAATTTGATTTAATGCAAAACTAGACTTGTCATTGCGGTAGCACATGTGAAACCTTGTTGAGCAATGACGGCATCAGTGTCATTATGAATTTCACAAAAATAGCGGACTTATTTCAGAATATCACCAGAAATGAAAATACAGACATGCTATATTTGTGACTGTCATGCAGAAATAAATTTATTTATGTGAAAAAGATAGGAGACTGACTCTGACAAAACCAACTTGGTTGTGTGGAAAATCTCAATTGGTTGCTGGTTTTCAAAGTTTGTGACTAGGCTGCTTCAGATTGACTGTGAAAATGCAGACTGACGAAGATTTGTTTGATCACATTATATGTGAAAGGCAAGATACCGTGTGTGACTGGGCATTTCATGTGGAGATTTGATCAATGTCTGTAATCATTTTGGGCAAAAAAACAACTCTGACTTGCATGAGTTTCAAAATGCATGTTGAAATAAGATCAGTTCATAGAATGATTAGCCCATCCATTGTATGGGACGTCATTGCTAGTTAAAGAAAAAAAGCAAGTTAACTTTCAAAACCATAAAAAAACGGCAAACAGTGGCATCACTGACAGACAGATTTCAGTGCTACAGCATGTGAATTTTGTTGTTGATAAGATTCATTTGTGTTAATGATATGTGTTTTATTAATTTCAGCTATATGTTTTTTGAAACAGTCTGCATGTTTTGCTGTTTTTCTCCAGTTCTGGTAGTCTATGAGGCAGAAAGATATACAGACCACGATTCACCCCTGAATGAACATGACATTTTTTTGTGTGTCCAGCTCGCTTGAAAAAGTCTGACACAACTTTTGTATTTGAGTTCAGATTAAATGGAATTGTATTTCTAATGCAAGGAAAGGATTGATTTACATTTCAATTATACATGTCTTGCATAATAATAAGTCAGTCTTTAGAATTGATAATTGATAGAATTGTTTGCAGGACAGTGATTTTTCTCTCTTTTACTAACCAATTTTGATATTCAAAGTATTTATACTGCTTTTATTTTGAATCATTAATGTTAACATTTACATGATCTTAGAGAAGAAGTTCTGTGTTTTATTGTACTTTATAACCATGCCTAAAGGAACAAAGCAATAAAGTGAGTATTTTTCATTAGAACCTGAAAACGATGGCAGGCTCTCAACACCCTTAATTCTCGAGTGGAAACTTGACTAGCTCCCTTGGGGCTGAGAGTGATGAACATATTACAGTGCTTAGGTACACAAGGGATTAGGACATTAGTCTTTTTTTTTAATCAGCATTTTGTGTTCATTCAGTTATCACTACACAAAAGGGGGTGTTTCAAATGATAACACTCTTCATCTTAGCAAAATATTATCCAAGCGGTCAGCAGTTATCCAGCCAGCTGAGGCGCAAACAGATGTCACGGCAGGAGTGCAGAACCATGTTACCCCTCAGTCAGCAAATAATCAGACACCTCTGTCCTTTGCAGACTGATGTTCTGGACAGAGTACGGAGACAAAAACAATCCCCCCAGCGTGATGCGAGCCAAGATCAACGGGCGACGGAAGAAACGCCTCATGTCCACTGGCCTGTTCTGGCCCAACGCCCTGGCCATCCACGGGGATGAACTGTACGTGGGGGATGGCGCTGGCAGGGTGTTCATCATGGATTTTCAGGGTAACGTGACCTTAGTTTTGTCTTTGTGAAACCTTTACAGAGTTGATATCTTGATGATCGGAGGCTGAAATGATCCTTGCTTGCTGGGTCTTCATCATGGATTTTCAGAAAAACGTGACCTTAGTTTTTTTCTGTTGAAAAGTTAACAGAATTGATGTCCTGATGATCAGAAGAGGAGATGATTTTTTATTGGTCAGCATGAGAGCACAGAAAGAAGAAGAATCTGACGAAATCAATAGAAGCAACAACAACAAAAAAGAAGAAGACAAGTACAGAGAAAGAAAAAAAGAGCGGAAAGTAGACAACATAAGAAAGCATTTACAACTTATGAAGGAAATGCATATGTCTTGGTGTGAAGTTGTGTATGTCTTGTAAAAAACAAAAAATTGTTCAATTAAAAAAAAAAAGAAAGCAGACCAATAATTTTTTTTAAGTAAAAAGAAGACAGGAGACAAAAACTTTGTACAGAAAAACAAAAAATAGAAAAGAAATGGAATCTAAGTTACACTCAGTCAGATCAGAAAATTATTATCGACCCAACCTTGCACAAAAACAAAGAAGGGAAAAAGTGGGGAAATAGACCAAGTAAGAAAGGAAAAGAAAAAGAAGAAAGGAGACAAAAGCTTTGTACATATCGCTGCTCGGAAATACAGCTCCCACAACTCAAATGTTCTGCATTTTTAAGATTTTTGGTATACCAAGGCATAACGCAGCCAAGTCCCAGTCACGTTATCCTAAAAGTAAACATGCTGTAATCAAAATACTTGTGCCGTAGTCTCCAGTACATCTTGTGGGGATAAGAATCAGTTTTTTTTGTTTCTGTAAAATTTGATTTTCAGACTTACGGCAGTTGTATTTTGGGCGGCAATATGTTCTACTTAAGAAAGGAAGAGAGAATGGAGACAAAAACCTTATACATGTGTTCTGTCTAAAGAAAAATAAAATGGTAGAGACAAAAGCCTTATACACATATTGTTTTCAAAACAGGCTCTAGCGTGCGGGAGCTGTCCTTCCTGAAGGGCACTTTGTTCCATGTGTACGGACTGGTTGTCTTTGACCACCTACTGTTCTACTCGGACTGGTACACGCATGGCGTGTACATGGTGGACATGGTGACGGGCCACCAGGAACCCATCGCCCAGCACCTGTCTCGCCCCACCAGTCTGGTCATCTACCACCCAGCCAACCTCACAGGTCAGTCCATGTTTTGCTCAGTCTGAATGTCTCTGTGTGTCTGGATTTTTTGCATGTCGGTCTGTTCTTTACTTTTCTCTCTCTGTCTCTCTGTCGGTCTGTCTGTTTCTCTCTCTTTCTGTCTCTGTCTCGCTCTCTCTTTCTCTCCCTCCTCCCCCCAATCTCTCTGTCTCACATACACTATACAAATATTCACTTACACTCTCTGTCTCTTCTCGCCCTCTAACTCTCTCACTCTCTTTCTCTCTCTCCTCCTCCTCCCTTTCTCTCTCTCTCTCTCTCTCTCTCTCTCTCTCTCTCTCTCTCTCACACACACTACCCCCTCCCCCACCACACATATATATACATACACACTGATGCACACATACATACATACACACACATACAATACACACACACACACACACACACACACACACACACACACGTACACACACGTACACACATGCACGCACACACACACACACACACACACACACACACACACACACACACACACACACACACACACACACACACCGCACTCACTCACGTATGAAAACAGGCCCAAACAGCACTCACAACCAGACACACAAATGTAAATGTGCGATTGTACTTGCACACACACACACACACACACACACACACACACACACACACACACACACACAACCACATCCATGTTCACGCTTGTACACAGGCACATGCACACTCAATGGCACGACACAGAGAGGGGTAAGCGGTGTCAACATACCTCCAGAGTGAGGGTTGTTTCTGTGCAGCCAACAACCAGTGTCAGACAGGGGGGGCCAAGTGTGACGAGATCTGTGTGCCTGTGCCCCGGTCCTACCACTGCAGCTGTCACGTGGGCTCCAAGCTGGCCGCCGACAACCACACCTGCCTCAAAAGTACCGCTGCTCTTCTTCTTCCCTGTGTTTCACCTGTAGCTGGCCTTTGTCCACTGGTGTATTCTGTGTTGCGCATTACTGAAAAAACCTAGGGTTGCCTGCATCTCTTGTGTCTGTCTGTGTGTGTCTGTCGTTCTCTCTCTCTCTCTCTACTCTAATGGGACTCTGCTAGCGCTATTACCCTCAAACCATTGCTAAGCCTACACAAGTGAGGACTCAAATTAGTCCTCCTAAAAAACAGTAGCCTCCTAGACTCAGACTATAAAAAGGTTCAAATTCTCCCCTTAAGTCTGAGATTAGAATACAACAAAGGGATCATAATGCACAGAATTATGTCTGGGAAGGCACCCTCAACATTAGTTCGCAGATTCTCAATTAATTCCTCAAGGACTCTACCCAAACTACATGTCCCTGTTCCTAGAATTGACTTATTCAAATCCAGTTTAACATATTGAGGTTCCTGTCAATGGAACTGCGCTGAGTCAGCCAAGCAACACCAATGCACATCAACCTTCAAACACCATTATTTCATCCATCTTATGTGCAAATACTCGCATACTCCGCCATAAATCCACCACCAACCACTACCACCCTCTTTGCCTTATGTATGAACCTGATTATTATGGAAGTGATTTGTACTTGAAATGCACATGCTACTCTGTTCAATAAGTATGTCTTATGTAAGTATGCGCCTGTGTATGTGTGTGTGTGTGTGTGTGTGTGTGTGTGTGTGTGTGTGTGTGTGTGTGTGTGTGTTTTCCTACTACCTCTTGCCCTCTCGTCACTATGTCGTAATGCTTGTATTCTTATGTGACTCTCTGTCTCTGTCTCTGTCTGTCTGTCTGTCTGTCTCTCTCTCTCTCTCTCTCTCTCTCTCTGTCTCTGTCTCTCACGGTTCTGCTGGAATGACTTGATTTATTATCTATATGACACCTCTCCCCCTTGTACCCGTGGTGACTGGGCTATCATTATGCTTTTTTTTTTTCTTCTCCATTTGTGTGTGTGTGTGTGTGTGCTTGTGTGTGTGTGTGTGTGGTGTGTGTGTGTGTGTGTGTGTGTGTGTGTGTGTGTGTTTTCCTTCCTGGTGCTTCAAAATCGATTGTCTTGCAACTCCTTGGTATCTTTTGATTGTCAGACTATTCTAAACATGCTCTTTCCCACACCCAATCTCGCCTCTTTCTCCCTCTCCGTCTCCCCCCCCCCCCCTCTCTCTCCTCCTCCTCTCTCTCTCTCTCGCCCTTCCCTGCACTCCTTTCGCTCCTGCGTCTCTCTCGCCCCCCCCCCCCCCCCCCCCCCACTTTTCTCTCTCTCAATTACTTTTTTTTTTTTTTTAAATAATTCCATGTCTAATTTTTGTTCTAGCCATTTTACATGTTCTTCTATTGCTCATTTTACATTGTTGACCATCAGGCGAGACTGATGTAATTTATTTTGCATTGTTGACCCTACTCAGGGCGAGGACTGGCATGTAATTATTTTGCATTGTTGACCCTACTCAGGGCGAGGACTGCGTGTAATTATTTTGCATTGTTGACCCTACTCAGGGCGAGGACTGGATGTAATTATTACATTGTTGACCTACTAGCGAACTGATTAAAAAAGCACATCAGTGCTTATCTATTATCCTCGTTAATAAAGAATTTTGTCTTGTCTTGTCTTGTCTGTCTCTCTCTCTGTCTCTCTCTCTCCTCCTCTACCCCCTCTCTCTCTCTCTGTCTATTTGTCTGTCATTCCTCTCTGTCTCTGTCTGTCTGTCTGTCTCTTTCTCTGCCCCTCCCCCTTCTCTCTCCTCTCTCTCTCTCTCTCTTCTCTCACTCTCTCTGTGTCTCTCACCCCCTCTCTCTCACTGTCTATTGTCTGTCATTCCTCTCTGTCTGTCGTCTGTCTGTCTCTTTCTCCACCCCTCCCCCCTTCTCTCTCTCTCTCTCTCTCTCCTCTCTCTCTCTCTCTCACTCTCTCTCTCTCTCGTTGTCTCTGTCACTCTCTCTCCTTCTTTCTACTCTGTTTGGACAAATGCCAGATGGAAAAAAACGTCTATTTGCTTATCTGTCACTTTTAAGGATAAAGATTATCAATCAGTCAATTTCTCTCTGTCTGTCTCTGTCTCTCTCAATCTCTCTGTCATTCTCTCTCACTCTCTGTCCCTCCCTCTCTCTCTCTCTCCTCTCTCTCTCTCTCTCCCCCCCCCCCCCTCCCTCCCTCCCCCTCTCTCTCTGTCGATATGTCTGGAATGTTGGAAGAGGGTATTGCTGAATAAAGTACACCAGTTCTGCCACTTCCCCCCTCGAATGTTCTTTACTCCTCCTGACATCATCACGTTGCTGGTGTGGCATGTGCTGCAGTGGAGAGCCCCTGGGAGGTGACTGACACTGCCCGCTGCAATGACGTGTGTGGACCTGAACGCTCTCTGTGCTCAGCTGGTGCCCCAGCTGGAGTACCAGTGTGTCTGCAAAGCTGGCTACGAGGGGAACGGGAAATCCTGTGGAGGTAGCGGGCCTGTCTGTCACCTGGCGTGCATCATGTGGAAGGCTTCTGTCTGTTTGCCTGTCTGTCTGTCTCACTTTCTCTGTCTCTTTGTCTGTCTGTCTTTTTGTCTGTCTGTCTGTCTCTCAGTGTCTCTGTCTGTCTGTCTGACTGTCTTTCTCTCTCTCTCTTCTCTGGTCTGTCTCTGTCTGTCTGTGTGTGTCTCTGTCTCTGTCTCTCTCTCTCTTTGTCTCTCTCTCCCTCCCTCCCTCCCTCTCTCTCTCTCTCCCATCCGTCTCTCTCTCACTCTGTCTCTCCCTCCATCTCTCTGTGTCTCTCTCTCCCTCTCTCTCTCTCTCTCTCTCTCTCTCTCTCTCTCTCTCTCTCTCTCTCTCTCTCCTTCCATGTCTTGTGTGTGTGTGTGTGTCTCTCTCTCTTTCTTTTTCTCTCTCTGTCTCTCTCTCCCTCCCTCCCTCTCTCTCTCTCTCCCTCCCTCTCTCTCTCTCTCTGTGTCTCTCCATCTCACTCTCTCCCTCCCTCTCTCTCTGTGTCTCTCCCTCCATCTCCCATGCATCTGTTGAGTTATGTCCCTTGCTGACGACAGTGTGCTGTTTTCAGCATGCGGCAAAGATTTCTACAAGCCTCAGCTGGGGAATGGCACCTGCTATCCCTGTCCCCTCGGTTCCTCAACCATGGGCATCACCACCGCCTCTCAGTGCACCTGCATCGATCCAGGCTCCCGCATGGTCAACAGCATGTGTATCGGTGAGTGCCTCTGCACCTTTTGAGTGCATCAGTTTGGCCACTTTGCCATGTGTTCTTAGCGTCTTATAATCCTTCTCTGTCCTTTCTCCCCGGCGCTTATCCATGCTTCCCAGCACACACTCCTATCAACAGTTGTTCTCTCGCAGTCCTGTTGCCTACAGACTGCAGAGAGCTACCAGTATCGGGTCATCATGGGGACACCCACTGGAGTAGACACTGCACTGTCACTGAGTCACTGCAGTGGCCGTGCTGGTGCTTGTTCTGGTCTGAGCATTCACAGACATCACCAGCCACACCCCATGCTCACAGTGATAGTCACTAGTCCACAGAACCAGGCTGACTGAGGGTGCCCTATGGGAAGAAGACGTTTATTTACCACATCCTTTTAGTGACAGTCTTGATAACCATGCTGGTGCAAACGACCTTGATAGATTCTGACTGCTGATAGAGGTAGGAAGGGGAATGGAAATTGAAATCACCAGTAGAACAGAGCAGGAATGGTTACAGAATCTGAGACATTACTCTGTATAGTGTAATGATCCAGACCTGTTTACCCTTACGATTTTGCCGTAATTTTTTATGGGAAAAAATCAAAATCCCCCCCCCCCCCCCCCCCCCCAAAAAAAAAAAAAAATTACGGGAAAAAAAGATCAAAGAAAGAAAATTGTTAAATGCGAAGTTTCGTCTGCTACCGTTTCAGTCAAAAAGCAGTTAGAAGACATTTCCCAGCGTGCCTTGTGCCTTTTACCTTGTCAAAGATGGCGATGAAGCGATCTTACGCGCCAGTGGCCGGCTTTTCCAAATCTTTAAAAGTTGCGAAAATATTGCGATTATGAAGATTACAGGTTTCTTTTTCAAATTACAGGTTTTTGTCTGAGATATTACAGGTACATGAATTTGGGGTAAACAGGTCTGATGATCGATCAGTGACAAGGATGATGTTAGGATGATCTTGCTGTCGTGTTCCATCGTGGTCTGAGACTACCTGACAGGGTTGCACAGTACACGTAACATATCCCAGAGTCAACCAGCCTCACAGCCTGCAGCGTAGGTCAGGAAACGTGAGCAACACAGCCCACAGATGTCTCCATTCAGCGGCTAAAGGTCAGCTGAGCTGGCCAGTGCCAGTGATTCCAGTGACTGATTCAAACGTTAATGTTAGATGAAGGGAGCAGTGTGCACTGAATCACTGCAGAGGCCTTACAGGTGCTTGCTCTGATCAAAGCATTGACCGACATCACCAACCACACCTCATGCTCACAATTGTAGTCACTGGTCTGCATTTATCTTGGTTGACTAATATGTGTTAGTTACTTTTGCTCTGAGAAGAATTCAACATAAAAGAATTGAGCTGGGAATTAAAGTCTTGACCAAATTATTGCAACACTTTTTTTTTTATGCATTTTTTAAATGACAAATGAATTTTAAGTAAATACTGGCTTAAAATCTTAAAATGTCTGATTTTGATTTGATTTCATCAAAGATTTAGTTTAGCACAGCTGTTCATTTTCTGTGTCACTTTTGTACAGAAATACTGCCAGAAACCACTACCACCATGGAAGAGGAGACATCAGAAATGACGTCAGAACAGAGCACAGGAACTGAAGAGCCAGGAATGGACATGACAACTGTCTCTTCTGATGTTACCTTGGGCCCAGGTGAATGGCTCGTCAACCATTCTTTCTGGTTTTGTTTGTTTGTTTTTTAAAGAATGTCTTACAGTATTCTAACCAGATGATAAGACTTTCACATTCAAAACTGCAACAACAACAAAAATTGAGATTTGCAAATCCAGTAGTTTGTGTGTCGCAAGTTTTCAGTGCTGCTTGATACTTCCTTTAGGTAGATTCCTCCCAGGTGAACCACCCTCATTCAGACTCCCCCTAACAAAGCACTCAAGACCTGAAGTCCAAAACCTGCTGAAATACAGAGTGCTGATTCTAAATCTGCCATGTTTTGTCCTATTTTAACAGAATCTGGAATCGGCCTACAGTGTCAGATTTCACATTTGTCATTCTGCAAAATTTCTCTTAGTTTCTCACAGAAAATGAATGAAATGATTTAAGGCATTGCTGTAGTGCAGTAAAAACTGAGCAAGAGAGATAAACAGTTTGAGGGAAAACTTGGTTCGCCTTGTGATTAAAAATGTCTTTTGTCTATGAAAAGCTGCCATTTTTGGCTGCTTTTGTGATGTATTATGCCACAGTGATATGCTACTTAATGTGTCACAACTTGTTGATCCTTTCATCTTTAATTAAGCAAGAATTGGACACTAAAAATCAAATAAGATTCATCAGTGATCCAAAAATTAATGAATAAAGTTGTTGACAAGTGTAATGAATGCATGTTTGTGTATATACGTTAGTAATTGAGTGAGTGAATTAATGTCTGAGTGTATCATGAAATTACCATAGCTTGTGTAGGCCATTTTAAAACGAGCATTGAATCTTAACCTCTTTCAAACATTCTCAGTCAAATGTGAACATTAATCCCATTCATTTTGCCACAGTCAGACTTATGGTTTTCGTGTTTCACCTCCCACTTGTTATTTGGTGACTGAAATTAAAATGGTACACTCTTGCGATCAAATTTAAGGTTCCTTATTGTTGTTTTATACTGATATTTCAACAGGGTTGGTTTGTTTTTCTTTTAATGTGAAAGACAGAGTCAGTGACTATGCAGCTTCCATTTGAAATGTGTGTTGTTGGTGTTGGAATGTGCAGTGAAAACCAACTTCACCATGGCCCGTCAGGAACTCAGCATGGGCTTCATTGGTCCATGTCGACCCAATGACCCCACAGTGAAGATGGCCGTTCAGGTGGATGTCTTGAACCAGCCTGACAAGAAGATCGTCTGCAGCAGAGCCAAGTGTTTCCATGGCAACATCTCCATCTACTGCGCTCCCCCGCCCCCACGTCGTCGTGAAGGCGACCTCAGCACCTTTGAACTGCGATGGAATGTCACCTTCCAGAACAGGTCAGACACATGTGATGTTGAGAACTGTGGCATTCTGTTGTGAACGGGCCTGACTACATTACAGACTTTCTTCAGTGTAGGTTTCAAGTTTATGCACTTGTTCTGCAATAGGCAATCAGTAGTTCGTTTTGTGACTGTAATGCAGCATAACTGAAGAGGAAGATCATCTGTAGTGGCTATGAAAATGTATGTGGTGGGATGTGTAATGGTTAGTACGCACAGGGGAAGGCATTTCTGTATTCCTTGCAGAAGCAGCACTGCAAAAATAACAGGTATGTAGTGATGCCATGTGAAAACAGGTATGGTACCATCGTAGCACTCAAAAATTCATAGGTATATAGTGATGTCATGAGCAAACAGTAATCCGTGTCATCACATCACTCCACAATCCACAGGTATACAAAAATATGCAAAAACAGTAACCTCTATCATTCCCTTACACACAACATGCATCTGCATTAATTCTCAACAGTTTTTGAGATTTTCACATTTTGCATGACGGGATGTTCTTTTTTTCATAACATTCTGGGCATTATTTCTAAAATGATGATATTTTTGTGATGAATGTGTCTGTTTCGGGTTTTTAGGCGATATATTGCTTCAGATAACAAAAGTATGGTTTTAAATACCGTAATTCCGGGAAGAAAACCGTCGATCACCGGTGATCAAATTCAAGGGAAAGAACTGAAGAGAGTTAATGTTTCATTCTCACATTTCCCCATGCAGGTCGGGGCTGAGCAAGGAGGGAGTGGAAGCCATGGTGCTGAAGATGAAGTTGGCGCTGACCAAGCTGAGCTCCCAGCCTGTCAAACTGCGCCTGTCCCTGCACTACCAGACCATCCCCAACACTGTGGAGACCACCTCCCCAGTCATCTTCGGCTGTCTGCCTGGGGAAATCGTTGAGGAAGATGGCTGTGGTCAGTGGACTTGTTTTGTTTTTTTTGTCTCGTCACTGATGCATATATTGTTTAACAACTTGATTGGTGACAGAATGAATCTGTGTAATTTCTCAGTTCAATTGTACACGTCTATATGTCTGTGTCCTTAATAAAATTTAAATGTTTACTTTTTCTCTACAATTGCCAAGCAGTTGAAAAATGACATTTGGCAGAATGATAGGTTGATTCATCTGTCCCTTGTCTGAATAGGTCACTCTGAAGTTAATAAGGCATTTCAAACAACCATATAAACAACCAACAGGGAAAATGCCTGATTAAGAAAACCATGGATTCAAACAGAGGTAACCAAAAAATGCTGGTCAAGAAGTGACCAGAACACTGTCCCAACACATCCCTTTGGCTTTCTGCCTCTCTTTTTCCTACGACTGTTGCCATTTGTCTGCATTCACAAAATTTAGGCTTGTTTCTCTTATTTGGATGTATTTAGTGGGTGCATGCAAGTGTGTGTGCCTGTGTTCGTTAATGTCTATATTCTTGTATGTGTGCGCATGCACTGAAAACCTTGTTCAGAGATGTCCACACCTGATTTGGCCTTTGAATTTCTGAAAAAGGTCAACATTTTTCATTTGCAGTAGAAAGATTTCTGACAAAGTTTCCAGTGTGTTTTTAGAAAATGTATTTTAGTGTGTTCATTTTTAAAAAAGTAATATCTATGATTTGAGAGCTGACTTTAACGTGGTGACAGCCCTGATATGACTCTTTGCAGTCAGCTGGGCTATAGGCAGTATCATCTCTCCCTTGCATGCACTGAAACCTAGAGAGGACATTCCTTGCCCTGTCTGGGCACTGCGTAGCTATTGTTGATTATTTTGCTTTACCACCCCCCCCCCTCCTCCCACCCCTCCACGTCATTCAGTTGTGTGTTTGAACTCTGGTTCCATTCTACCCATGCCTGTTGCAGTGAAGCCTGTGTCCAACGGCACTGAGGACTATGAGGACACCACTGAAGACCTGTTCCCAGGCAGCAGGGTGAGGGGGCTGTCCACAGAGAGCAGTGTGGGAGGCAGTCCCCAGTATGACCCCTTTCCTGACGGGGTCACCATCGGTGAGATATGTAAATACAGATACAGCTATGTAGATGGATAGTTATATGTATGAATGTATGTAAAAAAAAAAATTTTTAAGCATTTTTTTTGTTGTGGTTCAACTCCAGTCCTATGATTGTATGAATTCATTAATGATTTTACGGCTGGTGTTTGTGGTGTTCCAACTTGGCTTATGTGACAACAAGGGCACTATCCCCTTCTGGTTCAGAATATAAAATTATTGGGCTGTTTCTGTCCACACATGATGGTTGGGGTGTGTGATGTTGTTAAGGTGACGGCCTGTATCATATGCTCTCAACCTGTGTAAAACTGCAGTATTTTGTCAGCCTTGAATCAAAGTCATACACTGACTTGCTTACCTGATTGTGCCACTTGCCAAAGGTATTGCAGTGTGCTTGCAATTTTTGTGTTTAATTCCTGTGCCTCCCTCGACTACCCTCTCTTATCTACAAGTAGAAGGATCTAGCAAGTGGGGGGGTTGTTGGCAAACATTCAGTGGTCAGTAGGCTGTAGAAGTATATCAAGTTCACAGTCAGTTTATTTGGTAATATAACACTGGGGAATGTGACAAATGGATTTGAATCGCTTCCCTTTGCATGATGTTGCCCCTTCATGAGTAGGTGTTTACAGCTATGTCTGTATCTACAGGTTATTTGATGGTTAGTTTGCCTGTGTGCGAAAATTTGACCCAGGCCTACTTAAAATACTCACTGAGCTGACTGTAGATTATGATATGCTCATGCAGTGAGCAGAGTCTATCAGCAGCCTCTGACTGGATACATGTACATAGATAGACATAGCTATAGATAGATTAAAAGACTGTGTGTGTGTGTGTGTGTGTCTGTGTCTGTTTGGGTTTCTTTCTTTTCTTTCTTTCTGCGTACGCAGGCTGATACTCCTGCGGACACTCCCTGTATAGACAGGCAGTGGAGTTTTGTGTGTATGACCGTTTTCTATCCTGCCATTAAGGTAGCCATACTCCATCTTCGGGGAAGGTGTATGCTATGTGTAACGTGTCATCCATACCAACGGCCAAATTGGCCTTCTCTTCCGAAAGTTGGTGATGGGATTTTACGTGTGTGCAAGATGTTGTGCGTGCGTTGACACACGGAACCTCGGTTTATAGTTTCATTCGAAGGACTGTATGGGGAATGGAGTCAGAACCAATGTTAACTCTGAGGGAAAAATCCCCTGTACCAAAATTCGAACCCGCAGCCCAGGATCACGAGTCCGGCGCTCTACCAACTGAGCTATTCCGTCCCCCGTATGTTTGGGTGAAGGGGTAGATATAGATGTCTTGATTAATGTCAAGCAGAAAACAAGTTAGTGGTTTGCCTTTTGTTTCCCCTCGCCTACACATTTTTAATTCCAAACAACCCTCCCTCCTCCTCCCTCTGACCCCTAACCCCACCCCCACCCCAAGTTTTCTCCCCTCCCACCTACCTTGCCCCTTCCCTTCCCCTATTTCCTCCCACTTCCCCCTCCTCCCACCAGTCTTCGTATCTCCAGGCAGGGGAAGTGCCTTCTGTATTCAGTGTTTGTCCAGTTGACTTTGGGAATTAAGTTCCCCATCCCCCCATCTCTCTTTCTCTCTGTTGACCCCCTACATCCTTCCTTCTCCTCTCCCCTCCACGCTCTGCCTCCTGCCTTCAGCCTTCTCCAGCTGACAGTGTTAGATGAGTTATCCAACCAGTGTGATGTTCTCAGGATCTTGTATTTATCCCCCCCCCCTCCCCCCAACTACTTTCATCTATAACAGTATGTGTGTGCACATGCATGAATGCACATGTGTGTGTATGTGTGCTTATGTGTGTGTGTGTGTGTGTGTGTGTGTGTGTGTACACACTTGCGTGTGTGTGTGAGAGAGAGAGAGAGAGAGAGCCTGTGCGCACATGCAGCGCAGTTTATCGACTGTTCACCACTACAGAAGACATAAATAAAAAGTCAAAATGTTTAGTTTTAATCAAGTGTATTCTTTCATTTGATCAAGACAGATATGTAGATACAAACAAACATACACTGGCTATATGTTTGAAGTTCATAATACGGTGTCGTAACTTGCACGAATTGATATGCACATTGTATATATGTAATTGGAACTGATTAAACATAGGTTCCGTGACACCAGACAGAGTGTATAGTCTGTGAACATCATGTCCACAAGAGCCTCAGACTAATAAGATGTTACCATCACCATCCTCTATACCAGTTTAGTTTACTGTAATGGAAGTGCAGACTGGATCTTTGTGCAAGACTCATGCATGCTGCCATACTGGTCAACAGACAAACTGAAACAAGAGGGAAGTGTTGGTTGTGAAGTCCACTAAATACATGATTTTAAAGGCAAGCTTACTGGAAAAGAACATTTGTTTAGGGAGATGAAAAATAGAAGCCACAAAACACCCATGAGATAATGGCAATATTTCGGTTTATTTCAACCTTTCTCAAGCCACACTGGCCAACTGACAAACATAACACTTTAGATTACTGTTGTTGTGTCACTGAAAAAAGTTCACTAGAAAAGAGTTCACTTAGAGCGAAGTTCACTGGAAAAAAGGAGTTCACTGGAGGATGGGGGACGGAAGGGGACTTGTTGGAGGGCAGGAAAAAAAAAAAAAGGAAGGAGGGGATAGGAGGGAAGGGTGAGGGTGTAGAGGGTGGAAAGCAAAGGGTGGGAAGAGGAGGGAAGGTGGTGAAATGAGCTGGGAGTGGGAGAGACAATAAAAGCAACAACAATCATAGTAACCATACTAACAATAATCATTACCATCACCCTCTCTCTCCACCATTGTCATGAGCAAATAAATAGATACGGGAGGGTAGAAAGGAAATTGAAAGTGAAGGGTGAGATGAGAAGGGGGCGGAGGGAGGAGGATGGGATGGGGGCTAGAGGTGTGGCCTGAGGTGGAAACAGAGTAGAAGACCTAGCAAGAGAGGGGAAGGGAGAAATGTATGTGAGAGCGCATGCACGCACGTGCGTGCGTGAGCGCCCGTGTGTGCACGACTGCGCGCGCTGTGTGAGTGCCTGCGTGCATGCACGTATGTATAAGAAGAAGATCACATAAGGGAAATAGGGGGTATGGGACAGAATGGTGAGTGAAGATGAACAAGTGATATATGAGGTGAGAAAGAAAGCTGGAACTGTTGGAGGCAAATGGCAAGAATGGAGGGAGGGTACAGGGGTCTTACACACACACACACACACACACACACACACACACACACACACACACACACACACTCACACACACACACACACACACACACACACATACATGCACACACGCACGCACGCAACGCACTCACGCACACACACACACACACTAGTGTGTGCACTTGGGGGTGGGGGGTGGGGGTAACAAATAGGAATATTTTGTTAGCTGCTGGAAGTTGAAGTCAAGGAATTAAAGCAGAGACCAGAAAAAGCAAAAAATTAGGGGTAGTTTAAGACATCTAGAAAGAGGACTGAATTCAAATGAGAAACAGTAAAATGAAGTAATGCACGTGGACATTAGCAGCAATCCATACAGGTATGAGATGTAAGTGTTGAAGAAGTGAAGAACATTTGTTTAGTAATAAGAGTAAAAGCCACGTATGTATTTTTGCTTTTTGAATTAGGTTTTAAAACCAGATTTTTTTAAAGGGTCATAGAATCTCCATAATTACATTTCCAGAATTGAAATGGTTTTGTTTTTAGTTTTATTTTTATTCTCCCCCCCCCCCTCCCCAACTCTTCTTCTGTGGTGTTGCTTCCACACCATTCATTCCATCTATCACATGCACAGCTGTACTCAGGCTGTCTTGTCGCAGCTGCTGCACTGCTGTCCATAGGGAGCTATGAATATTGGGTGATTCTCAGGCAGAATAGACACTGCACTGCTGCTGAGTCAGTTCAGTAATGGTCACTGCTGTTGAGTCAGTTCAGTAATGGTTACTGCTGTTGAGTCAATTCAGTAATGGTCACTGCTGTTGAGTCAGTTCAGTAATGGTCACTGCTGTTGAGTCAGTTCAGTAATGGTCACTGCTGTTGAGTCATTTCAGTAATGGTCACTGCTGTTGAGTCAATTCAGTAATGGTCACTGCTGTTGAGTCAATTCAGTGATAGTCACTGCTGTTGAGTCAATTCAGTGATGGTCACTGCTGTTAAGTCAATTCAGTAATGGTCACTGCTGTTGAGTCATTTCAGCAATGGTCACTGCTGTTGAGTCAATTCAGTGATGGTAACTGCTGTTGAGTCATTTCAGTGATGGTCACTGCTGTTGAGTCAATTCAGTAATGGTCACTGCTGTTGAGTCATTTCAGTAGTGGTCACTGCTGTTGAGTCAGTTCAGTAATGATCACTGCTGTTGAGTCAGTTCAGTAATGATTACTGCTGTTGAGTCAATTCAGTGATGGTCACTGCTGTTGAGTCAATTCAGTAATGGTCACTGCTGTTGAGTCAGTTCAGTAATGGTCACTGCTGTTGAGTCAGTTCAGTAATGGTCACTGCTGTTGAGTCAGTTCAGTAATGGTCACTGCTGTTGAGTCAGTTCAGTGATGGTCACTGCTGTTGAGTCAATTCAGTAATGGTCACTGCTGTTGAGTCAGTTCAGTAGTGGTCACTGCTGTTGAGTCAGTTCAGTAATGATCACTGCTGTTGAGTCAGTTCAGTAATGATCACTGCTGTTGAGTCAATTCAGTGATGGTCACTGCTGTTGAGTCAATTCAGTAATGGTCACTGCTGTTGAGTCAGTTCAGTAGTGGTCACTGCTGTTGAGTCAGTTCAGTAATGGTCACTGCTGTTGAGTCAATTCAGTAATGGTCACTGCTGTTGAGTCAGTTCAGTAATGGTCACTGCTGTTGAGTCAATTCAGTAATGGTCACTGCTGTTGAGTCAGTTCAGTAATGGTCACTGCTGTTGAGTCAGTTCAGTAATGGTCACTGCTGCCTCTATTGATCCAACATTGTGTGACACCCACTGTTAACTCTCTGCAGTTCTTTCCCCTATTTTTCAATCACCTGTGGTCAATGGTTTCTGTGGAAATTATCACTTCTAAAGACATATTTTTTGCTGTTAATGAAAAAGTTTACGGAGACAAACTTGACGAATTTAGCTGAGAAATTTGAATATTGTTGCATAGGTATTGGATTGTGAGAAACTGGAACCACTGAGAAGTAAAGCCCTTCTGATGACAATAGTTCAGTTGCTGAACCAGCATCAGTGAGCTTCCCCGCCAGAGAATTGTTTGCATGGTTAACCTTTGTTTATTGTCAGCAACCTTCAACTATCTTAGCATGTTTGCATCAAAGGTGTGTGTGGTAAGTCACACATTGCTCTGGATGCTTTCAGGAAAGCCATACTTTGAAGAGTGCCCACAGTCCAGGGAAGTGTACCTACTAGCAGACGCTAATGGCCGGGCTTATCTGGACATGGAGACTGCCCGTGATGGTTACGGCCGTCGTCTGCCTGTCATATCCACCACAGACAGCGACAACAACCGCCTGAGCTTGGAGTGGAAGAAAGGGGAGCAACAGACCATCATCCTCAATGCATTGGACAACTGGCGCCAGACTGCCACCTGTCAGTTTCAGGTGTCAATCATAGGTGAGTCACTGCTCCAGCAATAGCATTAGTGTAATGTGTTTTGTTTGAGTGTATATGTGTGTGTGTGTTTTCTTATACTTGCTGTCTTTAACATAAACCTGCTGTACATGGTTTTGATGTTAAGTGTCTCTTGAAGGTAATTTTTATTTTATTTTTACTCGAATGGTCTTAGTTTCATACATAAATTGTGTACAGAAAACTACTGATTTACAGATCCACAAATGATTTAACATGCTTCTCTACTTCCTTAAAATGTAACTGAAGAGTTCATGTGTGTGTGTTTTGGATGTGTTTATTTCATGTATTTTGTGGCAGTTGATTTAAATGTTTGTTTGTTTTTTGTTATTTTGGTTCAGAATGAACTTTGCACAAATTGGTTATACATCAATATGCTGTGGCAATTTCCTGACTGTTATTATGATCATATCCAACATTTTTCTCCCTTTTTTATGTGTGTGTGGTGTGTATGTGTGTGAGTGTGTGTGTGTGTGTGTGTGTGTGTGTGTGTGTGTGTGTGTGTTGTGTGGTTTCTGCCAGGGAGGCTTGAATGACTTTGTTCATGACATTTTTTCCAGTATCAGAGGGTTTGTTCACACCTGTTAATTTGGAGTGTAGATCTTGCTTCAGCTGCTGTCATGCACCATGCATACCTCAACCTCATACCAAACTGTGGTCTGTTTAAACCTTTGAAACAAGTATGATGCATTTCACAGTTTACGAGTAATGCATGATGATCAAAGATATAGCAAACTCATCACTGATCACATCTACAGCATTATGCAGTAACTCTTTCACATTAGTCAGCTGTCCACACGTGGCTCATAGCCTAGCCAAACCAGCTGGCACCAAGCTTTTTATTGATGATTAAAATATTTGAAGAGCAACACAGAACTTCCATAGACATCGCTGACTTGCTGCATTTTGACATGAGGGTAGATTTATGCAATGTCAGTTTTTAAGCGAAACAGCAGGTGAGATGTATTTCAACTGGTGTTTATAATCTGTACTAACTTTTGATTCTGCTGCTTCCTTATGTTTCAACCCTTCAGTTGTCCATTATCCATAGAGGATAACAGCCAAACCTTTGAAGAGTGAAGATTCATGTATCAACATGCTCAGCTTCCTACAACTCTTCCAGATGAGATACCTCCAGTGTTCTCTTCCTGCCCGGGCAATGTCATCAAGAAAACGGAGCTGCCAACAGAAACGGTGTTCTGGCCCGCCCCTGTTGCTGAGGACAACTCTCTGATGGTCACAGTGACAGGCAGCCATGATCCTAACAGTGCCTTCGATGTGGGCATCACTGTCGTCAACTACACGGCAAAGGATGGGTCTGACAACACAGCAGAGTGTCGCTTCACCGTCACCGTGATTCTTGGTGGTGTTTCTGTTATTGTGGTACATGTGGTGTGTGTCTTTTGTTTTTCGTAGTCAGGTCATGACCTGACCAAGTGGTCAGGTTTCCATCTTCCACCACACTACTTTGGACCATTTTTAAACAGTCACAAAAAACCAACTGCTCACTCATCAAACGTAAAATTTACACCAATGGATAGGTAAAACAATAAATTTATGAAGAATTCTTGCTCCGAGTGAGGGATTCACATGGTTCCCATGATGTAAATAAACCAAAATGATACACACTGACAGGAAAATAAAAAGTTTTTAAACCACAAATAGTTTGTATGTTTTTTTTGTGTGTTGTGTGTAGGTCAGTGCCACTTCTTGCAGTTGTATGTGATGTATGCTGAACTGAACACAACATGTTTAAGAGTGGTTCTGAGAAGTTGTGTGTGCGTTGAACGACGAATTTGTTCTTTAATTGATTTTTAAGTTTCTAGGAAGTTCTAAAGAAGTAGATAAAACTAATACTAAAGGGTACTTTGTTAGGATGGATGCAGTAGAAACAGACATCATTATTATTATAAGAGGAGGGAATGTTCATTGGCAGGTAAATCTAGTAAAGACAAAGACAGAAATGTTCCTGAATGAATAATTTTTGAAGGAAGCAAGTCTTTATGGGAAGGTAGATCTAGTACAGACTTAGACAAAAAATGTTCAAGGGAGAGAAGTCTAAAAACAACATCTTTGTTCAGAAGGCTTTTCACAAGAACATTTCACGGCACTGGAAACCATCAACTGTCTGTGCAATCACGCCATTTTTTTTTCTGTGGTGGTTGGGCCTGATGTTGTTGTCAGCTGCAGCCTATGTTTGTGGTAGGATGAAGTTGAGTTTGTCTGTATAAGGGGGAACCGGAGTGAGCGGTATTAGAGTTGTGGCACTGAGTGGGAGAGTGCTTACTTTGTTAACTTCTGGTGAGATTATTGTGTAAGTCTATAATTCAGAGTTGCCCAAGTCACTGATGGAAATTGGGATGAAATTTCGCTGAAGCAGGAGAGTTATGAATAAAAAACATTTAACCAATTTACAAGCAAAAAAAGAGATGTGAAGAGATATGTGTATACATTGTATGGGTGCACATGCACACATGCACACACACACACACACACACACACACACACACACACACACACACACACACACATACACACACCAACAACACCCACCACACACACACACACACACACACACACACACACACACACACAGAGGTACTATCTCTATTACTCCTCTCTCTCTCTGGCTCTCTCTCCCCTCTCCATCTCTCCCTGCCTCTCTCTCTCTCTCTCTCTTTCTTCCCATTTGTTAATGTATTCCTGCTAAGCTGCTCCTTTTTTCTTGCCATGTGACAGAACAACGATGCAACCTGCCTGCCTTCAAGAATGGGGCAGTGGTGTGCAGCAAAGATGCTGAGCAGCGGGAGTTGTGTCAGATTCAGTGTCAGGGCGGCTACATCGTCAACCCTGTCAGCATTTTCCCGCGTCCCTTCGACTGCCGGGAAGGGGGAGAGGACTTTATCAAACTCTCCAACCTGATGAAGAAGCAGGACGCTTGTTTGAGTAAGTGACCATGATCTGGCCAGTCATGGCTGCATTGTTGCAGGGGAGTGAATTCTGTTTCTGCAATGACTGTTGTGTTTTAACTAACTGTGGGTGATTATTGTCTAAGCAGTAATTGTTGCCCTCTAATCACAGATGAGCTATGTACAGGAATCGTTGCATTCTAACAGATGATTACAGTCAACACAGTAATCATTGAATTCAAAACCGTGTATGACCACAGTCTATACGTCGTCGTCATCGTACCCTTGCTAAAAGACTCCTGGGATCATCCAAACAGCCGAAGCATTTGAAAACACTACTGGTACAAATGCATCAGCTGGGGATGAGAACATTATGTGTGTGACCATTCTTGATTACCCCACCACATGGGCAGCCAACACTCTGACTTCGGGGGATTTTGGAGACTGATAATGTTATGCTAGGAGCTTGTCATTACTGAAGATAATCCCCGCATAACTATGCAGAGCATAACAACATTTTGATGTAGCCTTGGTGTTCTAGCCTATGTCAATTGGCCTGACACAGCCTTAAGCCAAGGCAGACAGTCTGTACAAGACTTGCTACATGCTAACGTCAGATAACTACTATCTCCACAGTAAATATGTATTCTGTCTGTCAGTAGATTATTACTGTCTCTGCAGCAGTTGAATGAAGACCATGGATACAATATGCAAGAGCTGTCTATGAAGTGATTGTTGCAGTGTAACAGTAGGTGATTCCTTGTATGCAGTAATTGTTGCATTTCAATTGTAGATAATCACTACCTGTGCATGTTTACAATAGATGATCAGTTTCTGTGCAGTAATATTTGCATTCTGACCATCAGTGATCACTGTCAGTGTATTAATTGTTGCACTCTGGCAGAAGATGTTTATAGTTTTGTGGAGTAATTATTGCATTCTGGCATTAGATGATAACATGTAGATAGAGGTTTGTCCACAAATTTTTGGCCAAATTGAAATGAAAAAAATCGAAGACATAAAGTGACTAAATCTATCAAAATATGTTTTGTGGTCTATGTGACCTTGACTGTTACTTCAAGGTCACAAAATCCAAACTTCCTTTGACTCTGGACGATGTTTTCATTCTGACTTTAAAGATTGAACCTTGGCAACCACAAGTTCTCAAAATTGCATTGCCAAATAAACTGAACTGTTCGAATTTGTGTTTGGCTCTATTATGTGTAAGTAATTGTTGAAGAGGTTTGAATAAGTGGATGCCGTCTGTAATGTCTCTTAAACGTGACTTTATCCTGTGATCTTTTGCTGTGGTCTGAAACAAAAAAAAAAAAAACCCACAGTCAGTTACTTGACAAGGGCTGCACAGACATAAAAAAAAAAATCTTCACTGTCTTGGTGTCCCATGCCTCTGCCAGAGCAAGTTTTCTTTGTCTCGAATGAAGAGACAGCCTGGAATGATACCCCATGACTGTTCAAGGGTGATGTATACAATCTGACAGTGAGGACAGGCATGCCTACCGTCCCTGACTATCCGTGATTTGTCCCGGAAAGTTGATTTTAGAAGCCACTGTCCCGGAAATCCCGGATTTGCAACACGTCCTGGGAAAAAAAAAATCGGGTGTCCTGGAAAAAAAAATCGGGAGTTAAAAAGCCATTCTTATCGTGCTGCACAGAACTGAGCCAAGAATATCGTCTGCTACAGTGAGTAGACGTAATACGCATGCGCTCGAAAAAAACAACAAAAAACCTCGCTTTCACTTTCAAGTCAGAACATGGCGTCGAAGAGGAGACATGATGTCGACACAGAGTCGGATTCTGACTCTTCGGATGGGTCAGAAAGGAGTGAAAAGAAGAAGAAAACGACTGTGAAGCGAGGTTGTGTCTTCAAAAAAGAATTCTCGGAAAAGTGGCCTTGTCTACAACAAGGGAGAAAGGAGTTTTGTCTATCTTGACACTGTCCTGTCCCTGATTTTACGGATTTGTCCTGATACGGATTTGTCCTGATTTCTGTCTGTATTGTCCCTGAAAGCAGATTTTGGGGTAGGCATGGCTGTGAGGATCAGTGCGATGTTATGAATGTTCCAGTGAAGCAGAGTCCCACCATCGCGCACCAGGAGATGAGCCTGAGTTTTGAGGGGCCCTGTCACTCCAACGACAGTGAGCTGAAGCAGAAGCTGCGCGTCCACTACCTGGACACCTTGGAAGAGAAGAACCTGTGTGAGTGGGCCCAGTGTTCCCACGGCAACATCACCATCCACTGCGGCCCGCTGCCGCCCAAGAGACACAGCGGCATTCCAGACACCTTTGACATGAGGTGGAATCTCACCATTCAGAGCAGGTCTGTGTCTGTGTTATCTTGTAAATATGTATGTGAGGTATGTATGGATATCCCTGATGAATCCAATCAGCAGATGAAAGGCCTGAGAGCAGGCAATATGAATGGTCTGTCTCCAAGATGGATTACAATAGTCCCAATGTGCTGTGAGTGAAGGGTTTGATATTTATAATACATTGTCCTGATTTTTCATTCTCATTTTCTGTTTTTCCCTGTTCATTCCCTACATCGCCCCTTTTTAAAAATTTTCTTTTTAAGATCTTTTTGTGTTTTGTCCTGTAATCTGTTTGTATTGTCTTGTGTAAGTAATACCCTTTCTTTTTAAAATTTAAATCTTTGCCAAGTCAATGTAATGAGGGAGGAATTGTTAGCCTGCATTTGTTTTTCCCCCACTACTAAATTGTTCAACATATAAATATATATATATGTGTGTGTGTGTGTGTAAAAATCCTTCATAAAGGTAACTGAACTGTAGTGAACTGTTTTCAGAAAGTATTGACTGAAACTGTGATATGCTATGTCATCATTGAAGTACCTGTAGGAAGACATTAAACACTTGACGTATTTGGAAAAAAAATTCACATGATTGTTGTTTGTTTCCTTTTTAGATACATACATAGATAGATAGACATGTATGTATATACAAAATCTTTGGTTGGCTTAGTTGTGTTTTTTTCCCACAATCAACTAAAATCAAACATGAGAAAAATATCTGTATCTTGCCTTTTCCAGCCACAGTAATGTCAATTATGCTATACTTAGTTCAAATGTGAAAGAAACTATGGTATATTGAATGTTTATACAGTCTCCATTCAAACAACAGCAACAACAACAACAATGAAAGACTCACAGTTAACTGGCAGGAAACAATGAGACTGATGGTTTGGACCTGTCACAGACCCATTCTAAAGCACCTGATGTCTATACATTATGTACAAGAGAAAGGCTTTGAGTTTTCACCCTGTGTCGTAGTGTATATGTGTAATCCAAATCTTAGTGAAATATACAGTACAGTGCGGCTTGTGTGTGTGTGTGGGAAGGAGAAACATCCTTTATATTTGACAGCCGACAAGAAAAAGTGGATTGGTAGACAATGAAGATGCGGGAGTGTGTATATTCATGCATAAAATGTGTAACACGTGTGGGAGTTTGCTTACAAGTGTGTGTTTGTGTGTTCTAGTATGTGTATACATGTGTGTGTGTGTGTATGATTTCATGCGGTGACTCTTTCAACTTGACTCTAAAACTTTCACCCCTTATATTCACAAAGTAAAGAGCCGTATGGTTGACAATGGACCTAACAAAAACTAACCCCTCCCTTGCTCTTGGTATGTCCCCAGCGACGGTTTGAGTCGGGAGAAGGTGAAGGCCATTGTGTTGCAAGTGAAGTTTGAGCTGATGAAGCTGGCGGCCCGGCCGGCGGCGAGGGTTGTGGTGCACCATGCCTTCCACCCCATCTCCAACAGTGTGCGCAGCCTGCGTCTGACTCTCACCTGCCAGCCAGGGGAGATGAAGTACACAGACGCCTGTGGTCAGTTTGATTTTCTGTGTGTGTGTGTGTGTGTGAGAGAGAGAGAGAGAGAGAGAGAGAGAGAGAGAAAAGAGAGAAAATGAATGAATGAGTGAACATGTGTGTGTGTATGAGTGGGTGAACATCTTTTTCTCTTTCTGTTTTTTTTTTTTTTAACAATGTTTTTTTTTTTGATGGAATAAAATCATAGGAGAAAAATTGTTTGGTGTTTGTTTTCACATTCTTTTTGTATAATTAGCTCTTGTACTGGCTGTTGTTGCTATTTTTATTTGAATGTTTGCGATTTTTTTCTTCGAACTATAGATCAGCTGGTAACTACACAACTGTTTTCATGACTGAATGAACAGTCTCCAGATCAGTTGGCAGGATTGAATGTTTATCATGCGCTGTTACATTAACAGAATATCCATAGTTAGACATGCCGATAAAGTTATGGAGCTGACTGTAATGGCTTTGATTGAAGCAGGCATGTTTTACATGAGCAGTAATTGTTGGCCATGTCACAGTTAGCTGAGAGTGTACATTCAACCCAGATGTCACCTGTTTAAAAAGAAAAGAAAGAAAAAGAAAAAAAAAATAGCTACAGCCTCAAGACCGAACACACTGCTAACATGGTCTGTCATCATATCTATCCCTTGAATTGTGTGCTTCCCAGTAGCCATTTCACTGACAGTTTGCATCTTGTGTCCACATGGCAACAGTGCCATGCCCTGTGGGAGCCTACTACAACACGACGACGGGTCGCTGTCGGCTGTGTGCACGAGGGCTGTGGCAGAACGCCTCTCGACAGCTGGGCTGTCAGCAGTGCAGCTATGGCTTCACCAAGGAGGAAGGCGCCATCAGTGAGAAAGAATGTGAGTGGGGTATTTTTTTGTTGGTTTTTTTGTTTTGTTGTTTTTGAAAACAGGCATATAATGCTTTTTTGTGGGTTTCCGCTCTTATTTTGGTCATGCGTTTGAAAGAGAAAATTGGTTCCACTGAAAGGAACACAGAACAAAAATCATATTAACCTTTTTGGTGGGTTTCCATTCTAATGTTGATCATGCATTTGAAAAGAAAAATACTTCCACAAAAGGAAAACAAAACAAAAACTAAGAGGTGAAAAGAAAGAGATGACAATTTCATACAGGCTAATCTATGGGAACAGTTACATTCTGAACCAAATTAAGCAAAAAGTGTTTTAAACTTTTTTGTTTATTAGGAGTGTAAGTTTAGAAATGTAGTACGCTAAGCTAATGGTAAGAAAACAGATCATTTTGAAGAAATGCCATGACAGGCAGTCTGGAATAATGAACAAGCAGTTGCTGCAGTAAACTAATTCAGACAGCATGTCACTGCACATGAAAGGAATGTTTTGGTACACCCATTTTGTGCCTGACCCCTTACAGACCCTGGTTTGGGAATGTGTCGTCAAGGGCCTCCAAGCAACAAGGTGCTAATCTGACTCTCTGACTTTGTTCTCTTCAGTGATCCTGATGCATGTTGTAAAAAAATTAATTTTTCCATAACCCATCAAACCATGACAGGATTATAGGATCTGCAACATGCATATTCCATCTTCTGCATTCATACAAACACACATAGCTTCAAGCACAAGCAAGTCTGCACATGAGCGACTGAAAAACCAGGTTCTACCATTCAGCCTCCACAAGGGTTTTAAATCCACTATCTGATTGAAATTCCAGTGCTTTGGTCACCAGGTTAGTGTATCCGCCTAAAACACTCCAGGCTGCCAGCCCTGCATCAGAAAGCCATGATTCAAAACCCCTCTGACGTGCAGGCGTGACCCACTCTCCCATCGACGAGATGTCCAAGTTCCTGATCATCACGGCGTGCACGTTTGGGGCGGTGTTCCTGTGCATGGTGATCTTCATGTACCTGCAGTACCAGAACCAGCAGCGCCAGGCCAAGCAGCGCATGGCCCTCATGGCCAGCAACCCCCACCGACAGCTCTCCCCCAATGTCTACGCCAGTCCGCCCATCGTTAAGGTCAGTCCACCCGTTGTCGGGGTCAGTCCATCCCATGTCAGTTCAAGTCCACATATTGTCAAGGTCAGTCCACTTATGTCAAGGCCAGTCCACTTATGTCAAGGCTAGTCCACCCATCGTCAAGGTCAGTCCACACATCATTAAGGTCAGTTCATCCATTGTCAGGGCCAGTCCACCCATCATCAAGGTCAATTCATCCCATGTCATTTCCAGTCCACCCATTGTCAAGGTCAATCCACCCATTGTCAGGGTCAGTCCACCCATTGTCAAGGTCAGTCCACCCATTGTCGAGGTCATTTGATGCATAATACCTGGCTGCCCATTATCCCTAATTTGTAGTTCATTTCATTCAAGCAGGTATCACATCTAGGGGACTCAAAGCAATGGCTTGCACCCACAGAGCGCCACACAACAAGTCACACAAGAAACAGCACTTTCACTTGTTCGACAAATTCAGACTTGTTTACCTGTAAAATTCTCGCTGTATTTTGTACACATGTTTGGCAAAAGTTCAACGAACTTTAAGAAAACATGACCCCCCAGAATTCTTGAGACAGACTTTTTGAGCGGTATTCGAACTTGCAGAATGTATCCATGGAGGAAGCTTGACCAAAGAGCGACAACTCTAGGTAAAAATCATTTTAGGTAGTCTGTCTCTTCAGCAACATGCCCTGAAACAGAGAAAAAGAAAGACGAGAGAGTAAAAGAAAGTTGTAAGCAATATAATATATTGTTTGTCTAATTAGATAGACATTTTTACAGTGTATATATTCAGTACAGGATAAAGAAGAAAAGTAAGTTTGAACAGACATCAGTGTATATAGATTAACTCTGTTATGGCCTCCGCTGCAGACTTGAACTGTTAGCAGTACAGGCTGTCATATAGAAAATAAATACATGATAACGAACTTTTTCTTTGTTTATTTACACACAAATTGATTCTGTTGTTAACAGCCTCATGCCACTGACCACATCAGAAGAAGTTCACTGGACTACATTGGTTGCCATGACTACGAAGACATTGATGGGGCTTCCACAGCCACCAAAGCCATGCTGCAAGCTCTGAGCAAGTCCTCCTACTGGCATCGGAACAACTCCCTGTCCCGCTCCCCCTACGCCTCCAATCGAGACTCCCTCAACTCCTTCAAAGGCAACGCGGACATTTTGTTCAGAATCCCATCCTCCCCCACCACCCAGGCTGCCAGTTCTTTCCAGACGTCGGCAGAGACCCTCACCGTACAGTCGTCACCGAGGGGCTCTCACCGCTCCTTTCAGATGAACACTGGGGAAGGTCTGTTCAGCAAGCCTCCTGTGTCTCCTGGCATCAACCACGTCAACTCCTTCAAGGGATCTCCTGTGTCCCCATACCGAAGTTTGAACTTTGGACGAGACAGTGGGGCCTCGACTAGCAAGTCTCCAGATTCTCCTTCATGCAGTCCGCATCAGCCGCGAGATTTGGAGAGTCCTTACCGATTGTCAGGCACCAAGTCGTACGACCCTGACAGTCCCTACCGACTGGCACGTGAATCGCCCTATGGCAAGGTCATGGTCACCCCATCCCCGTTCTACCAAGAGCTGCAGAAGTCCATCAAATCGGGGGCAGCCCAGGAAGCTGCAGGAGCCTCTGGTGCACCCGGGTCACCCGACTCTTCAGCTCACCAAACTCTTTCCAGCATCCCTGACTCCCCTAGTCGGTCGTCAAGGTTACCCAGAGCCACCACAGACACCCAGCACTCGTTCAAGTCCATGCCAGAGTCTCCCGTCAGCCGACCTCCCTTGCCTTCGGGTGATGACGGCGCAGTGTTCAATGCCTTAGGCGATACCTTGTATAAGCGGCCCTCTTCTCCCGTCTCTCCTATGCCCTCAAGTCGCCTGTCCAATGATTCTTTACACAGATCACCTTCGACTCCCCGCGCCTCTCCCCTTGCCTCCCGACGACGGATGGATCCCTCGTACAAAACACCACCTCTGACACGCAGTAAGCGATCCTTCACTGAAAATAGCTGCTACGAGTATGACTGAAACTTCAGAATAGATGTGTATGGAGTGTCGGTGCATTAAGACACTGGAAACGGTTCGACAGAGAATAGTGACTGAAGCTGAACTCTTTGGCCTCTCATTGCCGCAAAGTCTACAGGACTATGCTGATGACAAACAAAAGATTTCTTCTCTGGTGCAACAGTCTGCCACTTGTAGCTTTGGTGTAATTACTTATCTGAATTAATCGTTCATGTCTGCCAATATGCTTTATCTTGCAGCATCGTTACCAAGGAAAGATAAGCCATGGATTTGCCCAAGTCATAGGGCAAGTGGATAAACTGAGAAGCTATCAGCAAAGAGAATAATGTGTGTGTGTGTGCATGTGTGTTTGAGATGTATGCAAGATAGTGTGCAGAAAACGAGTCAACTTTCATTTCGAACTGACAAATTAGGCTGAAGTAGATTCATTTGCAAAATCATCATTTCATGTGATAACAGATTTTTTTTGTGAATGAGTGCTCGTACAAAGGAAACAAATAGAACCCGAACCAGTATGTGTTAGAAAGCAACAGTTTGATTTACCTCTGATACTCCAGTAAGTAAATTGAGCACTACGAATTTGAATGTATCAAAGTTAGGAACCTGAAATTCAGATATCATTTTCAAGTACTCATCAGCTGAGTGTTCTCATAGAATGTCTTCTTCCATTGAAAACAGTGTTGACAGGTGTTCATAACCGGACTTCCATGGCCAGATCCGGAGAAAGGAGATTAGAAGTCTGTCCTTCAATGAGTTAGGAGAAGGTTGGTTGGAACAATCTCCGACATTGTCGTCAGCTTCGTTCGACTCTTCTCCTCAGCTGCACTGCTCTGACCCACTTCAACCTTTCTTCCACTGTTTGATCATTGGAAGTTCTCATCTTGCATGGACAGTGACTTAATTCAGTGACAGTGACCTGTGGAAGTCCTGTCTTGTTGTAAGACTCTTACAAATCTTGAATGGTCACGTCTGGTAAACACACAGACTGCATTCAACTACAGTGAAGCAATGGCATTTCCAGTTGTCGTCATGTATTTTTGTCCTCGAATTGTGCAATATAAAGAGAAAAATGTAGTTCACAGACATTGTGGCCACTATGGATTTTTTTTAAACATTTGTATGTGTGTGTGAGGCTCTTGTATATATTGAATGTGGGAGATGACGTGTTGTATGTGCGTGTTAAATCTTTACCTCACTGAGTCTGCATAGAAAGCCCCCCTGTAAAGTATCACAGCTCAGGCTCTAACAGGATGTAGAAAATGCTAACCTGCTGGTCGTTTGATAGTGAACAAGTTTGGGGACTTTTGTATTGACAGCAAGACACATTAAGCCAATATATTTTTTTTAGTCCAAGACATACAAGTCAGTACGACGATCCATCAGCTAGAATACAGAGTTACTTTCCGTCAGAAAACAGATGTTCTGTTTTAGTGGGTGTGTAACAAGTTAATGGTAGTGCTTTCAGATAATGCATCTTTTGACCTGTACCACATCAAAGTTGGTTTCTGCAGTGATTTATGAGAAAATGATTTTTTAAAAATACCAAAATATGTCTACAATCACGTTGTGCAGGTCATGCTTAAATATACAAACGTGTGTGTGATCTCACACGCATGCACGCACACGCACACAGAATATCTCAGGAAAAGTACAGCCATGCATATACACAAATGTGCAGTGTCATTGCTGATGGAACTCTTCCTCCATCGGAGAAGAACTTAGACAACAATTGATGACAACAGTGTTAATAAAGTAAAACTCACAAACCTTGTTATATGCCAAGAAAGCCAAACAGTTCCAGAAACTAGCCGATGTATTGTTCTGACCTTTGCATGTCATCATTTGATGCAGCCTTCCGTTATGAGAGAAAGATAAGGAATGTAACAGTGCTTTAATTCTCATTGTTGATAATTATTCTTCCAACCGATATTGATTGAGTGTGTGAGCAATATGAATAGGGCTTGTGCCGAAAGAAACAAATTCCACAGGTGCTTATATAACTAATAGTAATGAGACATGTACATCATGGTTACTTGTGATTTAGTATGTGTTGTTTGTAACCGTGCATTAGTAACGATAGTTTCTGAAGTTTGGTGAAAAATATCCATTTTCTTGCATTTTGGTATTTGGACAAAATGCAGTCTTCAGTTTTTTCTTATGTACATTTTGAAAGTTATTTTGTCTTGTGTATATTTGAGGAATTTCATCTCAGGAGTGAAGCATATTTCATTGTTGACGAGGAGCGAGCTGGCCGTGTATTCCATTGTGAACTGTGTGAACGACACAGTCTCGATATTCCATTACATCATGTGTGGTGTTCAGTGTTGTTTCATTCAGTAAACAGCGTCATTATCCGTCTTATCTCATTCCTGTTAGGTGTGCAATTTCAGTTAATCTTTTTCTTAATCATTTCAACCTGAGTTCATGAGTAGACATTATCACAGACAGTTTGTAGTGATGTTTTTGAAGGTTGATTGCTTGCCGTTATAAGCTTATGTGTATTTCCATCGAGTTAGAGTGGACATGCATTGCTGATCAGAAGTAGCTTTACCTTCATCCAAAGTCACGTCACCTTTTCATCTGCTGTCCTCGACCTTGCATGAGTCATCACCATTGTGAGTGTACACCTTGCTCACAGAACAATTACCATAGTGTGTAGGATGTGTATGTGTATCGGCTCTAGTGTTTGTAGTCAGACTGCCATGTGTTCATATGAAATCTGATCGTCTCTCCTAGTGACTGCATCATGAATATACGGTGTGCCATTCAATCAAAATAACGTTCTGTTCAGGTTCCAGTTCTCATCCCACCATCCATGTGTCAAAATGAATAACTGTCATCCTTTCCAGTATTCTGCGTCTTTTATCTTTTTGTTCTGTGTTTAATGAATTATGTGTACATAGTCAAGGACAATGGTGTAGAGATGCACATGCACAAAGACAGTCACACACACGCACACACACACACACACACACACACACACACACACACACACACACACACACACACACACTCACAATTACACTCACACACACACACTCGCATGCACACACACATACACACTCACACACACACACTCGCATGCACACGTGCACACACACACACACACACACACACACACACACACACACACACACCCACTCATACACACACACACACACACACACACACACACACACATCTGAAATGGACAGAAACTGCAAGTTGAAAAATATCTAAAAGGATAAAGAGATGGTAGATATTTTAAAAGATAAAATAACAAACAAACAAACAAGCAAATTCCAAATGGTAATACATCCAAGAAAATGATATGTGGACTAAAGACAGAAATAGAGAGCGTAAAAGATTGTAAACACTGCAGATAGCGACAAAGGTTCTAAAATGAGGAAGAAACTGCAAACAGCGTGTAGAGAAATAGCTTCTTAAATCATAAAGAAATTACAAATAACCATATACAATGAAGAAATTAAAGGTAGAAAATAGTTCCTAAAATAACGAAGAGACTGCTACTAAGTCATAAAGAAACTGGAGACTGGCAAATAGAATTTGAATATTTTTTAACGAAACAATGCCTGTCTTCACAAGGGACAATGGTGTAGAGTAATACATGTACATGTTCATGTATTGTAGCTACATCAAAGCCTGATACTCCAGCTGAGTCACACAACAGTGGGTGGATGGGCACAGAAGTGTGAAAGTTGAAGCTTTAGCTGTTTGAGATGCCAGTGGAGTTACAGTGAAGAATCTTTCGAATTCAGACATGAGTTAAAAGAGCATAAAAGCCACTGTAGTCCAAGAAGATGACAGAACAATTTGATAAAAGACAGAATACTGAAAGGATCCACAATCTGATAGACCAGCATTGGAAGGTTCATCACTATGCAAATTAGATCACTTGCCTAACAATGTATACTGCTGATTTTCTTTATATTGAATCAGTGGAGGAATGATATGCATAATTTCTATTGGCCGTTAGGTCATGTACAACAGCCTTCAATTCTTGATGTTTTATGTTTGGGACTATTGTATCTATGGTTTTGTGAATGTGTGTGTGTGTGTGCGTGTGATTTTATCTTGCTTTATTGTCATAATTATTATAACCATTAACGCGTCATACGATCTGTTCCACTTGGGAACAGTCTGAAATTGTAGGTTCAGACCTGTCTTGTGTCAGTGGGTCTGCAAGTCTGTCAAACACTGTGTCTGTATCAGAATGTAAACAGATCTGTTTCATTTAGTGTGATGTCCCTTTTTTTTATAGTCTGAGATGGAATGTCAGTGTCTTGTTATGAACCAACATTCAGTCATTCTTGGAAGGTTCAAATTGTATATGGCTGCTAACTGAATTTCGTAAACTGCTGGATAGATAGAACAGATTTTCCTCATCAAAATATATTGAAAAAAATCCCACATTTTCAGATTTATATTTTGACCTCTTCTAGATAAGATATATCCCACACTTTACTTTAAATAATACAGGATGTTTTGGTTTCAGAACCACCTTCATACAGGCTTTATATGTTGGAAGTTTGGTTTTTGTCTTATTCTTTTTTTTTTTTTTTCTACATTTGTTCAGCACTAGGTTAATGAATTCTTCAATATAACTATACTATTTGTTGTGTAAACCATGTATAGTGTACCCTTCTTAGTCCATTACTGTTTGCAGGCATAGATATCTGGACCTTTATGATGTGGGTACATATAGACTTTTCAGGTTCTTTCTAAAGCAGCATTCCAGAAGAGATAAAATGATAGTAATGGAGATGGAAATCCATAGAGCATTAATGCTTTAAGGGCTCTGTACTGTATGACTCTATTACTGTGCAAGCACATCATGGTGAACACAAAGCTAAGGGATCGACACACATACACAGCCAGCAAATTTACTAAAGAGGTACTGTTTCCACATTTTCCTGGGATGCAAGTACTGAATCGCTTGCTCACACACACGCACATGCACACACACAACACACACACACACACACACACACACACACACACACACACACACACACACACAAACGCACAGAGCATGCATGCACAAAGTAAATATCATATTTCCTTCATTATTTCACATCCCTCCTTTCAATTTATTTCATTTATTGACAGTACTTATCTATCACCTATCTTCAGTGTTGGTGCTTTACGGTCCACACGTTCATTTTTACATTGGACTGCCTACCTGGGTGGAGCCAAATGAAGAGCTGCCTGATGGTGCATAGGCATTCATTTTCCTTTCCATTCAGTTAAATAACAGTTGCCCGTTCATTAAATTTTTCATTAAGGAGGTTATACATGTCATCCATGCCAACAGCCAAACTGGCCTTCTCTTCAGAAAATTCAGGATGGGATTTTACGTGTGTCCGAGATCTTAAGCATGCTTTCACATGTGGAACGTTGAGTGTTTGAGATCTTAAATTTGCTGTCACATACAGGAACCTCGAGTGTTTAGTCTCATTCAACAGACTTTTTGCAGTATCGAGTCTGAAGCAATATTAATTGCAAGGGGAAAAAATCCCTCTGCACCAAAATGGCATGGCAGAGATTGAAACCTGCAATCCGGTGATCATGAGTCCAGTGCTCTGCCAACTGAGCTATCCCACTCCTTGATTCCTGTTTGCTCAACAAGCTTTAAAATGGGAAGTTACAGAGCAGAGAGACTTCAGATAGGAACTGAATCTCTTGAGCCAAGAAAGAGCTGATTGAAATGCTGTCAGCCAAGATTGGTGAGACATCTGCTATGGAGACCGAGTGACATAACTGTCTTATTTTACAGTGAATTTAGAAACAGTTCCCACATGCAGACCAAACCATATGGAGTGGAGAGAGTTCAGGAACATGGTTTTGTGATCCGTTTGTCTTTTTCATCAGAAATTGTGCATTATTGGGAAACTGGGGAATAGAAAACAACAACAAACAGTTGTACACTTATAGTTTAGGTGATATATTTATATCTATGCTTCAGATTCTTTCAATGATCATATTTCACTGTGGATAATCAATTATGATTTCAGAAAAAAATCAAAAAGAGATAGAAAATAAATGAGTACATTAATTGATAATTGCATTAATCATGAGAGAATGAAGAATTCTGTGTTAGTCATGAGAGAATAAAGAATTCTACATCAGTTATTATAGCAGTACAGCTTTCTATGCTCTCCATTTCAGAAACTGTTTGAAAATAAAGGAATACATAACAAGTCAGTCACAGTTTCCAGTAGATGGCAACATTTTACTCGATATGTTAATTCTTTCATAGTCACCCTAAAGACGGCAGACAATACTCATTAATGGAAAGAGCTGGTTTTGTTGTCGGCCTGTTTCTTCAGTTCTTTAGAATTCAGACAGCTGGCATCTCTGACCCATCTGCACTAAAGGCAATACTGCTTCATGTGCTTTATTTTTCAGAATTGTGGACATTTTATATAGCCTTTGTGTGTGTGTGTGTGTGTGTGTGTGTGTGTGTGTGTGTTACAGAACTTTTTGTCAAAACTGAGGTTTTTCTTCTTTGTTTTTCTTCACACACACAAAAAAAATACTATGTATTATTCTGTAAGAGAAATTGTATAGATTATCACTGTGTAACAATTCTATGATTGTGGTTTTGTGTTTATATTATGTTTAATCTGTTCCTTCACCAAGTGCGTGAAAGTAATGGAGATGATGAGGGACATGTGGTAAATGACGTCAAATGATGGAAGGCAAAGGCCTATGCTGAGTGGGTCAAGTACAAAGCCAAACAACTCTTAGTATCTACTGAGTTTGTGATGAGGGACATGTGGTAAATGACGTCAAATGATGGAAGGCAAAGGCCTGTGCTGAGTGGGTCAAGTACAAAGCCAAACAACTCTTAGTATCTACTGAGTTTGTGATGAGGGACATGTGGTAAATGATGTCAAATGATGGAAGGCAAAGGCCTATGCTGAGTGGGTCAAGTACAAAGCCAAACAACTCTTAGTATCTACTGAGTTTGTGATGAGGGACATGTGGTAAATGATGTCAAATGATGGAAGGCAAAGGCCTATGCTGAGTGGGTCAAGTACAAAGCCAAACAACTCTTAGTATCTACTGAGTTTTATCGTTGAGAGACCTTGCTGTTGTCCGTGTCGCCTATCCTTTGGCTCTTCATCTTGGAATTCATCGATCTTCCTGTTGTCTGTCTTCATGTTTGTTATGATTGAGTGCTGTTTTGTGGATTTAGCGTGCTTGTGAGTTTCCTTCGGTTGTATTCTTTGGCTATAATTATTGGTGTGTTGGTGGGCTTTGAGGCAGGCAGGGGTTGCAAGGTCAGGACATTTTCACAAAGGAAGTGAAGATGAAGACAAAGGATCAGGACCTATTTGGACCACAAAATTACTTGCTAAAATTTAAAACAAACAAACAAACAAGCAAACAAAAAAGAAAAATTCAGACACACAGTTTTATTAACTTTCTGAAACTAGCTAGCAGTCTTCTCAGTACATTTAAATGGATAAAAGTTGAAATCATCATTCACAATTTCAGTATTTCTGACCCATCTTAAATCTTTCAAGGAATTAACATTGAAAAGCCAACGTGAATTAAGACTGAAAAGCCAACGTGAATTAAGACTGAAAAGCCAACGTGAATTAAGACTGAAAAGCCAACGTGAATTAAGACTGAAAAGTCAAAGTGATGAAAGTGGTATGCTATGATTTCAAACATTATTTTTTAGTTTCTATGAGAATTTTTTATTCTGATGGACAGTTATCATTCTGCACTCGGTGGTGAGTTTCGTGAATCCCGATATTCAGACAAGCACAAAGAACAACAGGGAACTGGCTGTTTTGTCTCTGTCAACAAAAACAAATTGCAGGGGTGTGGAGTGGGGGGGAGGGGGGATTGTTGGAGGTGAGGCTGTGGGGGAGGGGAGCATGTATAATTCTTGCTTATCCCAAGAAGACATGATTTTTTGTCTCGGGAATATATGATGTTCTACCAAATCACAATTATGAGAAAATGTTGGAAATGCACAAAAAATAATTCAGGGGCCTAACATGTCATGTTGCCTTGACCCTTCTGTCTTTTTTTTGCATATACAATGGTCTATTCAACCCTAGAAATTTAGAGCCACTGTGACCTTCTGAGAGAGAATCAATTTTGCATGCTCGAGACAAAGAGATGGTATGCACCCATGCTTGCATTTATTTTGAATCATTTTGGATGCCTTTTTACTTGCATTTGAAATCATGGCTCTTTCATTTGCATGCATATGAAAACATGTTCTATTTTGTTGATCATCTTTTGATTTAAAGTATGTCAGTCGTTACGATTGTTACTGTGATTATTTTCTATTGAAATTAATTCTTGCTATGGTTCAAAACCTAGTTTGTCTGAAGAAGAGACATGCTAAGACTTTTGAAACTGAAATCTATATGAAAATCATATTTAGAATGTTTAACTGTTCAATTGTTGGATGAGGCAGTTTGCGAAGATTTGGTTGAATGTGTCCATTTGTTCTGTGCCTGTGTTATGTTTTTGGTCTTTTTTTCATGCTATTGCAAATAAATGTAGACAGTGGATTTATTCTGAATTCTGAGAGAGAGAGAGAGAGAGAGGCATCCTAAAAAAAAAAAACCTCTAGAGACACATACATACAAGGCATTACAAATGCAATAAACAGTTTAAGTTTATGTATTAAAAGTGTACCAAGAATCATTCCAATGCAGGGCTGCGCTGGGTATCAGTGATCTGTTGCTGTTTATCAGACATGTATTGAACTTTTACAGTGAGGGAAGAATGTCAGGAAAGTAGGTATTGTCAGCTTCAAACGATTCGCACACAAAAGCTGACGATCAGGCTTGAGAAATGTCTGTTGCCGCATCATAACCTCATGAAGACCCATTCTTGTAATGAAGGAAACAGTTCAAAACAGGCAAGCTTGGTCTGTCCGAATTATAGACTTTGTTTTAGCGCTTGGTAAGCTTTAACTCGTGTGCCAGATGCATCGAAAGAAGTGCCTCCTTTGCTGACTGATCTTTCACGTTCAGGCTGGTTTTCAGGCTGGTTTTCAGGTTGGTTTTCAGACTGGTTTTCAGGTTGGCTGAGTGACTGCAGGGGGAGGTGGAAACAAGAACAGTGACAGAATTAGTATCTTTTCCATTTCCTATATCACTACCATCATTACAACTTTAGTATCTTTTCCATTTCCTATATCACTACCATCATTACAACTTTAGTATCTTTTCCATTTCCTATATCACTACCATCATTATCAACTTTAGTATCTTTTCCATTTCCTATATCACTACCATCATTATCAACTTTAGTATCTTTTCCATTTCCTATATCATTACCATCATTATCAACTTTAGTATCTTTTCCATTTCCTATATCACTACCATCATTACAACTTTAGTATCTTTTCCATTTCCTATATCACTACCATCATTATCAACTTTAGTATCTTTTCCATTTCCTATATCACTACCATCATTATCAACTTTAGTATCTTTTCCATTTCCTATATCATTACCATCATTACAACTTTAGTATCTTTTCCATTTCCTATATCACTACCATCATTATCAACTTTAGTATCTTTTCCATTTCCTATATCACTACCATCATTATCAACTTTAGTATCTTTTCCATTTCCTATATCACTACCATCATTACAACTTTAGTATCTTTTCCATTTCCTATATCATTACCATCAGTATCAACTTTAGTATCTTTTCCATTTCCTATATCACTACCATCATTATCAACTTTAGTATCTTTTCCATTTCCTATATCATTACCATCATTACAACTTTAGTATCTTTTCCATTTCCTATATCACTACCATCATTATCAATTGTATCTTTTCCATTTCCTATATCATTACCATCATTATCAACTTTAGTATCTTTTCCATTTCCTATATCACTACCATCATTATCAACTTTAGTATCTTTTCCATTTCCTATATCATTACCATCATTATCAACTTTAGTATCTTTTCCATTTCCTATATCACTACCATCATTATCAACTTTAGTATCGTTTCCATTTCCTATATCATACCATCATTACAACTTTAGTATCTTGTCCATTTCCTATATCACTACCATCATTACAACTTTAATATCTTTTCCATTTCCTATATCACTACAGCATTATCAACTTAATATCTTTTCCATTTCCTATATCATTACCACATTATCAACTTTAGTATCTTTTCCATTTCCTATATCATTACCATCAGTATCAACTTTAGTATCTTTTCCATTTCCTATATTATTATCATCATTATCAACTTTAGTATTTTTTCCATTTCCTATATCATTATCAACTTTAGTATTTTTCCATTTCCTATATCATTATCAGCTGTAGTATCTTTTTCATTTCCTATGTCATTATCATTCTTATGATTATGAGTATCACTGACACCTATCTTAGATTCTGTTTTCCTCTCTTTCCCATTATCAGTATCCTCCTTTTTCTTTTTCTGCCTCTCCTCCCTGTTCTCCTCGTCCTTCTCTTCTCTATCTTTCTTAACATGATCATAACAATTATCATAATCATCATCCTTATTACTGATTGCTGCTTTAACCATAGTTAATTATCCACAGATCCCTCTCCCTACTCTTCTATCAGTATCTTTACTTTCATCATCAAATTATGTTTTTTAGTATTATCATTATATGATTATCCTACCATCATTATCAATATCAGTGGTAGAAATAGTAATAATTTCTTTATTCCGTTATCATTATTATTTTAACCCGTAAATAATGGTCACTCCCAGCAGCCTCGTTTTCATTCTACGTCCATTTTGCGCGCAGTTCGAGGAGATAAGTGACAGTTTATTCATCCTTCGTTTTCATTGTCTTGTATATTGTTTGTCTTGCCCGAAGAAAACCAAACGAAAGGCATGTGTTTGTTTTGTAATTTGTTAATTTATTCTTTTGTTTGATGGCTCAGTATATTTTGAAAATTGTACTAACATCAGGAAAAAAAAAAAACTACGTTGGTGGTTGTGTACCGCCATGTGATGAGATTCAATGGCCTTGCTTAATCAGTCCCCACGGAACTGTTGAGAGAACGAGGTCTGGATCTGGATTTGGATTAATACGTCTCGAAAACATCCATTTACTGGCATAGGCGCGACGGTGGGGGTGCGCAGCGCGATGGTATTATCGGCTTCAGGCTTTTGCCAGAGCCGACTTGAAACCGTCGACTGACTTTTGGTGGACGATGTTATCGTTGAGGTGATTCCATTCAGTTATTGTCTTTGGGAAATAAGAATGACGGTACTGATCGGTGTGTGTTTCAGAACGCAGTAGCACCAATCGTTGTTTCGTATATAGGCCCTAGTTCTCCACTGGTTTTGTGTCAGGTACTACTGTTGTCTCTTGTGGAGCGGATGCGTCATCCTGGTTTCTGCGGTGTGATGAAGTCACTCGGGGTGATCGCTGGCACCAGACCCTCAACCACCTTGTAAAAGACATCCTAAACCATAAAACGTAGTTGGAGCCGCCGGAGAAGAGTCAGAAAAAGTGTTGGACTAACATTAGAGAACGGGAAGAAAAGTTGTTTGCAGAAGACCAAGCATTGGCACACAATGATTGGAATGGTTTTCATCCAACCCCCTTTTTTTGCGCTGAAAATGAGAAGATAAGTGGTTGCTCGTTCTTCGTTCATCCAACACCCATTCTGCGCCGAAAATGAGAAGAGAAGTGGTTGCTCGTTCTTCGTTTTCATTGTCCTTAATGTTGTTTTATTTTGCCTGAAGAAGACCCAAGAGGTCAAAATGCATTGTGTTTTGTCCTGCAATCTGTTTGTCTGTATCGTCTGGCGGAACTAATAATAGGCCTACCTTTCCTTTTTTAAGATTCGCGTCATTTTGCGCCCTCAGTCACCTCGTTTTTGAAACAAACTGGAAAACACTTATAAAGACGGGGAGCGGGAAGGAAGGAACGGGACAGGTGGTGAGAATGAAAAGGAGTGAAAATAAACAGGTGCAGGAAACGATGAGTGGCAGGA
>CM065725.1:61756930-61869430 GCA_033310375.1 Conus canariensis
CAGTCTTCCCAATTGAGCCCATAGCAACCTCAACTCTTGGTAGGAGCCGGTCGGGGTAGAAAAATCCCACAAATGAGTGGCTGTGATTGGAATCGAACCCACGACCTCCAAGCCGGGAGTCTACGACGCTAACCACTTCGCCACGGCAGCTGACCAGTACATCCTATTTTGTCAGATTGATTAGACATGAAAAGTCGCGAGGCTTGACATAAACATTGACGTGGATCTAGGCCCCACAGACGACATAGACTTTCAGGAAGACACAGCATTAAGCATGCTACTGATTAGAAACGACGTACGGAAGATACCGGATAGAGGTGGGCCAGGAAAACATGTCGTTCTTACAAGAGCCACGCTGTCATAACTGCAGCTTATCAGGCATGTCATCTAGATTGAGCGTGAAGAAGACCAGTGGAAGCAGTGCCTGCTTTCTTTATAATAATAGCATGACAGAAACTGCTCAGTGGAGCAAATGTGAGGGGAGGTTTGGTTTGTGTCTTTGACCTGACCCTCAGCAAACACAACAAGACACAAACGTTAGCGGATTCTTTCTTTCTTTCTTTCTGCGTACGCAGGCTGATACTCCTGCGGAGACTGCCTGTATAGACAGGCAGTGGAGTTTTGTGTGTATGACCGTTTTTTATCCCGCCATTAAGGCAGCCATACTCCATCTTCGGGGAAGGTGCATGCTATGTGTAACGAGTCATCCATACCAACGGCCAAACTGGCCTTCTCTTCCGAAAGTTGGTGATGGGATTTTACGTGTGTGCAAGATGTTGTGCGTGCGTTCACACACGGAACCTCGGTTTATAGTCTCATTCGAAGGACTGTATGGGGAATGGAGTCAGAACCAATGTTAACTCCGAGGGAAAAATTAAGCGTGCTACTGATTAGAAACAACGTATGGAAAATACGGATAGAGGTGGGCCAGGAAAACATGTCGTACCGAAATTCGAACCTGCAACCCCAGGATCACGAGTCCGGCGCTCTACCAACTGAGCTATTCCGGCCCCCAATTAGCGGATAAAATCAATAAACGTATTAAAATCTAGCATTGGCGCGTCCGCCCAACACTAACCTCAATGCTCTCTTGTCATGCCCTCTTTCAGCCCAACCCCAGCTTTTACCTAACCTACCCCCACCACCAACTTAACCCTTTAAAGAAAATTTTAGAAGACCTTCAAACAAGCAAATCTTCCCGCTGGTTGTGATACTTTTAAGAGTGACCTCCCTTGGTCATGACATTCGCACCCCGGATGTTCCATTCTACTGTTGTAATTCTTTCCGGATGTTGTGACACAAATATGCCTGAGTACTGGAACTAAGCAGCTTGTGTGTCAGTGTCTGTGTCATAGTTTGGATCTTGCACAATAATCAAAGCTTTGAGGACAATCATGCCTCATCTGTCTGATGTTTCAGACTTCTTAAAAGAAAACTTAGCCTACTGTTCCGCCGAACGAAAGGGACAAACAAATTACAAGACAAAAAACGACGCGTTTCGACTTCTTTGTTCGTCTTCAGGCAAGACAAACAACATTCAAGAATATTGATCGCAAGATGGACGTGTATGTTTTAATCGTCGTTTGGAACCGTTCTGTGTTGCTCTGAAACAAACGAGAGAAAAAGACGGCGAAAATTAGTCAAAGATAGGGAAAAATGTTAAAGGATTGGAAAATAAGATTATTAGACTTACAGCAGAAGGCACACGTTAGCCTTTCTGTCCCAGATGCGAGATCCATCTAAAATTAGAACTTGGGGAATAAAATTGACTTCTGTGGGATGTTTTTTTCACTGGAGTCCGCATTCATGTTGGGTTATGTTAATAATGGAGAACTGCATTGGTAATCAGCAACGATGAATTTTGGAGCTTAAGTGGCTATTGAGATTTGCAGCCATAGACCTATTTATCTATTTGTTTATTTATTTCATGTATTTATTTATTCATTTAACTATCTATTTACTTCATTTGTTCATTTACTTAATTATGTAATTTTTTTTTATACGTAAGCAAAAGTAAAAAGAAAACATAAGTCAGAATGACATCAAAGGGAAACTGATTGAGGCTATTGATCACAAATTAACTTTCAAATTTGAAATAGATCCAAAGACTTGTAGCTCGCTTAAAAGGCAGCTGTAGTCTTATTTCCATTGTAATGCCCTGTGCGTGCCTGCACCCTATGTGAACACAGTGCAGCGTTCCAAGGGTGGTGCAGGATTGCTCCCAGCTGGTTTGTTCGGCAGTTGAGGACAGCACTTCTCTGGGTCCTACCCGCACCTTCGGGTGTTATTTTTTCCTCTCTGCCTCCGGAGGGCACCATCGAAAGTCAGTCTCCAAAACACATTTCAAACCTGAGCCAATAGAAATGACCCAGTGTCAACCTCGGGTAAGTCAGTGGAGGAAGGACTAGCGCACAGCCCAAACACACTCACAGCTGGCTTACAATCTCATTCATATATCATGCATTCGTCACATCAAACCACTAGTAAAGTCTATAACTTTACTACACATAATCAGGAAGAAAAAAAACATCAATGCACATGGAGTCCAAAAAAAAACAAACCATTCTTTCTTTCCTTGAAACTTCACAAATATATATTTCTTTTTTTTTTTTTTTCAAGAAAAAGAACATTTATCTAAATCATCATAACTAACCCGGGTATAAACAGACTTTCTACTTTACCTGGCCAGGTGATCTTAAACTATTACGAATCACTGTCTTTCCTTTTCGTCTCTTTTTTTCTTTTCACTGTCACTTTCACAAGCACCAGTCACAACACAACTGCTGGCACTGGTCAGGTTGGACCGTGGCACTGGTCAGGTTGGACCGCTGGCACTGGTCAGGTTACTGGCGTTGGCCTGTGGTTCTGCCTGATGGAAGTGGCGCTGCCAGGTATGAGGTCGAACCCCGGTTCAAATTGAATAGTGACTACCAGACATTGATCTGTTCTCCTTTCTTCCTTCCTGCACTAACGCATTGCACTCTCTCTCTCTCTCTCCTGGTCTGCTCTATCAAATGGACATGGTTGCTTTTTTTTCTCTTTTTTTTTTTTTTTTTTCTTCAGTAGAAAGAAACTCGTGGAGAGCGTGGCAGCAGAGAGTCCTCAGAAGAGAAGCCCCCTTCAAGCAAGTGTTTCGGCCCTTATCTCCTGACACTCTAGGGGGGTTGGGCCACACCCGGTTCATGACTCCGGATGTCCCTCTGCTGCCCCTTTTTTTTCCCATCTTGAGACGAGCCATGGCTGGGATTCTAACCCATGACCCTCTGGACATGCTCATTTTCCACTTAATGACTCGCGCTTTAACCACTGAGCCACAGGGACACCTGATATTTGTAGGGAAATTAAGCCTTATGAAGTTCACTTTTGTTCCTCCTTGACCAGATCCAGCTTGAACACCTCTCTGCCGCTTCTGCCATTGCTTTCAGGGCTCTGGTTTTTTCCTTCCCTGCAACTGAGAGCTGTTTCATGAGGCTGTATGCAGACGTTCCTACAAACCCCCTAGCTCCAATTTCTGCAGTGAGGACTTTGACCTGATAGCCTTCTCTCCTCAGGCTGTTTGCCAGATCAGCATACTTTTCAGTCTTGTAGATTTGAGCTGCCTCCATTCTGTTCTCATATGGCACCGTGAGCTCGATCATGATCAGCTGCTTGGTTGACTTAGAGTGGACTACTTGTCTGGTCTCATGCCACTCTTGCTGATGATCTCTGGGTGACTCTTCCATTCTGGGAGGTCTGCAGTGCACTCCCAGTCATCTGCCCCGTCCAGCAGACTCTGCCTGCATGTTTCGAGTGGCACGTTGTTCTTGGCCATGATTTGCTGCCTCCTGCCGTGAAGAATGTTGCGGGTGCTTTTGGAGTCCTGATTTTCCTTTTGTGGTGTTGGTACTAGCCCAGACTACTTGTACAATCTCTTTGAGCACTTGGTTAGCAACTCTCCCTCTCAACATCTCTCCTTAGTCCTTCCTCTGCAGACTCTATATGGTGCTAATGCTTCAACACGGTTCTCCTCGCTCCTCCTCTCATCTCTCTGCTCTTCATTCGTGCAGAGCCTACTCTCAGAACCTCTCTCTCTGTCCCTCTTCTTTTCCTCTCCCCTTCCTACTTTAACCAGGGCGACGTCTGACTTAACTGTGGGCGCTGGTCTTGTAAATTAGCTGTATCAGTCTGACCTAGACGCAGAGATCTGTCTGGCCAGACCTATTGAGAGGTTGGTCAAGCCACTCAGTCTGTCTGCAGGACAGTGCCGTCTCCGTGAAGGACTAGAGAATAGCCTCCTCGCCGTGCCTAATTGGCTGACGCGACACATGCAGTCGTCTGCCTGGAAACCAGGATATTTGAGTTTGGAACTTATGTCCAATTGAACTGGCTGGCGACTGGCCACGATTACAGCTTTTTTTTTTTTTTTTGTCCGTGACAATTTCCCCCCTTGCAAAAGACTATGCTCAGCATTGTCTCAAAACAACGGTAAAAAAAAACAAAACAACAACAACCGAATTTGCTGACACCACAGCTGCACGTGCAAGGTTTTTCAGAATTATTTACAACAAACGGTTTACAAATTGTAAGCATATATCACTAATGAATATGACCCCAATGGGCTTATCATTGACGTGCACTTTTGCCTTATTTCAACTCATTTTCTGATAAACTCTGTGCGCACCTATGCAATCCCTCTACCTGCGGAATTGCCACCTCTTCTCTTCACAACTACTATGAAGAGCACAATCTAATATGACCATGATCCATGACACCTCACTGAGGAATCTCCATCCTCGCTTATCGCAAACAGTACATTACTACACAAACGACTGTATGCTCCAAACATAACTACGTTTACATGAACAAGTCTCACAAAACAATATGGACCATAACCAAATGGGAATGAACCCATATCCACTCAGCCTAACTGTAATCAACCCATATTATTTACAAAGTAGCCATGCACCCCGGATATGACTGACTTCCTCTGAGTTGCAGCTTGCTAGACTACACGACTTAAATAGTCAGCTCCTACATTCTGTCGACCTGGGATGTACTGAACTCGGTACCTGTAGGGCTGCAGTGCTATTGCCCAACGCAGCACTCTGCTGTTTTTCAGCTGCGCCTCCTGCAGGAACTTGAGTGGTTGATGATCAGTCTCTACCACGAACTCTTTCCCATACAAGTATTTGTGAAATTTCTGCACGGCCCACACAACAGCCAAACACTCCTTCTCTACCGTTGCATACCCTTCTTCACACTTCGTCAACTTCCTGCTAGCATACTTCACAGGAAACTCAACCCCTTCGTGCTCCTGAAACAATACTGCACCTACTCCACCACCTGATGCATCTGTACGCAACAAAAATGGTTTTGACATATCCGGTAGCTTCAAGATGGGACGGGAACCTAGTCTTTCTAGCACTGTCTGCAGTGCTTGCTCTGCAGCGTCTGACCACTCGACCACTGCCGGTTTCCCAGCCTTGACCAAATCACTGAGAGGACTCGTGATTGCTGCGAAATTTGGTACAAACTCCCTGTAAAAACCAATAAAACCTAGCAGACTCCTGACTTCTGTTTTGGTCTTTGGTCTCTTTGAATTCATCATCTTCTCCACCTTTCCCTTTTCTGGCTGCTTCGTGTCGCCTCCAACAACAAAACCTAGGAACTCCAGGCTTGGAAAACCAATCTGGCACTTTGTTGGTCTGGCTGTGAGATTGGCTCGTCTCAACCTCTCTAGAACTGCCACTAGCTGCCTCATATGCTCCTCCCATGTCTCAGATGCTATCAGAATGTCGTCCATGAAATTCACTACGCCTTCCAAACCCGTCAATAACTTCCTCATCATCCGAGAGAAAACTGCAGGTGCGTTGACCATACCAAAAGGAAGTACTCGCCACTGATATAACCCCATAGGAGTGGAGAATGCTGTGACTTCCTTTGAGTCCTCACTCAAGGCTATTTGCCAATAACCCTTGCTCAGATCTATCCTGGTGAAATACTTGCTCTTGCTTGTGGCGATCTGAGCGAACAGGTCTTCCATGTTCGGTATGACTTCTGCATCGACCTTGGTGACACTGTTCAGACGTCTATAGTCAACACAGAATCGATGCTCACCTGACTTTTTCCTCACTAGGACGACGGGTGCACTATACGATGATTTGGACGGTTCGATCACCCCAAGATCCAACATCTTTTCCACCTCCTCCTCGATCACTTGTTTGGTGCATACGGGACCGGGTAGGCTTTCACATGTACGGGTTTTGCGATGTTAACTCCACCGTACAGGTCTCTAAAGTTGTCCTGCCTGGTTTATCAGTCAGGGACGCCCTATACTGTTTTAGGAGCCCCCTAACTTCCTCCTGTCTCCTACTGTCTAGCTCTTCATACAGTGACACATCCCTGTATGACTCTTCTCCTGGAAACTCAGGCAACAAAATCTCTTCTTCTGCTGGGTCTCCTTCACCTCCATCAATGATTGCTGCTGCGCCTATGTGCTGAGTCTCACGCTGAATATATTTGCGGAGCAAATTCGCATGGAAAAGTTTTGGTTTTCCATTCACATCAATTCGGTAATCCTGATCTACCTTTTCAATGATGGCGAATGGTCCTTTCCAATGCATCAGCAGCTTGTTGTGATCCGTGGGAAGCAGTAACAGGACTTGATCTCCCACCTTGAGGGATTGCTTCCTCACCTTCCTGTCATATTGCTTCTTCTGCACGACCCTAGCCTCCTGCAAACTTTCCCTTGCAACCTTACATGTCTCCTCTAGCCTGTTGCGTAGGTCCACCACATACTGATAAGTGGTTTTGACCTCTTCTGACTCCTGTTCTCCGGACCATAGCTCTTTGAGTATACACACTGGTCCCCTAACCGTCCGCCCATACAGCAGCTCAAATGGTTAAAAGCCTGTGCTCTCCTGAGGGGCTTCCCTGTAGGCGAACACAGCCGCTGGAATGTAGCGATCCCAATCTGCTGGTCTTTCCGCTCGCTCATCTCTTTCCATCTTTTGTTGGGTTTCAACGAATGCTCGCAACTGTTCTCCCGAGTAGCCTAAATCACGAGCGACGCTCACAAGTTGTTCGATAGGGGTGTTCTTTTCGTCCGCCATTATTTTTTTTTTTTTTTTTTTTTTTTGAACAAGATTTTACTACTACGACAGCCAAACTGGTGGTTACCGACACGAGTGACGTAATAGCACAATCCTATGAATAATAATATTAGCTTGGGACAACGTAATTAGTTTTTATAAGACGCCTAGCGCCTGACCCAACTATGAGAGCGAATTATAGGCAATCTGTGCGAAAATAAGTACTCTGGGGCTGAAATGCCAAGCCTAGTGTTAACTATCTTGGAAGCAATGCCAAGCCTAGTATTTAACTATCTTGGAGACATACAGTAAGACACTACCTTGTCTTAGGATTACAGTACTTGAATCCCACCCAGCTTCCTCTCTGAGAAGTTGAACAATTATAATAAATGGGCCAGAATATCCTGGCAGGCTCGCCAATAAATTGTCAACCTCGGGTAAGTCAGTGGAGGAAGGACTAGCGCACAGCCCAAACGCACTCACAGCTGGCTTACAATCTCATTCATATATCATGCATTCGTCACATCAAACCACTAGTAAAGTCTATAACTTTACTACACATAATCAGGAAAAAAAACATCAATGCACATGGAGTCCAAAAAAAAAAAACATTCTCTCTTTCCTTGAAACTTCACAAATATATATTTCTTCTTTTTTTTTCAAGAAAAAGAACATTTATCTAAATCATCATAACTAACCCGGGTATAAACAGACTTTCTACTTTACCTGGCCAGGTGATCTTAAACTATTACGAATCACTGTCTTTCCTTTTCGTCTCTTTTTTTCTTTTCACTGTCACTTTCACAAGCACCAGTCACAACACAACTGCTGGCACTGGTCAGGTTGGACCGCTGGCACTGGTCAGGTTGGACCGCTGGCACTGGTCAGGTTACTGGCGTTGGCCTGTGGTTCTGCCTGATGGAAGTGGCGCTGCCAGGTATGAGGTCGAACCCCGGTTCAAATTGAATAGTGACTACCAGACATTGATCTGTTCTCCTTTCTTCCTTCCTGCACTAACGCATTGCACTCTCTCTCCTGGTCTGCTCTATCAAATGGACATGGTTGCTTTTTTTTCTCTCTTTTTTTTTTTTTTTCTTCATCAGTTAGCAACTCTCCCTCTCAACATCTCTCCTTAGTCCTTCCTCTGCAGACTCTATATGGTGCTAATGCTTCAACACGGTTCTCCTCGCTCCTCCTCTCATCTCTCTTCTCTTCATTCGTGCAGAGCCTACTCTCAGAACCTCTCTCTCTGTCCCTCTTCTTTTCCTCTCCCCTTCCTACTTTAACCAGGGCGACGTCTGACTTAACTGTGGGCGCTGGTCTTGTAAATTAGCTGTATCAGTCTGACCTAGACGCAGAGATCCGTCTGGCCAGACCTATTGAGAGGTTGGTCAAGCCACTCAGTCTGTCTGCAGGACAGTGCCGTCTCCGTGAAGGACTAGAGAATAGCCTCCTCGCCGTGCCTAATTGGCTGACGCGACACATGCAGTCGTCTGCCTGGAAACCAGGATATTTGAGTTTGGAACTTATGTCCAATTGAACTGGCTGGCGACTGGCCACGATTACAGCTTTTTTTTTTTTTTTTTGTCCGTGACACCCAGCAGGCCCCATAACAGTAAGAAATTACTCTCACGGCGCTCATTCCGGCTGTCCTGTACACAGCACCACCCAGACAGGCCTCGATCGACTCAGCTTCAGCGCCTCATGTTACATCCCAGAGGCAACCCATCATCAGAGAAGCTGCATGCACTGCTGCTGAATCATTCTGGCGATGTTGGGTGATGCTTATCATGATCCAGCATAGGCAGGACACTGTCTAAGCGGGCAAGCACTGACGACGATTGCTTAGTCACAGAGTTAGCGTGACTGAGCGTCCACCTCCGGAGAGCGCCATGACATCCGTCCAGTCAGTTGTTTGAACTGTTGAAACGGATAGCTTTCACACGAATTTATCAGGTTTGTGAAAATGAAATCGACACTGAGGTCGCCGTTAGAGCAGGTTATTAGTGCCGCAGATTTTGAATCTTTTTCTATGACGATCAGTGAGAAGATGATGAAGATGCGGCAATGGAGATTCATTCTGGTCTGAGAATATATGGCAAGCTGGAGGTCTACTCTGCTTCCTTTCATATCACGTCCCGGTATCAGCCGTGCCCGACTGTACAGAATGACCTTCAGTGTTGGTAATAAAGTGTGAACGATTGCAGTCTCGGAGACTATTTCCATTAGGTGGATGAAGTGGTTAGAGTCCCAGGGCCAAACTGGAAAAATCCACAAACGCATATGCCTTTGATGGGATTTGAATCCACGTCATCACAGCCTTAAACCCGTGACGTTAACCACCGTGCCATGATGACTAGTCAGATATCTTTTTTTAAAAACTTGCTTTCTTTATGAAAGTGAGTTCATGATTAATATCACTCGATCTTTATAAGAGATTCTGCGTGTTTTTTTAAGTGAAAGATTGATTCAACATGTGTCATAAGAATTAGGTCCACATTCATGTCAATGACTGTTAACGTAAGCGTATGTTTTGGGCTTATTTGTGGTATTTCTCAAGACTGGTAGAGATAGTCATAAGAAATGCAACTTTTTTTTTTTCAGGGGACTGGATGGACATCATGGCTGCTAGCTTCAGCGTTCACTATCCTCGTTCATTTTTCCGTGATGAAAAGTGACACCGACTGTTTTCCCGAAGTGCCAGGAAACTGCACCTTCGATCAAAACTTCTGCAACTGGACTGAACACAACTGGACTCTCCATAGAAATGAATATGCATATCTTTCAAGGAGGAAGCTGTCGGGGTCTCTATCAAGCACAGTTGTCTGCATTAATACTTCGGTTTCCCACTGTTTAAGGTTTCAATACTATTTAATGTCAAATCATGGTCATTTGTTGAGTGTGTCTATTTCATCGCCACACAACGATTCAGAACTACAGTTGTGGAACACTTCCATGCGAACAGACTGGGCAGACGTTGAGATTTCGGTGCAAACTGACTCCAGCTTCCAAGTGTTGATCGAGGGCAAACGCACAAGACGAGAGAATAATAGGAACGTACGTGTTAGGAACTTGATATATGATAAAACCAGTTGTGTCAGTGAGGTGACTTCAACGTCTACATCCATAGGAATCACGTCTAAGACAGGTGTACAAACCACAACAGCTGTACCATCCAGAACACGAACCACGAGTGTTACGGGAAATTACGTCACTTTCACCGCTTTACCTGATGCCGTCAGCACCTTGACCTGGATGACTCCAGTTTCCCTGACTGACTCTACGCAGGGAATGCGAGGAACTGCAGGCTCATCCAGTGACGTTGGAACTATCGTTGGTGCCGTCTTGGCGGCGATCATCTTTGTTTGTTTAACCATTTTCGTCATTATCGTCTTTTACTTCCGTAGAAATCACATGGTGTGCTGGAAGATCCAGTCAGAAGATGAAACGACAGCCGATCAGTCCAGTCCGGACAAGGATAGAGCTTACCATGGTTTAACTGATAACAGTCATGCGGAGATAGATGTTTCCCCTCTGAATCGTTATAGTGCCCTAAATGAAGCAAGAATGTCTCGACTCTCAATGGAGGTATACAGCGTCATCAGAGATGAGGACCAGAACGATCAGTCATTAGATGCTTTCCAGCTCAGATCATCGCTGTACTGTCTGGCACAGGGCATCGCCACTGGCACAGACAACCCGTCCGCTGCAGACTCCCCGGAAGATCCTTACGAAATCGGCGATGACGAGCGTGTTCCGCAGCCCCGAGAGGACCCAGAGAATGAAGACTACAACGAGCTGTCTTTTGACAAGAGAGATGGTGGAGTGGTCGGTGAAGCTCACATTTACAGCAATGACACTTTATACGATCACATTCACACAACAGATACATCTGATGATGGAAAGAAAATAGCACCCTAAGAGACTAATAATATGCGGGCACTAACCTCCCCATCTTATTTTGCCCGAAACCCCTCCATTTCACAAACAATCTCGTCCATCTTATGCTACTTTTTGCCAAAACTAGCACCTTTCTTACAACTAAAATTAACATGCAAAACCCCCAAAATTGACGTAATCGTTATTTTAAAATGGGGGTTTTCATGCAAAACAAAGATGCGCAATTTAGAGGCCCGCATATTATTAGTCTCTCTCCATAGCATAAAAATGTAATGGTTTACAGTACGCTCTTCTGATTCTTGCGCAAAACAATAGGAACGGCTTACTTAATTTTTTTAATTGGCGTTTATAATCTGGTTTTAAAAATGAAGCCCGGAGCAGTTGCAGAGCTTATTGATATATTCAGAGATTGGGAGTTGCAGGAAAGGAGCTGGGGGGTTGATAGAGAAGAGTTTGAAGAATTAATTACGGAGCTTTTTGAGCGCGTAGATATGCGAGAAAGCGTAAGGAACGCCATCAGTAAACTACCGCATTCTTGGCCCCATCCAGTTATAAAGTTGTTTGCCATTTTAATTGATCAAATAGCTCCTGAAGATCTTGATTTGACTGCTTCTACTGGCCCTGAAGGAGTAACTGTTACCTTTAAACCTGGACAGTTTTTAAGATTAGTAAAAGACTATGAGTAATAAATAACAATTATTTTTTTATTTATTTAATTTTTAGGTTTAAAATGACGGCCAAACACAGCGAATCTGATCTAATGATTTTAATAGAAAATTGTAATGAACTATTTGATGAAACAATGAAAGTGTTAAACATTGATTTTGGTGAATCTGGGTTTGAGAATGATGTAAACAGTTTAATCAAAAATCATAGTGAACTATTTGGCGAAGCAATCAAAGAGTTAAACATTGGCTGTAGTGATTCGGAAAAAGCTAAAGTATTGGCAGGCGTTCTTGTAAGATTAGGGTGTCTTGAAGTATTGCAACGCCTGGGTGAAGAATAAAAGAGCATTTACTTACTTTTACTTATATTTATTTTTTTTAATTTACGTAAATATTGTGGGTTAAAAATGAACCCAACAAGTGAGTCCGAGTTTGAAATACTACCCAACAACGTACTGTTGGAAGGTAGTAACAAATCATTAGGCAATATGTTCATTGAATTAGACATGGACATCATTAACCCCACAAACGTTCAGGAAAGTGTAACACATGCTATTTCTAAAATCCCAGGGTCTCTTCAAATTAACCCGCCAGCAAAAGTGCTGTTGGCCATTCTGATTGAATATATAACCCCTGATGATAGTAGTATGCAAGTCTGGGTGTCAACTAGACAGAAAGAAGTAATCAGCTATTACGACTTTACACCTGGCTGGGCTGATTACATGCTTACACAGTTTAACCATGCAAGTGAAGAAGCAAAATTGCGCGGCTCTGGCTGGTCTGAAGGAACAGTCCTTGCGATTAGATTAAAACAAACAAAGTTCTATCCTATAGTCGGCAATTCTTACCTTCCTCTCCCAAGAGAGCTAGTGTTAAAACGGGCAGTCTTAAACATAAAAAATTCTGACGATATGTGTTTCATGTGGTGCGTTTTGGCGCATTTACATCACGTTGGAAAGCACGCAGACAGAGTATCTATTTATAAACCTTATCTTCATGAGCTGAACTTAAATAACATAACCTTTCCAGTGAGCGTAGAAAGTATCGACCAGTTTGAAGAACAAAACAAACCAATAACCGTAAGCGTATACACATGGAATCCAGTAGACAATCTAGTCCCTCTAAGGATTTCTCCCAAAGCTCCCACTTTAGGCGAATCACTTGAGAATCATGTAGACTTGATACTGTTTGCAGACGGTTCCAAGAGCCATTATGTGTTAATTAGATCAATTAGCAGACTGTTAGAATATACATCAAAGCATAAATCTAAACAAGAGCTTTGTAGAAGGTGTTTGGTCAGAATCCCAACTGTAGAGGCCGCTGCCCGCCATAAGAAACATTGTAAAAGTTTTGTAGACTGTAAAACCGAACTTCTTACGCCCCCCCCCCCTTCCCCCCCCCCCCCCCCCCCCCCCCCCCAGGGTCTAAGGTTGGTTTTAAGAATGTACACAAAATGCAGATGAGGCCATACGTAGTCTATGCTGACTTTGAAGCGATTTTGCCACAGTACTACAGCCCTCAGCAAGACCAAAAAACAACCCTATTATCCCGTCATCAGATCTGTTCTTATGCATTTGTTGCTGTTAGGTCAGATGGCGGACAGAACACAGCCGGAGATTTACAGAGGCCCCGACGCAGCTGGTCGATTTTTGGAGCAGATGAAACACCTTCGCAATCAATTCTCTAATCAGCTGAACCTTTCAGACATTAAGATGACCCCCGAAGATGAAGAACGTTATAAATCAGCCACCCACTGCTGGATATGCGGCTCGGAGCTAACACCTAATAGTAAAGACGCGACAGCAGCGGAAGCAAACTCAACAGTGAGAGACCACGATCACATTACTGGAAAATTCAGAGGAGCGGCACATAGCAGTTGTAATCTTCAACTCAAGGTTAACCCCGAAAAATGGAAACTGCCAATCTTCTTTCATAACTTGCGGGGCTACGATTCGCACTTTATCATGCAAGCAATAACTTCTGAATGTAAGAGGGTTAGCTGTATTGCACAGTCATCAGAAAAGTACATGACCTTTACTGTAGACTGTTTATCCTTCTATGACTCTGCCCAGCATCTGATGGGGAGCTTAGATAAATTGGCGGGATCTCTGCAAGACTATCCAATCACTAAAAAATATTTCGACCCATCTTTAGTCCGTAAAGGCGTCTATCCTTATGAATACATGGACTCGTGGGACAGGTTTGACGAGCCGGCGCTGCCAGCAAAGGAAGACTTTTACAGCCGTCTTAGAGGTGGAGGCATATCTGACGCCGACTATGAATACGCACAGAAAGCCTGGACAGAATTACACTGTCGAACGATGGGCGATTATCACGATCAATACTTGAAGGCCGACGTGTGTTTATTGGCAGATGTGTTTCAGAATTACAGAGCTACTTGCATGAAACACTACGGTCTAGATTCATCACAGTACGTCTCTGCCCCGGGCCTTTCTTGGGACGCATTCTTGAAGTCTACAAACATTCAGATCGACTTAATATCTGATCTGGATACACTCCAGATGATTGAAGACGGGCTAAGGGGAGGCATTAGCATGGCCTGTCATTCTTACCGCAGAGCCAACAACAAGTATTTAGACGATTATGACCCCACCAAACCATCCAACTATCTAATGTACTTAGACGCCAACAATCTGTATGGGTGGGCCATGAGCCAGGCACTACCATTGAGAAACTTTAAAATGGATGCAGGACCTTATAAGGTTGATCGGGTGGTAGGGCTATTGTCAGATCTTACACCCGATAATCCAATAGGACTAATCCTAGAGGTAGACTTAGAATATCCTGCAGAGTTGCATGATCTTCATAATGATTTCCCCTTAGCCGCAGAAAAATTAAAGATGAGTCCCACAGAACCGCCTAAACTCGTGCCTAATCTTCGACACAAGACTAAATATGTCTGTCATTACAGGCTGTTACAGTTTTACTTAAGGCATGGGCTAAAGCTGACAGCTGTTCACAGAATAATTACCTGTGACCAAGAGCCTTTCATGAGACCATACATCATGAAGAACACCGATCTTAGGACTGCGGCCACTGACGCTTCAGAAAAAGACTTTTTTAAGTTGATGAACAACAGTTGTTTTGGCAAAACCATGGAAAATCCACACAAGCGTAAAGATGTAAGATTAGTTACAAAAGAAAAACAAGCGATTGAACTAGTCTCCAAACCTAATTATCAAGACTTTAGACGGTTTAGTGACAGCCTGGTTGACATTATGATGAAGAAACAGATTGTAAAGTTGGACAAGCCGGTGTTGATCAGCTTTGCCGTGCTAGAGTTGTCAAAGTTATTAATGCTAGAATTTCTGTATGGCCACTTTAAGCCGCTGTACCCAAAGTCGAGAGTCCTTTACACAGACACTGATAGTTTTATTCTAGACATCCCAACTGAAGACTTCTATAAGGATTTAGAAGCGGAGGTAGCCAAAGGAGCTGATGGGTGGTACGACACAAGTGACTACCCAAAAGACAGCCCTTTACATTCAACTGTAAACAAGAAAGTAATTGGAAAGATGAAGGATGAACTTAATGGGATGGTTATACAAGAATATGTTGGCTTACGGTCAAAGATGTATAGTGTTGCTGCCCAGACTTCTGTAACAAAGAAAGCTAAGGGTGTACGTATAGAAATTGTCGGCCGAAAGGTAAAAGTCAATCAACTTTAGTCAACAATCAGCCGAAGTCAGTCGAAAGTTAATCAACAATCAGCTAAACTTTAGTTCAACTAAAGTCTAAAATCATTTCGACTGCTTCTCGAACGTTATTTGACTGGGTTTTTTTACTGTTATCCCAACAATCACTCGAAAGTCAGCCGAAAAGTTAGTCCAGCCGAAAGTCAGCCGAAAGTCAGCCGAAAAGTCAATCACTCGAAAGTCAGCTGAAAGTCAGTCCGGCCGAAAGTCAATCACTCGAAAGTCAGCCGAAAGTCAAATCAGCTGAAGTTAGAAGTTAGTCGGCTGAAAGTTAGTCCAGCCCCAAGTCAACAATCCCCCGAAAGTTAGTCAACAGCCCCAAAGTCAACACTCCGCCGAAAATTAGTCAGCTGAAGTCAAAAGTTAGTCAACTAACAGTCAAATAATCAACCAAACTTTAGTCAACAATCAACCAAACTTTAGTCAACAACCCCGAAAGTTAGTCAGCTGAAGTAAAAAAAAAAGTCAACTAACAGTCAAATAATTCCCCGAAGTTAGTCAACACTCCCCCGAAAGTTAGTCCAGTCAGAGTCAGAAGTTAGTCAAAAGTTAGTCAAAAAAGTCAGCCGAAGTTAGTCAACAATCAGCCGAAGTTAATCAACAATCAGCCGAAGTTAATCAACAGTCATCTGAAGTTAAAAGTTAGTTAGCTGAAGTCAGTCAGCTGAAGTTAAAAGTTAGTTAGCCGAAGTCAGTCAGCTGAAGTTAAAAGTTAGTTAGCCGAAGTCAGTCAGCTGAAGTTAAAAGTTAGTTAGCCGAAGTTAAAAGTTAGTCAACAATCCCCGAAGTTAATCAACAATTAGCCGAAAGTCAATCAGCTGAAGTTCAAAGTTAGCCAAGTCAGAGTCAACAATCAGTCAAAAGTTAGCCAAGGCAGAGTTAAAAGTTAGCCAAGTCAGAGTCAACAATCCCCCGAAGTTAATCAACAATTAGCCGAAAGTCAATCAGCTGAAGTTAAAAGTTAGTCAAGTCAGAGTCAACAATCCTCCGAAGTTAGCAAAAAAAATCAATCAGCCGAAGTTAAAAGTTAGTCAGCCGAAGTTAGTCAACAATCAGCCGAAGTTAATCAACAATCAGCCGAAGTCGGCCAAAAAAAAAATCAATCAGCCAAAAGTTAGAAGTTAGTCCAGCTGAAAGTCAAAAGTCAATCAGCCGAAAGCCAATCAGCCGAAAGTTAGTCCAGCCGAAAGTCAATCAGCCGAAAGCCAATCAGCCGAAAGTTAGTCCAGCCGAAAGCCAATCAGCCGAAAGTTAGTCCAACCGAAAGTCAATCAGCCAAAAGTTAGTCCAGCCAAAAGTTAGTCCAGCCGAAAGTTAGTCCAGCCGAAAATTAGTCCAGCCGAAAGTCAGTCAGCCAAAAGTCAGAGTCAAATAACAGTCAAAAGTCAGAGTCAACAATTCCCGAAGTTAGTAAAAAAATCAATCAGCTGAAATTAGAAGTCAGTCAGCCAAAAGTCAGAGTTAAATAAACAGCCAAAAGTCAGAGTCAAATAACAGTCAAAAGTCAATCAGCTGAAGGTAAAAGTCAGTCAACCAAAAGTCAACAATGAGCCGAAAAGTCAATCAGCTAAAGTTAGAAGTTAGTCCAGCCGAAAAGTTAGTCAGCCTAAAAAGTCAATCAGCCGAAGACAAAAGTTAGTCAACAATCAGCCGAAAAGTCAGTCAGCTAAAGTTAGAAGTTAGTCAACAATCAGCCGAAAAGTTAGTCAGCCGAAGTTAAAAAGTCAGTCACGTCAGGGTCAACAATCCACCGAAGTCAGTTAGCCGAAGTTAGAAGTCAAGTCAGCTAAAGTTAGAAGTCAATTAGCTGAAGTTAGAAGTCAATTAGCCGAAGTTAGAAGTCAATTAGCCGAAGTTAGAAGTCAAGTCAGCTGAAGTTAGAAGTCAACTCAGCCGAAGTTAGAAGTCAAGTCAGCCGAAGTTAGAAGTCAAGTCAGCTAAAGTTAGAAGTCAAGTCAGCCGAAGTTAGAAGTCAAGTCAGCTAAAGTTAGAAGTCAAATAACGTTCGAGAAGCAGTCGAAATGATTTTAGACTTTAGTTGAACTAAAGTTTAGCTGATTGTTGATTAACTTTCGACTGACTTCGGCTGATTGTTGACTAAAGTTGATTGACTTTTACCTTTCGGCCGACAATTTCTATACGTACACCCTTAGCTTTCTTTGTTACAGAAGTCTGGGCAGCAACACTATACATCTTTGACCGTAAGCCAACATATTCTTGTATAACCATCCCATTAAGTTCATCCTTCATCTTTCCAATTACTTTCTTGTTTACAGTTGAATGTAAAGGGCTGTCTTTTGGGTAGTCACTTGTGTCGTACCACCCATCAGCTCCTTTGGCTACCTCCGCTTCTAAATCCTTATAGAAGTCTTCAGTTGGGATGTCTAGAATAAAACTATCAGTGTCTGTGTAAAGGACTCTCGACTTTGGGTACAGCGGCTTAAAGTGGCCATACAGAAATTCTAGCATTAATAACTTTGACAACTCTAGCACGGCAAAGCTGATCAACACCGGCTTGTCCAACTTTACAATCTGTTTCTTCATCATAATGTCAACCAGGCTGTCACTAAACCGTCTAAAGTCTTGATAATTAGGTTTGGAGACTAGTTCAATCGCTTGTTTTTCTTTTGTAACTAATCTTACATCTTTACGCTTGTGTGGATTTTCCATGGTTTTGCCAAAACAACTGTTGTTCATCAACTTAAAAAAGTCTTTTTCTGAAGCGTCAGTGGCCGCAGTCCTAAGATCGGTGTTCTTCATGATGTATGGTCTCATGAAAGGCTCTTGGTCACAGGTAATTATTCTGTGAACAGCTGTCAGCTTTAGCCCATGCCTTAAGTAAAACTGTAACAGCCTGTAATGACAGACATATTTAGTCTTGTGTCGAAGATTAGGCACGAGTTTAGGCGGTTCTGTGGGACTCATCTTTAATTTTTCTGCGGCTAAGGGGAAATCATTATGAAGATCATGCAACTCTGCAGGATATTCTAAGTCTACCTCTAGGATTAGTCCTATTGGATTATCGGGTGTAAGATCTGACAATAGTCCTACCACCCGATCAACCTTATAAGGTCCTGCATCCATTTTAAAGTTTCTCAATGGTAGTGCCTGGCTCATGGCCCACCCATACAGATTGTTGGCGTCTAAGTACATTAGATAGTTGGATGGTTTGGTGGGGTCATAATCGTCTAAATACTTGTTGTTGGCTCTGCGGTAAGAATGACAGGCCATGCTAATGCCTCCCCTTAGCCCGTCTTCAATCATCTGGAGTGTATCCAGATCAGATATTAAGTCGATCTGAATGTTTGTAGACTTCAAGAATGCGTCCCAAGAAAGGCCCGGGGCAGAGACGTACTGTGATGAATCTAGACCGTAGTGTTTCATGCAAGTAGCTCTGTAATTCTGAAACACATCTGCCAATAAACACACGTCGGCCTTCAAGTATTGATCGTGATAATCGCCCATCGTTCGACAGTGTAATTCTGTCCAGGCTTTCTGTGCGTATTCATAGTCGGCGTCAGATATGCCTCCACCTCTAAGACGGCTGTAAAAGTCTTCCTTTGCTGGCAGCGCCGGCTCGTCAAACCTGTCCCACGAGTCCATGTATTCATAAGGATAGACGCCTTTACGGACTAAAGATGGGTCGAAATATTTTTTAGTGATTGGATAGTCTTGCAGAGATCCCGCCAATTTATCTAAGCTCCCCATCAGATGCTGGGCAGAGTCATAGAAGGATAAACAGTCTACAGTAAAGGTCATGTACTTTTCTGATGACTGTGCAATACAGCTAACCCTCTTACATTCAGAAGTTATTGCTTGCATGATAAAGTGCGAATCGTAGCCCCGCAAGTTATGAAAGAAGATTGGCAGTTTCCATTTTTCGGGGTTAACCTTGAGTTGAAGATTACAACTGCTATGTGCCGCTCCTCTGAATTTTCCAGTAATGTGATCGTGGTCTCTCACTGTTGAGTTTGCTTCCGCTGCTGTCGCGTCTTTACTATTAGGTGTTAGCTCCGAGCCGCATATCCAGCAGTGGGTGGCTGATTTATAACGTTCTTCATCTTCGGGGGTCATCTTAATGTCTGAAAGGTTCAGCTGATTAGAGAATTGATTGCGAAGGTGTTTCATCTGCTCCAAAAATCGACCAGCTGCGTCGGGGCCTCTGTAAATCTCCGGCTGTGTCTGTCCGCCATCTGACCTAACAGCAACAAATGCATAAGAACAGATCTGATGACGGGACAATAGGGTTGTTTTTTGGTCTTGCTGAGGGCTGTAGTACTGTGGCAAAATCGCTTCAAAGTCAGCATAGACTACGTATGGCCTCATCTGCATTTTGTGTACATTCTTAAAACCAACCTTAGACCCTGGGGGGGGGGGGGGGGGGGGGGGGGGGGCGTAAGAAGTTCGGTTTTACAGTCTACAAAACTTTTACAATGTTTCTTATGGCGGGCAGCGGCCTCTATAGTTGGGATTCTGACCAAACACCTTCTACAAAGCTCTTGTTTAGATTTATGCTTTGATGTATATTCTAACAGTCTGCTAATTGATCTAATTAACACATAATGGCTCTTGGAACCGTCTGCAAACAGTATCAAGTCTACATGATTCTCAAGTGATTCGCCTAAAGTGGGAGCTTTGGGAGAAATCCTTAGAGGGACTAGATTGTCTACTGGATTCCATGTGTATACGCTTACGGTTATTGGTTTGTTTTGTTCTTCAAACTGGTCGATACTTTCTACGCTCACTGGAAAGGTTATGTTATTTAAGTTCAGCTCATGAAGATAAGGTTTATAAATAGATACTCTGTCTGCGTGCTTTCCAACGTGATGTAAATGCGCCAAAACGCACCACATGAAAACAATATCGTCAGAATTTTTTATGTTTAAGACTGCCCGTTTTAACACTAGCTCTCTTGGGAGAGGAAGGTAAGAATTGCCGACTATAGGATAGAACTTTGTTTGTTTTAATCTAATCGCAAGGACTGTTCCTTCAGACCAGCCAGAGCCGCGCAATTTTGCTTCTTCACTTGCATGGTTAAACTGTGTAAGCATGTAATCAGCCCAGCCAGGTGTAAAGTCGTAATAGCTGATTACTTCTTTCTGTCTAGTTGACACCCAGACTTGCATACTACTATCATCAGGGGTTATATATTCAATCAGAATGGCCAACAGCACTTTTGCTGGCGGGTTAATTTGAAGAGACCCTGGGATTTTAGAAATAGCATGTGTTACACTTTCCTGAACGTTTGTGGGGTTAATGATGTCCATGTCTAATTCAATGAACATATTGCCTAATGATTTGTTACTACCTTCCAACAGTACGTTGTTGGGTAGTATTTCAAACTCGGACTCACTTGTTGGGTTCATTTTTAACCCACAATATTTACGTAAATTAAAAAAAATAAATATAAGTAAAAGTAAGTAAATGCTCTTTTATTCTTCACCCAGGCGTTGCAATACTTCAAGACACCCTAATCTTACAAGAACGCCTGCCAATACTTTAGCTTTTTCCGAATCACTACAGCCAATGTTTAACTCTTTGATTGCTTCGCCAAATAGTTCACTATGATTTTTGATTAAATTGTTTACATCATTCTCAAACCCAGATTCACCAAAATCAATGTTTAACACTTTCATTGTTTCATCAAATAGTTCATTACAATTTTCTATTAAAATCATTAGATCAGATTCGCTGTGTTTGGCCGTCATCTTAAACCTAAAAATTAAATTAAAAAAAAATAATTGTTATTTATTACTCATAGTCTTTTACTAATCTTAAAAACTGTCCAGGTTTAAAGGTAACAGTTACTCCTTCAGGGCCAGTAAAAGCAGTCAAATCAAGATCTTCAGGAGCTATTTGATCAATTAAAATGGCAAACAACTTTATAACTGGATGGGGCCAAGAATGCGGTAGTTTACTGATGGCGTTCCTTACGCTTTCTCGCATATCTACGCGCTCAAAAAGCTCCGTAATTAATTCTTCAAACTCTTCTCTATCAACCCCCCAGCTCCTTTCCTGCAACTCCCAATCTCTGAATATATCAATAAGCTCTGCAACTGCTCCGGGCTTCATTTTTAAAACCAGATTATAAACGCCAATTAAAAAAATTAAGTAAGCCGTTCCTATTGTTTTGCGCAAGAATCAGAAGAGCGTACTGTAAACCATTAGATTTTTATGCTATGCAGAGAGACTAATAATATGCGGGCCTCTAAATTGCGCATCTTTGTTTTGCATGAAAACCCCCATTTTAAAATAACGATTACGTCAATTTTGGGGGGGGTTGCATGTTAATTTTAGTTGTAAGAAAGGTGCTAGTTTTGGCAAAAAGTAGCATAAGATGGACGAGATTGTTTGTGAAATGGAGGGGTTTCGGGCAAAATAAGATGGGGAGGTTAGTGCCCGCATATTATTAGTCTCTACCCTACGAAGAAATAGAACGAAGGGCGATCACCGAAGCCTCACTTCAGCAAATACATGAGAGAGGATTCCACAATACGTGTGAAGACAGAACCCACAGAAGCTTCAGGGAAAAACTTCAGACACCAACCATATCTTTGGAGAGATGGGACACCAAAAGCCTCACACTGAATCCCCAAGTCTGTATCAGTTAACCGGAGACACGACAGCGCAGACACCTGGAACCCAACCCACCAGCATCCCTGAAGACTCTACATCACAGAATCCTCACGCCAAAACCACACAGGAATTCCACCTCGATGAAGATACCATGCCACAAAATCCTGACTTTGACACCAAAGGCACGTACTACATCCTGGAAGAAACTCACGCCCAACGGCCTCAAACCACAACCGCAGAGAACTACCATACTCTGGAAGAACCGCTCTATGAAGACCCCAAATCCTCACAGTCTGCCACGCCCGAGTTTGTTCCCTTCCCTCGTGAGGCGGACTCGGACTACAACAATTTAGATTTCAATAGAGGTGGGACTGTTGAACCGAGGGAGGGAAGAGGCGGTGATGGCGTGTACAGCCACTTGAAGGAGGGAGGGGAGGACACTTACGACGAGGTGATCAGAGACAGGAAGGTGGGGATCATTGATCAGGACTATTCTCACATCCAGTGAGCTCTGATCGCCTGTCGAATTCTTACCGTTTGATGCGTTGCAATGAAATTAACGTCATCTTTTAAATGAATCGATTTTTGTTTCAAAAAGTTTACATGTTAAGAAAAAATCGATTCGAACAAAACTTTACGTGCTGTGGATTATTTGTGTCATAGGAGATATACACACTGGATTCATTCTGAACAAAGACCGTAGCTTAACAAAAAGGTTTGCCACAATAAGATTCAGTTTCATCATCTGCACTTCTAGTGATGGTAGGTAAACAACGGAAGTTTGCCACAATAAGATTCGGTGTCATCATCTGGAGAACGAGAGGTGTTAGGTTAACAAAGATGAATAGACGTGTCATCTTACAATGACGAGTTCGGTTACAAAGTCTGACAGTAGATCGGTGTCTGAACTAGGGTGGTAGTTAACAAAGGGGGTTTACCACAAGAAGATTCAGTGTCATTATCTGAAACTAGTGGTGGTAGTTTAACAAAGGGGGTTTACCACAAGAAGATTCAGTGTCATTATCTGGAGAACTAGTGGTGGTAGTTTAACAAAGGGGGTTTACCACAAGAAGATTCAGTGTCATTATCTGGAGAACTAGTGGTGGTAGTTTAACAAAGGGGGTTTACCACAAGAAGATTCAGTGTCATTATCTGGAGAACTAGTGGTGGTGTTAACAAAGGGGTTTCCACAGAAGATTCAGTGTCTTATCTGAGAACTAGTGGTGGTAGTTTAACAAAGGGGGTTTACCACAAGAAGATTCAGTGTCATTATCTGGAGAACTAGTGGTGGTAGTTTAACAAAGGGGGTTTACCACAAGAAGATTCAGTGTCATTATCTGGAGAACTAGTGGTGGTAGGTTAACAAAGGAAGGTTGCCACAAGAAGATTCGTGTCATTATCTGGAGAACTAGATGTGTTAAGTTAACAAAGGAGATTGCCACAATAAGATTCCTGTCATTATCTTGAGAACTAGATGTGTTAAGTTAACAAAGGAGATTGCCACAATAAGATCCTGTCATCATCTGGAGAATAGTTGTATTAACAAGGGTCACAATAAGATCTGTCTATTGGAGAACTAGTGTGTTAAGTTAACAAAGGAGATTGCCACAATAAGATCCTGTCATCATCTTGAGAACTAGATGTGTTAAGTTAACAAAGGAGATTGCCACAATAAGATCCTGTCATCATCTGGAGAACAGATGTGTTAAGTTAACAAAGGAGATTGCCACAATAAGATCCTGTCATCATCTGGAGAACCAGATGTGTTAAGTAACAAAGGAGATTGCCACAATAAGATCCTGTCATCATCTGGAGAACTAGATGTGTTAAGTTAACAAAGGAGATTGCCACAATAAGATCTATCATTGGGAACAGATGTTTACAAGGGATTGCACAATAGATCCTGCATATCTGAGAACTAGATGTGTTAAGTTAACAAAGGAGATTGCCACATAAGATCCTGTATCATCTGGAGAACCAGATGTGTAAACAGGAGATTGCACGATAGATTTAGTGCCATAAAGAATAATGGTTAGTTAACAAAGGAGATTGCCACAATAAGATTCAGTGTCGTTATCTGGACAGCTGGTGACTGACCTGTTATACTATAGACCACGGTCTGGGAACAATCTGTCTTTTATTATGTCTCATGCCAATAACACGTTAATGTCACCATCCACTGGAAACCTAAAACTTGATATGTGGATGGAAAACGGGACAAAGGCAGCAGATTGGAGCTAAACCTGTGGACAGCAAGGATAATGACTTTTGACATACTTTATGTGCATGCTACTTAGAAAAGATTCTACAGTTGACGTTTTCTAACCCACGTTTTTCTAACCCGACCGGCTTCTAATCAGAGCTGAGTTTGCTATGGTCTCTGTTGGTAAGACTGGGACTATACAGTCGAGTTTCATCCACTTAATGGATGCGTCTCTGCCAGTGTTACTCAAATTTCCTGACCAACACTGCACTGTGCTGTATCTCTCGGGCCTGGTTAACGCCGGGATATATTATGAAAGTTAGCCTAGAGTACATGTCGTGCAGTCTCAGATACATTACGAAAGTAAGCGTAGAGTACATGTCGTGTAGTCTCGGACCAGAATGGAAATCCATAGCATCATCTTCATCATGCTCCTCCTCATCGATCAGCATAAATAAAGTCTCAAATTCTGTGGCCCTTATGCCCTGATCTCACGATTACCTCGGTTTCGATTTCTTCTCCACGTCTATGCCCTTGGTGAGGTTCTGTCGGGGTTATCGGTATCGGCAAATTTATGGGAGCTGTCGTTGGACGGACATGGAGGCGCCCTCCGGAGAGAGAGCACATTCACGCTGGTTCCGTGAATAAGCAATTATTGTCGTCAGTAGATGGCTTAGTTTCAGTTTCGTTCACGCAGGTGTGCCCTGTGTATGTTGGCACCACTGAACACCACCAAAGTGACTCGGCAGCAACGCAGCCTCTCCTCTGGTGGGTTTCCTCATGACGAACTGATACTGACTTCTCCCCGTGGATTGCCGGTGCCAGAGCTGTGGCAGAACCAGCCAGGCGGGGGCTGGATTGGAGTGGGAATGAGCGTCGTGGGTGCAATGCCAGTGCCAGAAAAGAAAAAAAGATGAACGACGAAGTCAGTCATGCAAGTTGATGTGTTCTCCTGGGAAAACACGAACACTCTCCTCACACTTACCGTATACTGTAAGTTGACCTGGTTTAGGAATGTATCCGCACATGACTCCCTGAACAAAGATCATACCCCAGAGTATAGTGAAAGGCGGGCGTTCGAGATGCAGGCACCAGGGATCCTCAACGGTTTTGCTTATTTGTTTGTTTGTTTATTACACAGTTGCCCATGACTGGGAACAGAGAACTGTGCAAATCCGTGAAAGCCCGGATGCCCATTTCGGCATCCCTATGGGAGCATATTCGCGTCTAAAGCGAGAACAGGTGTTTTCCTCAGGAAGTCAGCTATGATCTCCGAGGAAAATAGCGGAAAGAGGAATAAAAAGGATATTCTGAGAATCACAGCTATTTTTTCTCGAGATCACGACTGGTTTTTGTTGGTGGTGTTTTATCGGGGGTGGGGTGGCGGGGGGCCTTCTCTTTTTCCTAAGGATAATATTTGTTTTAGTCCCACCCCCCGAGGATCACAATTTTTTTTGTTTGCTTTTGGGCCATTTTCCTTGAGATGATAACAGTTATCCTTGTTTTTTCTCAGTAGGGAATTCCGAAAGCACATAGTCTGTATCGCGAGGAAAATGTCGTTAACAGGAATATACAGTGATGGTCGCTGCTTTACCATGACAAGCGTTGGCGTACTGGCGCAACTGGTTTTTCTCGCCAAGAGGGAAAACAAGCATCACCTTAAGATCAAACTATATTCCTATGGATCGCTGCTGTTTTTCTTGTGTCCTTTAAGGATAATAGCTTTTATGGAGTGTGTTTTATTTTTCATGGGAAAATAGCGAAAGCGCTTGTGATCCCCAGGGAAAACGGGAGAAACAGAAAATTATCACATGAAAATGATTTTGGTCCTCATGGATAACAGCTTGACCCTGTTTTCCCGGAGGATAATATTCATTTTCTAGGGAGAACATCCCATGCTGGCTTGTGAAGGAAGTATGCTCCACGTGTCCTGACATGTCTGTGCTGGCACAATCACGAGGCCCATTGACGGGTCGAAGGAGGAGGAGTGAGTGTATGGGGGTATACAGTGAGGGGTGGTGGAGTATGGAGAGGGGTGGAGGGGTCAGGCTGCAACAGGACGTCTGCACAGACGTGTGGATATGGCTGTGTTTGGGAGTCCTGGAATGAGCGGCGTCCATGGAAAGGGCTCTGAAAGATTGGCAGGATGTAAAGATGAATTACTTAATGTCCAAGGTGTAGGGGACTGGCAACTGTCCTGAACTAAATGTATATATGTAAAGATACAGACATATGTCTGTTAGCTCGCACTTGTTTTCCCCCACCACAAAATTGTTCAACATGTTATACATGTATTATTCATGTATAGAAAGAGGGGTGTGTGTGTGTGTGTGTGTGAGAGAGAGAGAGAGAGAGAGAGAGAGAGACAGACAGACAGACAGACAGAGAGAGAGAGAGAGAAAGGAAGAAAGAAAATACTATAGACAAATAATATATATATATATTTTTTTTTTCTTGTAAAGATTGAATATAACGTAGATACAAAATTGGTTTCACCACTTGTTCACCTGATCTTGTGCATTATTATCATTGTCATTATAATAATTGATATAGACATAATCATCATTGTTGCTGTTGATAACATATTAGCTGATTATGTTTTCCACCATTTTTTTTAAGAATTGGAAATCCTATTTGCATTTTCTTGCAAAATATACGGACATGCACGGCAGCAAAATACGTCACCGTTCCCAAGAGTGACGGTGCAGACTTCTCTTCCACCGATATCAAAATATACTGATGTAACCAACTTCGTATCAACAACATGTGTGTAAATGGCCGCTGTAATGATTCATGTTAGTGTTCTTTCAGACAGGTAACCAAGTTCGTATTTGATAGAGCATGTAAATTCATTTGGTTGGGTTTAGTAGGTTTATTGCTTGTTATTATTGCTGTGGTGCTCCATTTTGCTCCAAACAACAACAACAACAAAATCGTATGTCCATTTATTTTGTTGTTGCAAAAATTAAAAAAAAAAAATTTTAAGTCATGTATTCAGTTTTATCTTAAAACACGGTTCCAGTTTTTCCCCCATACTGAGTTCACCGAACACCCGTTCCTCACCGTGCGTAAATGAGCGCGAGCGTGTGTGTGTGCATACGCGTGCGCAACTACGGTGTGTGTGTGTGTGCGTGTGCGTGCGTGCGTGTGTGTGTGTGTGTGTGTGTGTGTGTGTGTGTGTGTGTGTGTGTGTGTGTGTGTGGTGTAAATCCAGGACTTGCACATCCAGGTAATTCATAGTATGTTTCTTTTACTGAGTCCCTAAAATCATGTAAAAGCTAGGAGTTACACATCTGGATACTTAATCTTCGCCATATTTTGTTTCTTTAGTAATAAATAGTTATACACTCGTATGAATTGGTGTGATTGTTTCTGTCTGTTTGGACAATGGAGGGATGTCTAATTTGTCTATGTAAATAGGCTGCATGTCAATAAAACATTTTTCAATTTGTTTTATTTTGAACTGTATGAATAGTGTATGTAAGGGTCTGCTTATAAAATCTTGTGTGCGTGTGTGTGTGCGCGCGCGTGCACGTGTGTGTGTGTGTGTGTGTTGTGAGAGAGAGAGAGAGAGGAGAGAGAGAGAGAGAGAGGTTGTTTGCGCAGACTTTCCACTGAGAAGGCAAAAGCACCGGAAGATGGTATGACGACTTCATGAAAGACAAAAGTTAGGGAAACGAAACCAAGTAAACGGCAGAATAAGATCTGCAGGTAACGGACCAGTGTAGCCTCCTTAGCAAATAAAACGTCTGACGCCTGCAGTTCCTGTCGATTCCGAAGCTGCTCTGGCTTCTACAGATCCAGCACGATGGAGTCGATCAGACCCAGATTGACGAATGAACAAGAAAATGACGCGGTGCCCCACCAGATTTCACAGACGTGGAGCTTGACCGTGGTCAAGCAAAGCTGAATCTATCCCTGAAATTCGTCCTCGGGTGATACAAAAGAGAAAAGGCAAGGTTCATAGCCATGCTTATAGACTCGAGAGACAAGGCTGTGAGATCGCAACTGTCCGAACTGACAACTGACAGAAAACGGAAGGTTCAGAAGGCAGTGAACATGGCGAATGAGGACCTCAAAATCCGTCACTGAAATCACACACAAACGCACGCACGCATGCACGTACGCACGCACGCACTTATGCACACGCGCGCACACACACACACACACACACACACACACACACACACACACACACACACACACACACACACACACACACACACTAACAGGCAGCGACCGGGAATAACCGAAATGAGGTGATGGTCAAGACAAAAGGTGAAGCAAAGAGAGATATGGTGACACAGGAGTAGAAGAAAGAAGAGATGCAAAGGAAACCTAGAAGGCAGTCCAGCAAGGTCAACAGGGGTAATGGACTGCGTGTGAAAATACACTCGAAAAAAGGCTCAGCTCATATGAAATATAATCCTCTTAGGATCAGCTTAATCCTCACATCTGTATATATATATATAATCCTGCTGCCCTCAAATTCAAGCCTGGTTTTATGGGAAAACCAGACGACCCTGCGTGTCCTCTCTGTCAGGGGCAAACAAATAGTGAAACATGGCCTGAGTTCAAGCAAAACAGCGCTAACTCAGAGAAGTACTATCTCCAGACACAACCAAGTAGTGCTTTCGCAAAGCATACATTCGGGAACGCTACGCTACAAGAAGCTAAATCAGCAACGTTCTACAGGACAGGAGGCTACAAATCATGGTCCAGAACAGCTGTAACATCCACAGCATGGAACCGGGGATTAATGGATGGAGTGGATGACTGGCAGTGCACAGCAGATCCTCCACAATGGGAAAACCATCCTGAGATCATCAGCAAGAGTGATACATGGCCATTTATAGTCTCGGTTTGATCAAGAGAAATGATATGGACTGAACTCACTGTTTCACATGAAAACACAATGAAGGAAGCTCACATCTACAAATCTGAGAAATATGCTAGACTAGCCAGCAGCATGAGGGAATCTGGCCTCAAAACCAAAATTATCGCCATGGAGGTTGGAACAAGGGGGTGTGCGCACACTAATCTATGATCTTATTCAACAGGTCTCGGTTTTTGGTCAGAAGAGGACCAGAACCCTGAAGACAATAGCAAAGGCAGCTGAAAAGAGTTCCAGCTGGATCTGGTCGAGGAGGGTCATCTTAACCTAGAACAAGTGTCCGATAGGTATGTGAATAAGACATCAAGCACATGGTGACTTGGCCTTGAGACACCCAACCCTTCAGGAGGTGCAGGTTCTATTCCCAGCAGCACAAACACACACACACACACACACACACACACACACACACACACACACACACACACACACACACACACACACACACAAAATCTGACAGCAGAAGGGCATCTACTAGTCACGACCTGGAGACCAAGCCGCTTAGTGTGAATGAGTTCGGGACCAAAACACTTGTCTCGGTGTGGTGTGTGTGTGTGTGTGTGTGTGTGTGTGTGTGTGTGTGTGTGTGTGTGTTGTGTTTGATGAAGACTTTCTGCTGTTAAGCTCTTCCTAGAGTTTCTGCTACACTGAAAGACCATCAAACATAGGAAAGAAAACGGCACACATTTTAGCCTGTCTTCAGAAGCATGAAAAGAACAATTTCATTTTTAAATAACATATGGGACGCAATTGCGCGTGCGCGCTCGCGCGTCCACACACACACACACACACAACACACACAACACACACACACACACACACACACACACACCTGTACACTGAGGGTGTGCACAAACATGCTCGATATTCAAGATTAGATATCCAGTAATAACAACAACCAGAGTATGAAGGATGTAAAAACATCAGCGTAGTCACAACATCAATGCGAAATATCTCGGGTATAGCAACTTACTTTGATTATGAACTGACTCAAATTCACCTGTACTACCAGGTCCCTCACACTCCCCCCCCCCCCCTCCTTCCCTTTTCATTCTCATCTTGCATAAAAAGAGTAGCCTATGTCGATATCAATCCCGAAAATAAACTTAGAAAATTTTTAAGGTTGATAAATAAAAGAAAGAAAGAAGGAAAAGGAAAAAAAAAAAAAAAAAAAAAAAGGGGGGGGGGGGGGGGGGGGGGGGAGTGGAGGCATTGCATGCCATAATAAGTTTATTCATTCGTCCGAAGGTTGTCTCTTCGGATATTCCCTTCTGTACGTTGTCCCTGTTCTTCAGCTTGCTTTTATGTAGGCTATGCCTTTTCACATTAATTTTTTGTGTGTGTGTTCAAATGATGTTTGTAGGCTGTGCCCAGCCGTCAGTTTATTCGCTGCTGGTTGTGTCTCCGCTTCAGGTTGCTCTTTTGTAAGCTGTGTCTGCATCACATTGTTCTTCTGCACGCTTTGCTGTTTTTCGAGTTTTTCTTCTACAGATGGTGCTGCTTCTCCAAGTTGTTCTTCAGTATAACGTGTCTGCTCCTTGGGTTGTTCTCCTACAGAATCAATTTCGTCGGCTTCTTCAGTTTGTTCTTCTGCGGGCTGGTCTCTTTGTTCTGTAGGTTATGATATTCAGGTGGTTCTTCTGAAGATTGTTCTGCTTCTTCAACTTGTTCGTCGATAGACTGTCTCTTTTCAGCTTGTTCTTGTAGGTTGTGTCTGTTCTTCCCCCGGCTTAAAACTACATCTCTTCTTCAGGTTGTTCTTCTGTGGTTTATTGGTTTATGCCTCTTCTGGTTGTTCTTCTGTAAGTTATACTGCTTCTTAAGGCTGTTTGTCGACAGTTTGTGCTTATTTACACAATTCTTGTAGGTTGTGCTTCTTCAAGTTGGTTTATTTCGCTTTGGGTACAGCATAATAGATACAGTACAGGGCCAGTGGAGTCTGACGCCGCTCATGATAAACAAATGTGAATTTCCCAGCGATTACTTGCATTACTAACCAGCCAGAGTACATTATATATCACTTTGATTACAATGTAACAAGAATCAATATGAAGCATTTCACTTTCTACGTAATATCACTCGATCACTATTTTACAATGCGAGTTTATTTTACCACCACCACCACCACCTTCCCTCCCATTTTCAAAATAAACCTGGTACAGTATGTGTATTGGACTTGATGATTTTTCGACAGTTTTTTTTTTTTTTTTTTTTTGGGGGGGGGGGGGGGGGGGTCCCAATCAGTTTGATTATTTTTAGTGAAAAGGGAGTGGGTTAAGAACCAACATTAACTATATTATAAATGAAAGACAAAAGCCGGGCTCTCTCTCTCCTTCCCTCCCTCCCCCCCCCTCTCTCTCTCTCTCTCTCTCTCTCTCTCTCTCTCTCTCTCTCTCTCTCTCTCTCTCTCAATGCAAACAAAAAGTGGTTTGAAGCATCGGACAACAAAGCATGCCCCATGTGTGTAGAGGGAAATAACACTGAAGACGAAGTGCATTTTGTTTTTGATTGTCCTGCTTACGCAGATATTCGAAGTAGATGTAAAATTTTCAGGGAGCCAGCTGCACAGAGGAAAGATATTATAGCAATTCTATCCAGCAAGAATGAACATAATACCTTATCATTTGCAAGATTTGTAGCAGAAGCTAGTGATTTTCGAAGAAAGAATATTACGAACAAATCGTTGAGCTAAAATCTGTGACGATGTATGAATTCACCGTCAGTGCTTACTGTGTATTTTTCATGGCTTGATGGTCAAAAACAATGGAGTACTCAGGTGTGCGGGATGAGTGAGTGAGTTTGTGCGAGTGTTTATGTGTCTGTGGTGTGTGTGTGTGTGTGTGTGTGTGTGTGTGTGTGTGTGTGTGTGTGCGCGCGTGTCTGTGTGTGTGTGCGCGTGTATGTGGGTGCGTGGCGCTGCGTGCGCATGTGCGTTGTGTGTGAGAATGCGTTTGTATACGTGTAGGTATGTGTTGCCGTCTATAGATTTGAATTTCTAGTTAAATTGTTTGAATTCTATGTTTTTCAATTGCAGATACTTGGCGCAATCTAGTAATGCAGTAATTGTAACCCCTTGCCAACAGGGCTTGTCTGCTATTGGCAATAAAAACTGTGTCAGTGTCAGTCTCTCTCTCTCTCTCTCTCTCTCTCTCTCTCTCTCTCTCTCTCTCTCTCTCTCTCTCTCTCTCTCTCTCTCTCTCTCTCTCTCTCTCTCTCTCTCTCTCTCCTATACAAGGGGTACACAAATGTAGCAGATTGAGGTTTTGGCGCACTTTCCTGTAATCAGTACAGAAAAAAAAAAATCACTATTCACTTTAAAAGCAAACAAAATATCTGAAAAATATTTCCAAAGATTATTATAAGTTATTCAGTACAATCATTCATTTTGTTATATTTCTTCGGGAAGTAAAAATTTACACTTTAAAGAAAATCTATATAATCGACGATAACAATGATGGCATGATCTGCAGCGGTAACTGGATGCAGGACATCGCGGGTCAGTGTTCCGTTTGAGCAATATATCTTAGTCGTGCTTGGCTCAATACCTTCCATTTATTTCTATCATTTTTTTTCCCCATAGAAGCAAAGGAGGCAGACAGATCGTATGAAAAGGACCACGTTAAAGTATGAATATTAAATCCTTAACTGACATCTACAGGAACCATCGAGTTCTGTATTTTGAACACAACCATTTGCTTGTGCCCAGAGTCGACTTTCACATGAAGAATTGTTAGGGTCAGACCTGGGTGAAGGATCAAGTGGAGAGGATGGGGCTTTGGCAGTTAACTGCCCGGTTTGCTGCGAAACTCATTAAACATTTTTTTAAAATGAAGTCGCCATTTTAATTGGTACATTAAACAAACAAGCAAAAAAAGCAAACAAAAACCCATGGCCAAAACAGCCGAATATCTTCCCCATCACAATGTCTCATAGTGCCAAAACTTCACCATATCCAGTATTCATGACATATATTTAGCGGGGCGCAACCCGGTAGAGTCGTCTGCATAAGGCGACCTGTGAGATGCGTGAAAACAAAACTATGTGAATCGGACAACAAGAACCGCTAAGCAACCATGGATGATTCTGACGACCAGAATACAGCATCGATTAATGTAGAAGATGAAATTCAACGCGAATTGTCCGAGTCGGACTCGGCTTCGTGCAACAGCATCAGCAACCCGTACTACGATGGTCCCAAAAGACCAGATACTAGCACCAGTGATACCCTTTGCGGACAGGCACCGTCAGTTTACCGGCAGTCAGGAGAAAACAACGAAATGGTCATTGTGACCTTTAGTTTGGGGTATTTCAGAACGTGCATAGGGTTTCTCAGACTGCTTCAGCTGGTAAGAGGATTTGTGTTGATGTACTTAACAGCTAGTGTGGTGATAAGCGATGCAAACTTTTTGTAAATTATTTTCAGAAGGAAATTGCACTCTTGATTCTTTAAAAATTTAGAAATTTGCAATGAAATATGTAATATTAGACATTTGCTGCTATATTTTAACTGGTGGAATTAATTCAGGCTTTATATGTAAGCATTCATTTATGATATATGTATAACTAATAAAAAGACACCACATTCCATCCACAGGTCATTTGCTATGGGAAAGAAGCTGACGAGGAAGAAAAATATTATTTGAATAAAATACAGAAAATATTTGCAGGCACTCAAGGCACATTAATCAAGATGCTGTATTTATAGTATATGTAGCACAAGAATGAAATGTTAGTTCACACTCCACTTCATTTGTTTGTTTTCCAATTGTGTGGGGCATCAATCATTTTTCACAACACCTTTATCAGTTAACAGTTTGCCTTTGAGAGCCAAGTTAAATGTAAATGTACCATGCTTTGTTTGAGGCTTACCATGTGTTGAGGAAAGGTTGAAACACTAAACATTCTCAACGTGTATTTAATTTGAAATCTGCGTTTATAGACACTTTTTAGGTGGGTGGGATGAGGATGGGGGAAGGGTTGAGAGGGAGGGGGGATTATTGTTCATTGTACATAATTTCCAGTTGTGTGGAGCATCAATTATTTTTCATAACACCTTTATCAGTTAACAATTTGAGAGTCAAGTAGGATGTAAATCTCGTATGTTGAGCAGCCTGATCACTACCAGTGATGTGTTAGCTCTTTGATGTACCTAGGGAGAGGTGGCAGCTCCCCATAGTTAAAGGTCATGGATATGATAGCTTAGTTGACAGGGCAATAGACTTTCGTCTTTAACACTTGAGTGAAGGTCTGCTCATCTCTCAAATCAGCTGCTCATTGTGGCCCAGGATAGTATGGTTGCAGTGTTGTGTGATGCAAGTAGTTCTCACATTTTACACGTGTAACTATGAGCTGATTTCCTTTGCCTGGGTTTTTAGTCTGATATTTCCTGTGAAATCAACAACTGGGGGGCATGTAGGATGGGTTGATTGCAATTTGACTCTCTACATCTAGACAGGCTGCCCAGTAGTCTTGAAGGCAGGTATTTAAAACACTCAGTCGTACATCCCTTACACTACAGACAGGAGATTTGCTTTCATAGGGACTTTTGTTGCAGCTGTCTGTATTTGACCAGTTAACAATCTTTTGTCTGATTTAACTGTATACGGAGTTGAGTCTGTGAACATCAATTTTTGACTGGCGGTCACATTGTCAGCAAACAACAAACTAGGGATTGACTGGACCCCATACAGATTTCAGTCTGTGAGCAGTTTGCATTTAAGGGCCTCTGGGCAATAGATGCGAATCTCATCACCCGTGATCTACAGATCATGTGTTTTTGAAGAAAACAAAATTGTGTTTTTGTTGTCATACACTGTACTTTGTAAAATTTTTGTAAGCTATAGCAGTAGAGCAGAAAATAAAAAAAAATATTATTTGTAGCTGATTGTTTTCTGCATTTATTTCATTTCATGTTGTAAGTACTTTGCACTCAGCTGGTTTTAATTGGTTTTATAGTTAACAGTCAGATTCAAAATGATACAGTTTACACCTAGGATATTGCCACTGAGACTGAAAGAATGGTACTAAAAATGGGAACCCCCCTCCCCCTCACTTGCCTTCTCTTCTCTGCTCTCCCCCTACCTCTTCACCCTCCCCGCCAAAAAAAAATTAACACATAATCTGTATGGTCTTGTTCAAAACAGGTTTTAACGCTGATCACCCTTGTGTGCCTGGTATCTTCAGGACAGAGAGAGGGGGGCTTACTCAACTTGCCATTGGAGTGGCATTTCCGCATCATGCTGTTTGTGCTGGTGTTGACATTCATGACATCTCTGATCATCATCTGTGCCAATGTCACTTCTTTAATCAATGTACTAGTCATTGAGTGGACCATTGTGGTAGGTACATCTTGCTGCGTTCTTGTAAATTTATAGTTGACCATGTGTGCAGTGTTGACCAGCAAGATGTTTTACTTGGAAGGTGGTGAAAGTAACAGATAATACCAGATAAAGAACCAAAAAACAAAATTGAGAGAGAAAATGGTTAAATGAAAGGTTCAGGGACATAATGGATGAACAAGATCTTCAGGTTAAGGGCCTCTAGAAGCATGGTTTTAGCTTTTACTTATAAACAAATTTTACATCATACAACAATTAACTTCATACGACATTCATTATGTCTTCCAGTATCCCTCCCCCTTCTTCTCTGTCTCTCTCCCTCTCCCTCTCTCTCTCGCTCTCCCTCTCTCTTGGTGACTCCTTCACTGAAGAGAAATAAATAGAAAAACAACAGAAGAAATAATGAAAGACTGAAGAAAAAGATGAATATGTAAATAAAGACATGAACAAATGCAGTACACACGTAAGGGAGAGGGAAATGCATACAGGCACACACATGCACAGAATTTCCACCGTTGCCCATCCAAAGACAACACATGACAAAAAAATATCAACAAAACTGAAAAGTGAATTATGCCTAGTTACGTCCATCCTGACCTTTTGTATGTGTGCCCAAGTGTGTGTGTGTGTATGTATGTGTGTGTGTGTGCGTGTGTGTGTGTGTGTGCGTGTGTGTGTGTGTGTGCGTGTGTGTGTGTGTGTGTGTGTGTGTGTGTGTGTGTGTGTGTGCATGTATATATTCTTGTGTGTGTAAAGATTTTTTTTTTCTTTTCATTTAAATCACCTTCTTTGGCAAGATGTAAAATGCTTATTAAGGTTTTAATGTTTTTGTGTGTGTGTGCATGTGCTTGCATGCATCCACATGTGTTTTTGTATGAATGTGTTCATGCCTGTTTGCAAAGAGGATAATGAAAATATGATTTCAAGGATCAACCTAGGTTGAGTTTTTTGCATTTGATTTTTATGATGACCTTTTTTCTTGTAATCTTTGTGCATTCTGAAATATTTGCCAGATTACAGTGTTATGTCAAGATGGAATTTTTCAAAGTTTCTTGTTATCATGATTAAGACTTTAGCTCTGTGGAGTCAGATGTTTGTTCGAGTATGATCCTAAAAGAAAATGACTTTTTCGCTCAGAATGATGGCGACTGGTTTATGTGTTTTCCAGGATATGGTGCTGTACTCTGTGTTTGCGTTTCTGTATTTGGTGGGGACATCGCTTGTCGCCAGTGCTTTTGACTTCTACCAGAAGATGAAGACCAACGTTTCTGAGCAGACAGTGCATCAGCTTGCTATTGTTGTGGTAGGTACATATATGTGCATGTGGACAGACATTGTCATTGCTTTTCGTATATTATGTCAGTTAGACTATGAATCACCCAGATCATTATCATCATCATTCCTGTGATCAGCAGGCACATGAACAGCAGCTATTGTTGTTCTTCTTCTTCCAGTTTTATCACGCGCAAGCCACTGCTGAGCCCTTGATTTACGCTACAAAAAGCCAGTTTTCATGGCTTTTTGCAGAGTCCTATGATCTTGCGGTCCAGTCAAAATCTTGGCTGGATATTTTGAAGAGACTTGTTGGTTTTTGTGTATGAAGAATTCTGAAGCAGAAGTTGTTCATTGATTCAGAAAGTTAAAAAAAAAAAAAAAGAAGAAGAAGGAAATTTAAGTTTTCATTGACTTTGATTATGGTGGATCAGACAAAAATGCTTTTGTGTGAGGCACTGCTTGAAGATGTACATACAGCAGAAAATTGTTGTATCAGGGTAAATGTTGGTACGTTTTAGTAACACACTGACCCGAGTTTCAAGGTGTCAGATGGAAAGTTGTGCGTCAGGGACGCACAGTTCTGTGTAATAATTGACGCTGGGTCAGAGTATTTCTTCAGATAACCCTCGATTTTGTACTGTTTTCATAAAAATACTAACATGATTTTGTTGCTCTATCAGATAAGTTTGAATTCACACAAAATGGGGTATCCATGATCAATCAGGTCATACAATATTATTCCTGAAATGAATTACTGTACTCATGGCATTTCAGGTCCAGTAGACAAATGGTGAGTAGTTCCTGTCTCCTGGTGTGTGCTGGCCCATTCCATGTTCCCCTTATGCACCAAACTTGGACATGGATTGTATACCTGTGTATACATGTATCTATGTAATAAGAGAGAGCGAGAGTATTTTTAACAGTTTAAGCCCATGTATTCCGTTCAAAAAGATGCATCATTTATGCATATATGTCTTTTCATGTTGTGTTTCAGGTGATGGGATACATCTGCATGGTCATGTATGGACTGATGGCTCTCCTCAGCTACCGTTTTTGGCGTGTTCAGTATCGGCTGTATCAGCGACGCAAACTTCTCGAAGAGGATGAGATCGATCTCTGAGGTAGATCTGGCAGTACTGGGAGAGCTGAGAGCTGCCACAAAACAAACTCGTTCTCTTTGAAGCCTTGATGTGTGAGGCACTGTGCTTCACAGACATGATCTGCTGCCATGACACACTAGTCTCACAATGAAGAGGTCATTGTCAATTTCCCAATTGGTAAGTCAAGAGTCTGTCTCAGTGTGTGCGAGTGAAGTGAAAAAGAAAATCAAACAGGTATATGGTTGAAACGAAAAAAGAATGGTGAAGATGTGCTGTAGATGTACACATCAGCTGCGCTTGAGGTGCTCAGATCTGATGAGTCCAAAGATTCGTCTTGGCTACATGATGAGAAACTGGTATGTGATGATGGCGATTCCCTTGGCCTTTACAGGCGCATAAAATCACTTCAACGCTTCTACTGAAGTGTGCGAGGTGCAGCCTGTGTCACCTCTTTCTGTGTTTGTAAACTAATGATAAACAGACAAGTTCTATGTATACAGAACTTAGTTATTAGAATGTGTCGCCAGTTTGCATCAGTCAAAAAGAACTTGGAAGGTAGAGGTTTAAGAAATATGAAAAATACAGTGTGTGGGGATTTTGAATGAGAGGGAGTGGAAAAAATAGATTCAGATTCTCATGGAGTAGGAAGAAGAGTCTCTCACATAATTTAAAGAGAAGAAAAAAGAGGAAAAAGCAAAGGCAAGACAGTAACAAACAGTGGTATCAATAATTGAATTCTGTGACCATGTCGTTGATTTCATTGTTTGGTAAATGTTGTGTCTTCTTTCTTCATGATTGATGTCATTTGAATGAAGCTTTACATGGATAGTGGGAGGAAAACGTGATTAAAAGTTTGCCAAAATCCAGCTGCTGTAATTCAGCGTTTGGTGTCATGGACTGATGACATGGACTTTGAATCCCATAAACATTCATGAAAGATGTTGTATCATTGTTATTATTATGGAGTTTTCTGTCCTGACTGGCGCCTTGTTCAAATCTCTGACCTACATTGCGGATGCCCGGTTTTCCTGAATCTGGTAGATCCCAGGATATGTTGTGAAAGGAGCGTAGAATACAGCCTGGCGATCATGTGGTCTTCAGCCAAGCTGGATCCAGATAAAGTCATTATGTTAATGTCATCATCTTCATCTATTATCTTGAAAATGTTAATCTAAAACATGTGTCCATGCTTTTTTCTGTCATGATAATCTCTTTTTGAATCCCCTTTCAATTTCATGCATGTAAATCTGTAAGTTTATGTCAAGACTTCTGTCTGGCGCACTCATGGGAATGATCAGTGGAGAGAACTGTGACGATTTCCATTTCATTCATTCATGAGAAAAGCCATTATTATTCTCAAGACTACTGTAGGATATTTTGATGGTGATGGCCAATTGTCAGTGGCCAGTGCAGTGATGATTGTTCTGTCTCTCTGTGCTATTATATATTGTTCTGTACACTTCAGTGTGGGGCACCTATGACTGTGGATGGAGTTAAGAGAGAAAATGAAGAGGAAAAGATTATGATACGGTGTTTAGAGGATGGAGTCATCGAAACATTATTGTTTTCAATATGATTACAGGGTGTTGAGAGAATGGTAACCTGTTTATTGTCACTGACAAAGAGCCATTGTTCTCAATACCATTAGACAGTGTGGACCCATATATTGTCATGGACCGGAGAACCTGCAGGATGGAACGTACTCTCTGTGCAGATTTTTTTTAGCCTTGTACCCCTGGCACGTTTGTGTCAGGGATGTCCTGATCCTATCTTCCTGAGCGCCCTCTCTCTCCCTCTCCTTTTTTTTTTTTTTTTTGCTGGTATGGAAGGTGAGGGCACACTCATTGCTTAGAAATTGGTGGGGCAAGGTTGACAATGCCCCTGGCCGGGTCTACAGATCCTCATTCTAGCTGGTTCCGGGGTTTAGGATGATTCACTTCTTTTTTTTTTTTCCCCTTTCCTCTGCACCCTAATAACCAAAAGCGCAGAATCATCATCACGTTATTGATGGTGGCTTCTCAGTGGAAGAAGAAGTAGATGCCATTGCTGTTCTCAAAACTATTAGAGGGTGGTGTTTTCTCAGGGACCATAAACAATTGTTCTCAGTACTATTAGGGGTGTTGACCTGGGTATTGTTACTAATTGTGCTATTATCGTTCATGACACTACCTGTGTATTGTCATTGAACACTAAAACTGTTATTAGTCTCTGTACTATTAGAGAGAGTTGACATGTATATTGTCACTGATCAATGAAGCTGTTATTATTCTCTGTACTATTAGAGGGAGTTGACATGTATGTTGTTACTGATCAATGAAGCTGTTATTATTATCTGTACAATTAGAGGGAGATGACCTGTACATTGTCACAGCAACTATTATTATCAGTACTACTTGAGGGAGTCGACCTGTATATTGTCACCGACTAACAAAGCTGTTATCATTCTCAGAACTGTTAGAAAGTGTTGACCTGGGTATTGCACTGACCAATGAAGCTATTATTTTTCTCATTAATATTAGATGGCATTGACTGGATATTATCTCTTACCAATGAAGCTGTTATTATTCTCAGAACTATTAGAGGGTGTTGAGCTAGGTATTGTCGCTGACCAGTGAAGCTATTGTTATTCTCAGTCCTGTTAGAGAGTGTTGATCTGGATGTTACCATTGACCAATGAAGCTATTATTTCAGTCTATTAGAGGGAGTTGACCTGTGTGTTGTCACTGAGTGGCTAACTAAGAGCCATTGTTCTCAGTACGATCAGAAGATGTTGACCTAGGTATTGACATGACCAACAGAGCCATTATTGTTCACAATACTATAAGAGACTGCTGACCTGCATATTATCGACCAGAGAAGCCATTAGTGTTCTCTGTATCGTTACAAGATGGTCAGAGGGTGATGGCCTGTGTTCCATCGGTGTCCAGTGCAGTGATAGTAGTCCTCAAAATTTTCATACAGTGTGTAAAGGATGGTGGCTTGTGTGCCACTATGGAAACATCATACTCTCATTTTCGTTAGTTTGAGGTAACATAGAAAATGTTTCTTGAAAAACTGATTTACAGCCACCTTCTGCCATGGGGCAGTGGTTGGCATCATGGACTTCGGGCTGAGAGTCTTGGGTTTGATTCCCATCAGAGACATTTATATTTGTATGATTGCCCAGAGTTAAGTTTACTGTTGGCTCCATTGGAAAAACTGGAACCACACAGTCAAGTTTCATCCACTTAATGTATGCATCTTCAAGAATGTTGCTCAGATTTGCTGACCAACACTGCAGGTATCTGTATCTGTTGGGCCTGGTTGATGCCAGGATGCATTATGAAAGTAAGCGTAGAATACAGTCCTGTCATACAGTCTCAGACCAGATTGGAACTTCATCCTTATTGATGAGCATTGAAAAAAAAAAATCTGTGGCCCTTCATGCTCTGCTGTCAAGCTGACCTCAGTTTTGATTTCTTCACCACATCTATTTCCCCGTGGTGAGTTCAAGAGTCAAGATGGCTGGAATTGACGAGATCATGGGGACTTGGTGGACGCACATGTTAGTGCCATCTGGAAGGGGAAGCGCATTCACACAGACTCTGCGACTAAGCAGTTATTATCATTAACACGGGGTTTAGTAGTGATGTCCTGCATATGTTGGATCAGAACAGGCACCACCGAATACCACCGATGGTATTGGTGGTATTCAGTGGTGCCTGTTCTGATCTTGGCAGCGGTGCAGCGTCTGCTCTGGTGGGTTGCCACGTGACATCGACTCTGTGGATTGCTGGTGCTGTGACAAGCCAAAGTGTGACTGTGGATGGAGAGCTGGGATGAGCAGTGCAAGGACAATGCCACCAGAGTGGTGCAGATGAGACAGACAAGAAAAAAAAAAAAATAAACACCTATCCTTCAAGAAAACCGGGACTTAAACAAAAAATATCAGCATGTATGTTTGTCATGTAAGTGATGTATGCATAGCACAGTACAAGATTTTCATGGTTGTAAATCAGTGTATTTTCAGGCAATAAGAATGTTCTTTTTTATGAACGAAACTCTCGTAGGAACAAGGGTTTTTTTTTTTTTTTTTTTTTTTTTTTTTTTACATCTTGGTTGGTGTAAGCCTAAGATTAATTGTTTTTCCATCAGGTTAATGTCTCAAAAGGAAAGGTTTTCAAAACTGAAACAAGAGTGTTAGCTATATCACATATTTAACATCAACCATTTCAGTAATGTACTAGATAGTTCAAAGCTAGACAGTTTGCAGCATATCGACTTAAGAAATTTCAGTTGGTTACTGACAGTTACTTGGATCATAATGTCACCATTGGTTTCGGACAGTTAGTTGGATTTGAACAGCCACCAGGGATTACGGACAGTTAATCAGATTTAAACATATGGACAGTTAGCTGGATTAGAACAATCACTATTTGTTGTGGACAGTTGGTTATATTAGAACAATCACCATTGGTCACAGACAGGTTGTTGGATCAGAGCAGACACCATTGGTTATGGACAGTTAGTTGGAATAGAACAAACAGCATTGATTGGATGGGAAGTCACCATTGGTTACAGACAGTTTTTTTCTTTTTTAGATCAGAATAGTCACCTTTGGCAATGCACAGAGAGTTGAACAGCCACCATTTGTTACAGACAGTTAGTAGATCAGAGCAGTCACTATTGCTTATGGACAGTTTGTTGGATGAGTACAATCACCATTGTTTATAAAGACAGTTAAAAGATCAGAATAGTCACCATTGCTAATGGACAATTCGTAGACAAGAATGTTGCCACCATTGGTTACAGAGAATTATTAGATCCAAGCATCATTATTGGTTTTTGGACAGTAAGTGGGATCAGAAAAGTTACCATTGTTTAAAGAAAATGAGTAGATCAAAACAGTTACCACTGATTATGGACAGTTGATAGATCAAAACAGTTACCACTGGTTATGGACAGTTAGTAGATCAAAACAGTTACCACTGATTATGGACAGTTGATAGATCAAAACAGTTACCACTGGTTATGGACAGTTAGTAGATCAAAACAGTTACCACGGATTATGGACAGTTAGTAGATTAAAACATTTACCACTGATTACGGACAGTTTGTAGATCAGAGCAGTCATGGATAGTCAGATCAGAACATTAGTCATGGACAGTAGATCAGAAGTCACCATTGTTTACAGACATCTGGTAGATCAGTTGGTTAGGGACAGTTAATTGGATCAGAACAGTCATTATTGAAAACAGACAACAGATCTGAACAGTGATCAGCGGGGTTATGATTGTTGGTTTCATGGCTTCAGCATTGATTGCTGCTCTCTGTGGACTGCAGGATGATTGTTGGTTTCATGGCTTCAGCATTGATTGCTGCTCTCTGTGGACTGCAGGATGATTGTTGGTTTCATGGCTTCAGCATTGATTGCTGCTCTCTGTGGACTGCAGGATGATTGTTGGTTTCATTGCGTCAGCATTGGTTGCTGCTGTCTGTGGACTGCAGGATGATTGTTGGTTTCATGGCTTCAGCATTGATTGCTGCTGTCTGTGGACTGCAGGATGATTGTTAGTTTCATGGCTTCAGCATTGATTGCTGCTCTCTGTGGACTGCAGGATATGACTGTTGGTTTCATGGCTTCAGCATTGATTGCTGCTCTCAGTGGAATGCAGGATGATTGTTAGTTTCATGGCTTCAGCATTGATTGCTGCTCTCTGTGGACTGCAGGATATGACTGTTGGTTTCATGGCTTCAGCGTTGATTGCTGCTCTCTGTGGACTGCAGGACCAAGACTGCCTGGAGAGTACCCATGTGCAGTTCTGCACAGGAAATTTGGGGTACGCAGCATGAGAAGCACACGCCTGAAAGGATACAACAGATAGGACAAATCAATGAATGAATAAGAATGTGCCATACGACTGCCAGGTGTGTTTTGTTTGCTGGGGAATAACAGTTGATGAACAGATCAGTCTGGACTTCATGCACACTTTTGCTGTCACTGGTGGAAACTTGACTTACAGGGGATACTGTGTTTTGAGATGTTTCTATGTAACTTATGTCTTTAAATGTCTTTCATGTGCTGATATTGTTTAATCACCATGATGTCTTGCTTGCATATGTATGGGTATCTTTATTTTCTGTTGTGAAATTGATCATTCCTATGTTTAAATTGAATGATGTCTTGTTGGTAACATACATTGCACCCCCTCCACCCAAAAAAAAACCTTCTCAAGCCCCCTTCCCATCCCCTCACCTCCAAGATCATTTGAACCATCTGTGTTCATATTCTGCTTTTCACACTCAATTGATTTGGAGACCTAAGTGCATGGTATCCATTCTTGACTGTAATGTGCCAGTTCCAGCTTGTAAGAATAACCAGGTGAGCTATGAAACTCCTCACGGAAGCTCATTGTAATATACTGTTTATGTTGCTCAACAAGACTGTCTCTGTCTTCCTCCACATATAGGTTCGGTGCCGTAGTGTTCAATCATCTAACCATAATTCTGTCTGTCATCTGACTTCAGAAAACCTGTAACAAGAGCATTTTTCTTTAGCATTACATATTAGCAGCCTATTGATGTTTTTTTTGTGTGTGTGTGTGTGTTCATCTGTCTGTTTTTGAAGAGGTCAGTGTGGTTTTTAGTAAATCATCATGCCTGTGATTATGCCTGAAGCCAGCAGTCGTGAACATATTTTGGCGAAGGTGTGGGCCACACACGAACACATGACCAGAAGACCCTGCCAAAGTGAACCCTGTGAACTAAATCAAAAGGAACCAGTGTGTTTCCATGTAAAGTTAAGATCCTATCTGTCTCCGTAAATGTCAGTGTCTTACCAGATCTTTTTCCACACAAACCTGTCATACTTCCTGTTGTTACTGAAAACATTGTCTTCTGATCCTTCCACTGATAACAACAGATGATGACAACAGTGTTCCACTGCTGAGTGTGGTGCTTCTCACACCAGCCTTTTCTAGTTTTCCTTAGCTACACTTGATTCAGTCCAGGGTTTTCAACATGTTCTGGTCTGTTGGCCCACATTGCCTGCCATGGGGAAAATGGCATACAGATTTGGAAAACGGTTCTGTTCTTGAGCAGGATGAAGCTGCTGATGAGAACTGTTGGTACAACATTTTGTGAAAAATGAGAATTGATATGTGTGTTTCTGTTATTTTCTTCTTTTTTTTCTTCTTCTTCCAAGAAGGGTATGAGGTGATCTCTTTTTTTTTTTCCCACAGAATCGGCATGCCTGTATGTTAAATACAGATGTCCATTCGAAGTACGCAATGTTCATTCTCTTTATTTCCCTTTTCCTTTTTTTTTTTTGGCCTTGGGAAAAAGCAGAGCACTTGTCAGCTTGTGTGTGTGTGTGTTGACAGATCTGAAAAGGGGAAGTGAAAACATTTGGATGTTACCTTTCTAGTCAGCTTGTGTGTGTGTGTTGACAGATCTGAAAAGGGGAAGTGAAAACATTTGGATGTTACCTTTCTAGTCAGCTTGTGTGTGTGTGTTGACAGATCTGAAAAGGGGAAGTGAAAACATTTGGATGTTACCTTTCTAGTCAGCTTGTGTGTGTGTGTTGACATCTGAAAAGGGAAGTGAAAACGTTTGGATGTTACCTTTCTAGTCAGCTGTTCCCAAACCTGATTGCCGGCACCGTCTTTAAGTGTGGCCGGTCATGAGAAAGAATATAAAGGGTTTTTCATGCGTACATGAACTTTGTTGACTTTAGCTGTGGTTTTTCATGGGAAAATGTGCAATATTTTTAACTTGTTTATTTGTGTGTTCTGGCTTATGTTTTTCAACATTACATATGAAATCATATTAGTATTTTTTCATATAGAGTACTTTGACTTATTTGCTTGTTTGAGAGGTCTACTTTTAATGATTAAATCTTTCTGTCTACATATCTGTCTGTCTGAGTGTACGTTTACCTACCTAAATCTGTGTGTGTATCTATCTGTCTGATTGTATATATACACATGAATTTAAGACTAAGTCATGTAGCCATCATTTTAAGGCTATTCTTTTTAGAGTCATTACATGAGCGAAAAGACTTTCTTAAGAGCACACAAGCATGCTGTGATCTACAATACTCAGCAGAATTCGTATGGAGTATGGCGTGTAATGAAATTCGTCATGTGAGAAAGAGTTATCCTTCTTGTTCGCTACTTATTGTTTACTATTCCCTACGTCATTTAAGATTTCCTTTCGCTGGGCATGATATTGAAGAACAAATGCCATTGTTCTCTACCATCAACAGGGAGAATTTTAATAAATAATGGTCTCAGCTGTGAGTGAAACTGTAAACCAGTAGTTGACAGTTACATGTATTCAAGCTGTTGCTAGTTGGTACTTTAGAGCTGATTTCAGCTGCCAAGGAAAAGATTCATCAGTTGATGAATTGGAGAATGTTGTGCATTCTTTTTTTATTTTGCTATGATTCCATTTTAACCACAGTTAAACATGTATGCACAGGGCAACTTTTAATGTAAAACATAACTGAAATACATTGGTCATTTGATGTCTTGTTTTGTAGAACTTATAAACCTTGTAATGAATGAGCCTGAATTGAAGCCTTGCTTTTGCTGATGTCGTCTGCCCTGTTCCTAGTCATTGTCATGGATCTAGCTCTGCGAAGGATGTTTACAAATCAAAACCAGTAACAACCATAAGTTCTCTATGTTTGAGCACTGGTCTACATTGTGCAATTATCAAAACATCCGTTGGGTCTTTCGTAAAACACAGCATGTGGATTAAGATAAGATATATATCTTACCACTTTTATGATTTTTCATAGGTAGTTGTTGTCATTATTTGAGTTTGTAATTGAACAGATCAGATTTTTAACTTAGCAACTGCAAACCAGGCTATCTGAAAGAAATACACGGACCTGTCGGTCATCGTCCACTATCAGTCATCTCTGTCCAACCTGTTTGTCACAAGACTTGCATAGTGAGGTGACTGCAGGCAGAAATCTAAACAAATTTGAAAAATTATTGATAAAGCTCTGCCCCAAAACCGTTGACAAACAAATATTGAATGTTGACTGATTTAATGCCCATCTTGCGCCGAACTGGATGAAGATAAGTGATTGCTCGTTTATTTTCGTTGTCTTGAGTGTTGTGTATCTTGTCTGAAGAAGACCTAAGAGGTCAAAATGCATTGTGTTTTGTCTTGTGATTCATTTGTCAGTGTTTTTTTTGTGGAGCTTTATCAATAATTTTTCAAATTTATTCAAGACGTGCAGTTTATTTTGCTTGTATTTGGGTTTGTCACTTAGTGTCCGTTCCTGCACCCCCTCTCCAGTCAGTGAGTTATGGATCTGTCTCTTTATGTTTTGAGGCTTCCCTCCACCTTCTCCCAACCTTCCCCTGTATGGTTGTTGGTTTTTCTTTTTGTTCCCGTCACTGATTTGAGTTGGCATTGTCTGAGAGCAGGCCGTAGAATGGTAAGATACAAGCGGGGGTCACCAATGGAAGAAAAAGGAGTTTCCAGAGGTAAATGGTGTTGCCAAGATGTCTGTGTGTTCATGTACTTTTTTTCCAGTTTTCTTTATATTGAAATGCCACACATTGGGTGTACATACCCCCCCCCCCCCCCCCCCCACACACACACACACACACGCACGCACCAAATGTCTGGAAAACTTGAAAACTGAAAGTGTGTTGCTGTTGTAATGAAACTCAGATGATTTCTTTTTATTTGCATTTTCCTAATTGACATTTAAAAAAAAAAAAAAAAGTCTTTTCAAACATACGTATGATGGTTTATTTTAATCAAGATGTGAAGTTACGAAGTGTCAGACTATACATTTTTATTAGTAAGTCATTTTTTTTTTAACCCCCAGCTTTTTTTCTTTTCTTTTCTTTTTTTCTTTTTTGCTATATTTCAAAATGTCTGTGCAATATTTGTTTGTTAATCGCTGGTCAAGTTTTATCAGAATTATTTCATGAAGTGGCTGAAATTCTGAGGTGGAATTAGAAACTTCAGTCTTGGGGCACAACTTGATGACCAGCAGGATGTCCTTGGATCTCTCCAAATGCAAGATGTGATGGTCCTTGAAAACTTTATTCTGTGTGCTTTTTGTAGGCTATTTTCTCTACGCTTTTTTGCCATTGTGGGTCAAGTTTCTAACATGCTTTATAGTGGTTTCCATCATGTGCTGGTATTGTTTTTAATTTCAAACCAACGTTTATGAACAACCACTTTGCATGCATGATTTTTTGGGTGTGGACACAGGGGTATATATGAAGAGAGTACACTTTGCCCATGAATGCATATCAAGCCATTGTTATCCACCTGATTGTCTGACCCTCTATGTTTGAATTTACATGATTTTGCATTTTCATACTGCTTTGCATAAAGAAATAACTCGGAAGTTGTGTATTTCCTTTAAATTAGAGGAAGTCCAGTCTGAGAGTGGAAATCAGTTAACTGGAAAGTGTCAAGTAAGGAATTTCTTACTTTTGGGTGGGAAAAATCGTTCCTGTTTTTTTTCTTTTTCAGAGTGTAATTTTTCTCATATTATCAGTCCAAACAAATGCCTTATCCCCACACGGCATGGAACATTGCCAAAACATCAGGATCCTCCCAAAAGTAAAATTGGGAGAGCAGGGAGCTAACTTCACCTCAGTTCCTAGATAGACATCCAGAGTGATTGCCCTTAGTGAGTTCACATCAATGCGCCGAGGTAGGCTTGAGCCAGCTGAACTGACTACTTTTTCTCGATGGAGGAGCACACTTCTTTCAACCGCGCGAGTTTCGCCTTCGTCCAGCTATGAATTGCCACAGTTTAAATTCGCCTTTCCCACTAGTGGGGAAGATTTTTTTTGGCTCATACAGGGGAATTTCGGCCGATAATTCCCATGCTACTCTCGCTCGCTGCATCACTGAAAAAAAAAAAAAAAAGTCGTCGTCGTCATTCCCCAAAGTTTCACTCAAGCCCACTTCGAAATCGTCGTCTTCTGCGGCTTTTCGGATTTATCCGTCCATGTCAAAAGTGGTTCTCTATAGCAGACTCACATGAGCTGCCTTTTCTTATGAAATGTACTGCATTTGCGCCGTGCAACTCGTGCGAGGGGTGGTCCGGTGCTACCTCTCATATGGTGCCCGATTTCGATCTTCGCGTTCATTTTGAAGACGGTCAACAGGTTTCGGCAAGAAAAATAGCCGCTTCTCCAAGCCACACTCATTCAACAGCGGTCCTGAGGTCAGTGGAGACGGGCCAACGTCTTCCCCTTTCCGTTCCGCGCTCTCGACCCCTCAGCGTCTTGTAGTGGAAGAGGAGCGAGCTAAAGGGCGATCCTCTGATTCTGGATGGGAGGATGGGACGTTGTCACTGTCAGACATTTGAAAGGAAGGTAGGCCTATGTTCAGTGCGAGAGCGGGAGACCATGTCTCGGATGAGGAAGAAGAGGTTGTTTTTTTTGTTTTGATTTGTATTATTTTTTATGTTGATGATTACCATGACGGTGTTCATGTGTTGAATTCAGAATTTTCACTAAGGCCGCTGTTGATTTTTTTAAAGTGTATCTTTGTACAAGCACAATAATTCACACAACAGTAAGGGGGGAGGGGGGTGTGTGATAGAAATGTAAAAAAAAAAACCCCGCAGTGGCCATAATTGTAACAGATATAACACTGAAAACAAGGGTTAAAAAAAAGTACCTGACAGGCATGCAAAAAGAGAGAGTATATGAGGCAAGCCAGGTGTATTTTGAAAGTTGACATATTTTGGTTTCTAATGTATTTTAGTTTATAAAGGTTCAGTACAATTTCCACTGGGGCTGTGTGTTGGGTGACATAACAGTTCTACTACTAGAGGGCTGTCAATAATACTATTAATAGTAAAGTGTACAAGGTCAGCATGCATTTATAATTCAGTCCGAGTCTGCAAACATCAGCTTATCTGGAACCATCTAGAAATAAAATCTTCATATACAAAAATCTTTTGAGCAATACACTCATCAGTTCTATTTCTATATTTAGAAAAAAAAGGAAAAGGCCACCACTGGTATGGCTAAGCTTGTAATTCAGGGCACTCTCCATTCTTCGCTTCATGCATCCTTCTCCACACCCACACCCGCACGGGGTTCATCAATCATGTCAGGGAACCTTTTTTCTTTTTGAGGACTGTTTCAGGCAAAATTATTCATACATGTCTGTCGACCGGAAGTTTCAGTTTCAGGAGATGTATAACCATTCACTGGTTGATATGCAGTATGCCTTTTAATTTTATCCTATACATTTCCTTTTTATTGGTTAACCCACTTTGTGTGTTCTGTCCTAAAATCTTTCAGTCATTGAAGTTTCGAATGTGGCATTGAACACACTAATTCATTCCCGTGCCTTTCAGCCATTTGACTAAGCCCAGGTTGGTTTCGTTTTTAATGATTATTATTATGAAAATTTATACGCATAATAGTGCTGTTGGCATTTACAATAACAAGAACATACATCAAATTGCAAGCCAAATATATGAGAACAAAAGGCAATACCACAAAACACAATCTGCAGTTGCAAGCTCGCTCCGCATCACATGTACCACAATCCAGCTTTCGACATCTCACAATGAATCTCCACCCATAACTCATCCATCAAACAAGAAAAGTTAATATTGGATGAACAAATTCAAGTAACCAGACGCATAGAATATGCCAGAAAATGGCACCATCACATATTTGTATGTATATTATATATATCAATCTGATGAGAAAAGAAAAAATGTTCATGTTTGATTTAAAAGAGGCCAGAGAGGCAAAATATTTTGAGTTGATGTGGGAGATTGTTCCAATTATGAGGCCTGATAGGCAAAGGCACACTGACCTAACGTTTTAGTATTTGTTAAACAAAGGGAATGTGGAAGAGATGAGAATCAAAAGATGGAATTCACGGGATGACTATACAAGTGCAACAGATCAGAAATTAAGGACAGGAGGATTGAAAAGATCTGTAGCAGACAGATGCAGCTTTGCTGGAGATTCTTTGCTGAACAGGGAGCCAGTGAAGAGAATGCAATAATCGAGAAATATGGTTTAATGTAAATGAGCAAAAGATGAGGCGGGCAGCATGATTTTGAACTTTCTGAAATTTCTTGATGAGACGACATGGGGAGTCTGACAAAAGAGCATTATGATAATTATTAGCGTAAACAAGAGAGCACAAATGTGCAAATAAGGCTGAAAGGAGATGATGGATGGAAGCAATGTGACAAGAGTGCAAGAAAAATTAGAATGACATTAGTGACGACATGCTGTTGAAAGAGTTAGATCCAGTATCATGCCAAGGTTACAAGTAGAAGAAAAAGTGATTGATGAATCAGTGATGTCAAAAGAAGATGGAGTAGAGGGATGATTCAAAAACTTTGATGGACAGATCAACATTTTGGTTTTGTCTTCATTCAGTTTGTCAGACATTCAGTTTTTGACGTGAGAGACACAAGATTGAATGCTTCCTGTCATTGTCAGAAGACCATTTAGAGGTCAGAAATATAAAGCTGATCTTCATAAAGAGACTGGGATAGAAAATGTAAAGTTGATTTACAATAGTGGAGACATGGTAAGTGTATTAAATGAAACTGACACTGTGACAGGACTGGCCCAAGCACTGAGCTTGGGGCACACCGTAAAGTAATGGAATTGGGCTGGAAGTAGAACCATTGTCAGAAACGACTTGATGACGATCGTTAATGTGCAGTGAAACCAGTTGAGGGCTGTATGAGCGAGATGAAAAGAGTCGTACAAACTGGGGAGAAGGATAGAATGGTTGATGGACTCAAAAGCTGCAGAGAGGTCTTGCAGAGAGCGAGTGATATTTTGTCAAGGGCAGTCATCAAGTCACTGAAAATTTTAAGTAGAGTGATTTCAGTACTATGGTCAGTGCAGTAGGCAGACTGAAGAGGGTAAACAAGATTGTTAGAATGAAGATGATCTATAAGCAGTGGAAGAACAACTTTTTCAGTGATTTTGGCAAAGAAAGGAAGATTCGAAACAGGTCTGCCGTTCTTTAGATATTCAGGCTCAAGATTAGACTTTTTATGAAATGGAGCATGAATGACTGCCTCTTTGAAAGAGGATGGAAATAGAGTGTGCAGAGTTATTTATGATCATGTTGATGTGAGCAAGGAGTAGTATGAATGAAGAAGCAGCTGAGAAAAAAGCCAGGAGTTAATCAAGTTCACAGGTTTGACAAGTTCACAAGTTTTAATGCCAGATTTCATTATCCTTTGCACAAAGGTTTCAAATACAGGATGAAAGTAAGTAAGAAGAGTCTCACTCCCAGAGAATGGGGGAACAGAAAAAGACTTAGGATTTTTAGTCTCGGAATGTAAGAAAGTTCTGAGGTTGGTGATCTTACCAAGAAAAAAATTGGAAAAGTTCTATGGAAGATCAGATAGTGGAAGATTAGAAGGGAGTGGAGAAAATCGGATTTTTCAAGTAGCGTGTTAGTAATGTCCTTTGTCATTAATTTGCGAGTCCATCTTTTTGGTCATGCCATAAATTTCATTTTTGAGTGACTAGTGCTGCTACTTGATTGTCAAATAGCCTATGCACCCGCTTCACAATCCGTTCAGTGATAAGGTAGCATGTATAATATTCTTCCAAAATTCCTGTAGTGATGTCAACAGTCTAAATAAATGAGTTTGGTGCACTAGCCTAATAATTTTTCCTTATTTCACCCTGTCTCTATCTTATTACTGTGCTAGGTTTGTGCAGTGATATATGAGTATGAAAGGGGTAAAAAAGAAGAAAAGGGAAGAAATTAGGATCTCTTAAACGTAAGTTCAGGACCCTTCAGTGTTTGGTAATTTCCCATCTGTAGGTCTCTGTGAGGTGCAAGAGCTGGCTGGTTCTCCTCTTTTTCACATTTTTCAGTCTTTCTTCAGTTGGAGGCCATTACGTCTGTTTTTTTTTTTCCTTTTTTAATTGGATCTAAGCAAAGACCATGCCTGTTTTGCCCGTAATAACATATGTCCATATTCATGTACCTACCCTGCCAATTTTTATTGCCTTGTTTTGTTTGTATATTTATCATTTTTTTGTCTTGGCTTTTGGTTCAAGTTGCCAGGAATATGATTGAATCATTGTTTTTTTTCTTTTATGTTTTGGGTACCAGAGTTATTCCCAGTTGACACATTCAGCAGTCTACTCTTTGGGTTGTCTTTTCCTGATCTCGCTACTGCTTTGTCCTTGATTTGACCTGTTTTTGATCAGTTTGACCTTTAGTTATCTAGGGAGAGGGGGGACTATGCATTTTACCTCCAGATTATTGAGAGATCATTTCTCAATGGCTGTTTGAGGCTCCAGAATTGAGTTGTTGGTTGGAAACTGTTTAGACATTCTCATGAGATGAGGGCGGTGACATCTCTAGCGAGCATGCTCCCACTATCCTTTTTGATATGCAGTCTTTTATTTGGACAGGAAAGTATGACAAAAAGGAAAGTACTTCTATGATATATACTTACCTGTCCAGACACTAGGATGCCTTTCCACTTCCCCATTAAGTCAGAGACAAGGTTGGGAAACTGACTTAATTCAATCATGGCACGTTGTAAACTAAGGGCAATCACTCTGGATTTCTGTCTAAGGATTGAAGCAAAGTTAGTGCCCTGCTCTCCCAATTCTATTTTTGGGGTGGATGGGGGTGGGGATCCTGATCTTATCGTGATGTTCCACACCAAGTGTGGTGATAAGGCATTTGCTTGCTCAGGTAAGGATATCGTAAAACTATTTTCAGTAATACTTGCTTTGTTCTTTTCTATCATGTGACTGTTTTTTTTTTTTTATTATGTGATGTTTTTTCCCATGTGTTTGACAATGTTTTGTGTGGTTGGCTAGGCTATAATGATTAAAACTTGAAAACCTGACTGAGCAATCGAGAAAAAAAAATCTCTGCAGGTAAATTTACCATGGTTTTGTTGCTGTCCCTTTTCAGTACTTTTCAACAGTTTGTGACAGTATTCACATAGCTTTCAAGGCCAAGTCCTTGCACCTGATACAAGAGCCTGTTTCAAGCTCTTTGATGGTCTCTGAGGGGCTACCAAAGCACTTCAAACTTGGTGCTTTTCTTCAGCTTCAGGGAGGGAGCAGAGCCTCCAGGACCCCCTGACCTGGCTGTTTTTGCATCCTGCTAGGGCTTGGGTAGCCCCTGGACCCTGGCCACATTCCTTGTTTTCTAGCTAGGAAACTGTAACCCATATAGACATGCTTTTAAGTAGTTTCTCACTCTAGAAATAATTTTGGAATGTGCAGGGGAATTGTATCAAATGAACTGATCTCCAACTAGATTGAAATAATTGAGTTTTTGTTCAGTAAATATTCTGTAGAAGTCTGTGAAATGTAAAAGTGATTTATTGAATTTTGCGCTTAAAAGCAGTCATTCAGTATACAAATCTCACTTTAACTTTTTGTCAGCGAGGCATTCCATGAATATATGTTGCTGTTATTTACTGAAAGTGGCAACTGAAAATGGCTACTTGTTTGAAATTTCTACATTTGGGGTAAGATAAGATAATGTTGCTTATAGCCCAGCCGACCGCAAAGGGCCACATCAGGGCTGTCACCATGTTAAAATCAACTCACAAGTCATTCAGTGTAGTCAATACTAAATTTACTAATCATTCTCAGGTTTATGATCCAGCCGACCAGGGAGGCCACATCACGGCTGTGAGGAAGCTGACATTCAGAACTATGTAATAATCACAGTGCCAAGATTAAAATCCCACAGCAAGCCAGGTCCCAAAACTGAAAGACTGATTGCAATGGTACTTTTTTTTATGGATGGACAGTACTGTTTTGTGGGAGGAAGGTCTCATTTTTCCGTTTGTTTGGGTTTTCCAGTGAGACCCTGCTTAATGTCCTGTACAAAGCAACTGATATTCATGAAAGGATGTGTCATTTTTCCGTTTGTTTGGGTTTTCCAGTGAGACCCAGCTTTATGTCCTGTACAAAGCAACCGACATTCATGAAAGGATGCGTCATTTTTCTTGGTAAATTCATGTATATCTCTCTCTTCTTTTTTGTTTCCAATAATACTTGGCACTAAAGTTATGCATCTAAATAAGATTATCAGACAGATTTTGATAAAGAGTCTACCATGATTATAGTTATTATCATCAAGAAGATATTAAATGAAAGATGTCAGGGTAAAGAAGTCAAAATTTTACGCATTTAAGGGGAATCTTCAGCATAAAAACATCAACATTAAGCAGTGCTCTTCATGACAAATGGTGCATGTGTATATGTGCGTGTGTGTTTAATTGGAAGTGGAGGTAGTCATTGACAGACCCGTTTACCCATACGATTTCACCGTATTTTGTACACGTTTGGCGAAAATACGATGAACTGGAAAAAATATGTTGAAAACAATCTTGAGACAAAGTTCTTGAGCGGTAGTAGCACTTATTGACTTAAGGTGTATTGCCATTTTGTTTGAGTGCTAAAACCAAAGAATAACAATTTGCACATCATGCAAACTCGTGTCTGGATGACATTGGAACAGTAGGAGGGACCTGCTTTTACAGAAGTTCACAAATTTGGTAGATGTGTACGCATATTTTTTTGAAAATTCAGTCTTTTCAATTAAGAAATACACCAATAGCCGTTTTAGGGTAAACAGGTGTGCATTGTACGTGTGGGGGTGAAAATGCTACAAAGAACAGTTGTCCTGGACTGTGCAGGTAGAAGAATAGAAAAATCTGCACAATTGTCACGTGCTGTGTAGTTTCTTGTGCCGGTGTACATTTGTCAACGACCTATTCCATCGGTCATTAGACTTAATTGGTAGTATGCCCCATGCCTCTCAAATCTGCCTTCTCCATCTTTGGAGTTGAGAATGTACACCAATGTTTTTTGTTTTATCTTTCCTTCATTTTCTGGTCCATCTGTTATGCCCGCCCATCTGTTAGAATTTTAACAGTCAATATTTGTCTTTCTGAAAATATTAGTTAGGCTGATGTGTGCCTCACCATCACCCACCTTCCCCTTAACTATGGTCCCACCCCACACTTCCAACTCCATACAAATAACAGAATGAAAGAGTGAAGGTGTGGCTATGTTTGTCACTCAACCAGTAGATGCACACTGTGAACTGTCTGTTTTGAGAAGTGCTTGGCCACTTACAATTAGGTTTAAAGGGAGTCTGCTTTTTTGTTTGTACAAATTGCGCGTCTCACTGGAAGGTGGAGAGGATGCAGAAAAAGTTTTGAAGTGAGGTCTGTGTGTGTGTGTTTTGAAGTGAGGTCTGTGTGTGTGTGTGTTTGTATGTGTGTGTGTGTTTTGAAGTGAGGTCTGTGTGTGTGTGTGTTTGTATGTGTGTGTGAGTTTTGAAGTGAGGTCTGTGTGTGTGTGTGTTTGTATGTGTGTGTGAGTTTTGAAGTGAGGTCTGTGTGTGTGTGTTTGTATGTGTGTGAGTTTTGAAGTGAGGTCTGTGTGTGTTTGTATGTGTGTGTGAGTTTTGAAGTGAGGTCTGTGTGTGTGTGTGTTTGTATGTGTGTGTGAGTTTTGAAGTGAGGTCTGTGTGTGTGTGTTTGTATGTGTGTGTGAGTTTTGAAGTGAGGTCTGTGTGTGTGTGTGTTTGTATGTGTGTGTGTTTTGAAGTGAGGTCTGTGTGTGTGTGTGTTTGTATGTGTGTGTGTGTGTTTGTATGTGTGTGTGTGTGTGTGTTTGTATGTGTGTGTGAGTTTTGAAGTGAGGTCTGTGTGTGTGTTTGTATATGTGTGCGAGTTTTGAAGTGAGGTCTGTGTGTGTGTGTGTTTGTATGTGTGTGTGAGTTTTGAAGTGAGGTCTGTGTGTGTATGTGTGTGTGTGTGAGGTCTGTGTGTGTGTGTGTTTGTATGTGTGTGTGTGTGTGTTTGTATGTGTGTGTGTGTGTTTGTATGTGTGTGTGTGTGTGTTTGTATGTGTGTGTGTGTGTTGTGTATGTGTGTGTGTGTGTGTGTGTGTGTGTGTGTGTGTGAGTGGGTGGAGAATGGGGACTTGGTGGCATACTAAGTAGAATTAACCGATAGTTTTCAGGGAAAATTGTAACGCGTGTTATTGACCCTTTTTCTTTCTTCTTTTTAATTAGAAACAGACACTTCGTTTACATTTTGCCATACACAGCTCTGTTTGCTGCAAGTTGCCATGTGAATGTTCCTTTATGAAAAACTTACTGATCTGCTCTTTATTCCTTTGTTCATTCATTCGTATTTTTTCAATGATTGATGTCATATACTTTATATGCCAGACTTGCAAGTACAGACAATTTGCTTGCTCTGTTGCCCAGTTTTTGTGGCTGACCTAGATAATTTTGAGCACACAATAGACAATATATCATATCAATTTTTTTTTCCTCTATTGTTTGCCATCATATAATTATGTGATGTGTAAAGGCTTTAAGACAGCCTGTGGATGGCTGTTGTAATGTAATTTGTTGTATACTTGAATGAAAATGTTTAGAGAAAGCTTTTTTCCCCCCTTTTAAATCACATAGTCGGCAAAGTTGTTTAGTAGACATATCGAGCATGATCACACGTCACACGTTGCTCAAAACTCACCCAAAGACATTTCACTTTATATACAATTTCTCTATTTGTTTTTTTTTTTTTTTTGTCAATGGTGGAATCAATAAACTATAAAGAATACAAATGTAAGATTTTGTTGTTTAAATGGTGTTTGCATGCTTGGTCATAAATGCTGGTGAAGTACATGTAGTTCCATTGGGGATGCTAGGATCTTTTCAGAACAGACAACATCCCAACCTCTGGGAAATTTTTTGCAGGTAACTTCCTCTTTTCTGTGACTCCTGACTTTTTTTTTTTTTTTTTGATTCATGTGTTTGCCTTTAATGTCATTGTTTTTTTTTCTGCCTTTTTGAACCGTTCACCTGTATTTTGGAGAGAGTGCTAACACTTTTTCTTGTTACAGTTTACAACGTGAAGTTTTCTGTCATAGTCTGTAAGAATATCAACTCTTTTCAAGAGTGAACATGAGCTAATCGTCTGTATGATCTCATGCAGTTTTTGTTAGTACTTTTTCTTGTTCTTTTTAAACTCAGTTTTGGTGGTCTGAGGGAGAAAAATCAAGTGGAGTTACTGGAACCTGCAGCACAGCCAAATTTTATTTGCCCAAAGGATGTCATTATGTACCTATCATGTTACAAAGTGTTAGATTGATGCAGACATGCAAAGGCAAGTATGTTGTGGTTTTCCTATTCCAGGGCTTTCTCCTCTGTGTGGTGATTGCTCTAAAAGGGTTATGTCATATCAAAACTTGGTAAACATCAACTCCAATGCGATAGAGAAATGTAAGGTATGGTCACTCCTTCAGTGACTTGCCCCTTGGTCTCCTTTAGCGATCTTGTCCTTTAGCATGCAAGTCTATTCTTGTTCACTGATCCTGTCTTTTGATCAAGTTTATTTGGGAAGGTCACTCTTGAGCTATGTAATTGTAAATAATAACTAAATGATTGTCATTCATGCCGTGTCAGTAGCGTTACTCTCACATCGCTTCCTCTGGTTTCTTCATGTGCAGCCATGTCCAGAATCATTCCATCATTGTCCCAGCACCAGTGTATGGTGGGAAATACCAATATATCTGATCAACGCCAGGCAACCGGCCAATGGAAAGGTTACGTAACTGCTGAAGCGTTTTGGTGGGGTTCACGGGGTTCACGAGAGCCTGTTCTGATTACACATCGAAGGACATACATACCACATAGGAAGTTTCCTTTGGTTGACATTTAAAACCGAGGTCACCACAAGAACAAGAAGTACACTATAAGGGCAGATGTCGGCGACAGTTTATGCAGTGGGTTTCCATTTTAGTCTGAGGCAACATGACTCGGCTGTACTCTACACTGCTTCCTTTAATATATTCTGGCGGCATGGAGTTCTGAGATCCAGACAGCTGCTGAGTTTGATCAAGAAATTTAAGAACTCGCGCAGACACGTCCATTAAGGGAGTGGAACACGACTGGTTCCAGGTTTACCAACTTGAGCCAGTGTATAAATGCTGGATGACATTCCGCTGTGTGGTTCCTGACTTGCCCTTAAGAGTCCATAGTTCACACAGCAACTCCAGGCAAGAACTGACTGGAAGTGAAAAATTCCACCACTATATAGTTATGGTGGGGTTTGAACCCATAGCTTCCCAGCCAGCAGTACTACCAACGTACCATGATGCATGCTTATCTTCGGTCTTCTTGCGAAAGGCAGTTCACCAAGAATCTGTATGATGATTCCTTGTATTGAGAGGGAGACACAGAAGAGGAAAAATACAAAAGGAAGAGGGGGAAAAGGGAACTTGGATTTCAAACTTGTCAAATAGGGGAGAGACGGACAGAAGAGTGAAAAGCAAAAAGTATACTGTTCAAAAAAAGTTAAGGACCAACATTTCACCGACTTATAAAAAAGAAAATTGGGAAGTGATCAATCTCCAAGTGTAACATGAATTTCTTGAATATGTGAAAAGTGTGTAAAGACGACAAGTCCGAGGAATCAACAAACTGGAATCGAGCGCAGTACAAACACCCCCAGCCCCAAATTTGAAAGTCACAGGAGGAGTGTTTGTTCAATGTCATGGTTAATAACGTGTGTGTCCCCCGTTATTGGCAAGGCATTCAAGGCATCCTGTTTGGTAGCGAACACCATTCAAGTTCCCTGCCACATTGTAGAGAACCGTTCTGTAGCGTGTGCTTATGCCGCCCCAAATCATAACGAATCCCCCACCATAACGGTTCCTTTCCAGGACAGCTGCTTGTGCAAAACGCTCCCCACGGCGTCTCCAGCCCCTGTTCCGTCTATCGGTGGGATCCAGGCAGAACCGCGACTCGTCTGTAAACGTCACGTTAGCCCACTGTTCATGTGTCCATCTCACGTGCTGCGTGCACCATACTCGGCGTGCTGCTCTGTGGGCATCGGTCAAACGAGGTCTTATGGCTGGTCGTCGAGCACGGAGGTTAGCTGCGTGTAGGCGGTTTCGTATGGTCTGATCACTGACAACAGTGTTGGTGGCATCTCTAAGGCGACGTCTGATGTTTGCACTTGCTGTTCTTTCTTGTGTGGCCTGCCTTTCAATGTATCGGTCCTCTTGTGGTGGTGTTATTCTGGGCCAACCAGAGCGTGGTCGTTCTTGCACTCTTCCTGTGTCTTGAAAGCGTTGTCTGAGTCTGATAACAACAGAGTGTGATACCCCAAGTCTCCGTGCCACTTCCCGGACTGCAACGCCTTCTTGGAGCCATCCTATTGCTCTTCCTCGATCTAGCTCGTTCAGTCTTTGACGTGGAGGCATGCTGTTGCATTGCATTTTTCGCCAGTACAGTGGCTTTTAAAGACATTTGGTTGAGCATACTTTATGACCTACAGCCTGATTTAGCTCGTGCTTCACATGATTTTGATTCAGCACATGCTCCTCGGATCCCAAGCACATCAGAAATTCACCCCAATTTGTTCCAAAAATGACAAGTCGCAACACGTGTTTTTCCAAGGCACGTGAGAAATGTGTGCCACAAAATTCACTATCAGTTTGTGCATGTGGTTCAATTTGTTTGGACCACAAAGGCGGTACAATTGAATTTTTAAAAGTTTTTGTGCATTCTCAGTGTTGGTCCTTAACTTTTTTTTGAACAGTATAGTTTTGTTTACAGAATGAAAGCGTTTTTCCCCCACAGAAAGAAGCAAGCAAAGCAGCCAGTTCTCAAAGTGGATCCAGATGAACAAGAAAGGATTAACAATGTTTTAATTTATCATAAACCAAGAAATCAAACTTTTGTCAACAAATGCATTGTTCAACAATGTAACCATTTTCATCACATGTAATGGTTAGCACTATTTCACATCTTCTGTTAACTTTTTCAACAAACTCCTCTCCTTTTCAGGACTCCATTAAAAAAATTTTTTTTGTGTCTGGATAATTTTCATTCTGTTTGGAACATTTCTGTGTTAAACTTCAAAGCTGAGATTCCTACACATATTGTACACTTGTCCAGGAATTGTGTATCAGAATATTTTTACAATGCAACGAAACTCCTGTCCCCCATCCTTCCTTTAACTTGTTCAATAATGGTTTATGCAACTTGTGACCATATTCTAACTGAATATTTGCCAAAATAACACCGTGCAATTCAAATGAAAATGGGCGAGGGAGAGAGAGACCATCTCTTGAATATATATCTCATTAGCCCATATAAGTCAATATGAAGTCTTCTAAGGACACAAAATACTGAATCCTCTTGGGACAGCCATTAACCTTTGCCAGGTGTAGATTTAGACTGTACAGTCCAAGAAAGTTCCATACTTTTTAATGCACCTTTAGCAAATTATCGCTCTCCAAACATTATGGGACCTGTAGGATCACTTTTTCCTCAAGAGACATATAGCCAAGTATCCCCGTCCAAATAAAATGGGATTTGCGAGTTCCCCACTTTCAAAAGGCATATATGCAATTATCTCTTGTCTAAACATAGGTATCTGTAGGATCCAGTTTCTAAGGAGAGTGTTGAACTGATCATCCCTGTCTAAACTCACTATGGGACCAGTAGGATCCACATTCTTTTAAAGAGCAACCATGGAGTTGCACTAACCACCAGTCATTTACTGTGACTTGACCATTTGCAGTGCTAAATGATCCTACATTGCCCAGCAGTCCCAACCAGAATAAACCCATCTGCAATGCCACATTGCCTGCTTGGTCATTTACAACATTGACCATTTGCATTGTTGGCCATTGAAAGCAAGGGAAAATGACCCCCATTGTGTCATCAAATAAGAAGGTAGCATGCTCAAGATATATCTAATAATTCCACCCCCTCCAAAAAAAAACAAAGGCCAGCCCCTAAAACATCCCAAGATATTTGCAACGAAATAACCACATAGTATAGCAAAGGTTAAGACTGTAAGATGCATGTCAAACCACACCAAGTTATTACACACAATAAAACTGAATACAAGTACATATCAAAATACAATCGACACCAACCGAACATAACCTGTAATCAACTGAAATCCACACACGCTTGAAACAGCAGCATATTAAGTAACAATTCAGGAGGTAAGGATGGTGGATGAGCAAAATATTGCACAGAAAGCGTGGGACTGAATTAGTTGATGATGCTCTCCACCACTTTCCAAGACCTTGGTTTGAGGAATAAGGCGTCTTGCCCACCCATCCTGTAGTCTGTTATAAAGCGACACCGGTTGTAACTGCAATAGCAACTGCTAAGACTGGAGCCTTGCTTAACAAATTACCTTATCAGACTCGCTGAAAACACTTTTTGCACATTACTGTGTGTGTATGTTTTTGCTTATCAGTTCTAACAGATTACTTTGTTCAAGCCAATCTTATTGTTATTACACCTATCAAGAAAATTATTGCTTGAATAGTCATATTATTGTTACAACCAGTCACAATTTTTTTCCCCTATGAACTACACACTCTAACAATCACATAATTGCTCTTATCAATCTTGTTCAATTTAGTTGCCATCAAAATTGTTCAAACCAGTTAAATTTACTGAATTATGTTAGAACTATTACATTTCCACTTGAATTTTTTTTCTTCATGTAAGACATCGGACCTTTTTTTTTTTTTTTTTTTTTTATATGTCTGCTACGATAATCATAGTCTTGCCCTGTGTACAAAACACAGGTTTACTGGGGGAGGGGGGGGGGGGGGGGGGAACAGTTTGTGTTTTTGCCCATTCAGGACAGAGCAAGAATCAGTAGTTCTCATCACACAGAGACTGTACAAAACATGGGTAAGGTATTCACAAACATCATACCAAACATGGTAAAACTTGTGTACATATACAATCGTTTCATCCATCATCTGTTCTCCCCATCCCCTTCTTTTCTAATCTTCCTCTTCATCTCCTTATTCTAGCATCTTATGGACCCCCCCCCTGCAATTCCTCCTCCAGTATCGCAATTGTCTCTGCCCCCTCCCTCCCTTTAACCAGATGCCCCCCTCCCTCCCTTTAACCAGAAGTTTCATAACATTCAGAAAGCGGGCGACGGATTACCTTCGTCATGGGTCCGAGCACAGTTCTTTCCTTAGATTCCCTTGGAATCTTGACACTGCTTTGCAGTATAGTTGTACTGACTAACAGGAAAAAAAATTGCTGTCGGCATGCCCAGGTGTACACAAGAAGAAAACAGACACACAGAATGTGCTTTATGCATTTGTTTAGAATATCTGCAGTGTGTGCAGGCATTTTCAAACATGCACTTTCCACTGCTGTAAAATATAGGTATCACAATTAATGTTTGCTTGCGTGTGCTTTCTGCTTTCATCACTGTTTTGATTTAAGAAGCCTCTCACAATAAATACCTGTATTTTCAAACATGGATAGACTGAATACTGTGTGTTACCAAGAATCTTGCCTGCCTTGTACTCAATTTCCATCATAAACACAGACTATATAGCAAATACCTAATATCAGCCTATAGCAATTTGCTATGTTTGAATTGCTTATATATTTGTATCCCTATTCCAAAAAAAAAAAAAATGCTCCCCCCATTACCCCTCCCTCCCTCCCAAACGCATACAAACTTCCTTTTTCGAGGTTTTCCTCATTCCCACTGAAGATCCTTCTTTCTCCTAAACCCAAAACACTCCCTCGCCCCACTCCCTACACACACCTGTTAGCTTTACAATACATAATGTTACACTTACAGGCCTTGAAAATTTCAAAATTTCCTTTGCATTGTAACACCACACATACACAAAAATTCATGGAAATATAAAACAAGTGAAAAAAATAAATCTGCACAGATTTCTACAGAATAATACAACAATCCATTGAATTCATGAGGCACAGTTCATCAGCGCTTTGATATCACAGAAGAAAGTACAATTTGTTCCATAAACTTTCATTATACAGTGGACGGAGGGCATTTGAAACTAATGACAATTAACAATTTACAAAATACAAGCTGTACGAGACATCTCAGACAACACAGTTAGTAGTCCACAAATGTTCAGTTTACCAAAACCAACCTCCGTTAAGGAAACATGGGTATGAACTGGTTTTCATATTAGCGAAAACCATCACATAGATCATTTTTGAACATGAATGCTATCTTGGCATAACCAAAATGTGTTCATTTTTTGCAGTCAAAGCTGGCCACTTAAAATATCAAAGGTAATCATTATGAATAGTTAGGAAACCAACATGTTTTACACTATATTTGAAAGGTAGAGTTTTCTCCCAACCCAATTTATTAAATCAGCATTGTAAACTAGCCCGAGATTAAACAAAATTGTACACATACTGCTCCTCTCAAATGTAATTTCAAATGCAAAATCTGACTGGCATCTTTCCAAAGGAGGGTTTACTGCCTTCATAAACACTACCATCTATATACATATATGTACTATGACTACAACTGATTGACTTAGAAGTTATTGCACAATTAAATTGCCCCGTTTATCAGCATAGAGCTTTAACATAGTTTTTTTTATAAAGCATAATTTCGCATACTTATTTCACTTTACTTTTCTTTCTGTTCAGGCATTTCAGTTTAACAGCAAGCTTTAGGGTTTTTTTTTGTTACATATACTCAGCAATTTTCTTTGTTGTTCACCCTTTAAATGAAGTTGATGTGAAGCAAGTTAAGGACAGAAATAACCTGTTCATTAACAATGAATAACACTGTCCATATACACGTCAATCTGATACAATCTTGTATAATACACACAGGGCTGAAGCACAGCTTCAAAAACTATAAACATGACACAAAATTGCGTCTAAATATTGTCTCTGCAAAGATTATACTGTGAATGTAAACGTATTGAGGCAATCCATTCAATGACTTATTCATACACATGAAACAATATTATTTCAAAGTCAAAAAAAAAAAAAAAAATCTGAAAACAGATTAGAAAACCGAAGGTGAATACACACATCTCCATCATTTGCACAAAATATTCATTTGATTAGAAAACCAAGGGTGAATATACACATTTCCACAAAATATTTCATTTGAAACAATGCATGACACTACATATGTACATCCAGCAGTCTTACCATGTCAATAAAAAAAAACTGATTACAAACAATTTATTTCCACTTCAGCCCACATTCACATGCAAAATACTCCAAACAACTGATTAGTACAAGGATCATCATAATCTTTTTTTATACTGGATGGATAATTATACCTCGGGCTGAATGAAAATAGCTGTCATGAAAGCATTATTACGACATACTCCACAGGTATGCCATAGTCATGATTATGTCTTGCTAGCAGCGCAAGAAGAATTAATGAACAGACAAAGTACTTTGTCAAAATTTTTCTATGAGAACCACACTGTCATCTTCAGAACATTCGTTACTGACAAATCTGTATTAACAGGGGTTTTTTTTTTTCTTTTCTTTTTGCTGTGTTTATGATAGGCTCTTAAGTTGTTTGGTCAAGCTTGTTATATCTTCAGTCAAATCATCTCAGTACAAAAATACAGTACATTTTTGACATACATAATTTCAATTCATGCAGGAGTTTGTGTTGGCACATTTCTCACACAATTATTGTTGCTGTGAGTACATGTCAGGTTGAGGTATATGAACAAGTTTGGAACATCCTTTTTGGAGAAAGATTCCTTGGTCAGTGTACCTCTTGCTTACATTCAAGACACCAGCATGGAAACCAAAAGCAGCATCGGTCTTGGAGTTAAGTGCCTGACATGATTGTACTATGGGAGTTATCTTCCTAGTCTGTTATTTATATAAATGAGAGTTATCAGCAATTTTTGATAAAGCAAAACTTGATTGATATCTTTCTCGCTCTTATATGCATAGAAACGAAATAAATGAAATGTGCATAGAAGTGCCTTATCACTTGTGTGCGCAGCAGTGGAGAACTCAAAAGAAGTCTCTGAAAGGGTACAACACTCCTCAGTCAGACATGCAATATGCTAAACAAATGTTATCTGTGTAATCGACAGGGTCATCACAGTATCAACAAACTTTTTCGGACAGTTCAATACATGAAGTAAATGTCACGTTTACATGAAATAATGACACAGACATGCAAGAAAAGCACTGAGTGTGCGTGTTCCTGTACTGCGTCTACTTTCATCCCCTCCCGCTTTCTTTGGCATAGAAAACAGATCCTATCCTTCAACACCACGGACATTCAAAAAACAAAACAAAAACATTAACAAGATCCTGATCTGCAAACCATCCATGTGCTGCTCTGATGTTTTAAGTTGATGCCGAGTCCGCTCCGCAGTCTGCGAGGATAACCGAGATGACTGGAAGCTTGTCGGTCAAGCTCAGGTGTCCTTGCTGATCACATGACTGTACAAGTACTGCTGCCTTCTTTCGCTTTCCCTCCAGGAGAGAGCACTTTCCCGTTGTTGCTTCCCTGAGCATGCTGCCAAAGAGATGAAGAACAAGATGTACATGAAAGTCTGGTCGATGTCTTCGACTGGTACTACAACAAAAGTAAATGAAACAAGAGTTATGTATTTTCACAGTGAAAAGATCAATTCAAAATTTATCACAAAGAGTAGTTGACTGTCACAAAGTTTTTTTTGTTTTTTTTGTAACATTAAAAAGAATTCTCTAGCTAAAAATTACTGGCAGCAGGAAAGAAAGAAAGCAGCTAAAAACTTAAACAAGGCAGCTAAGATATGAATGCAGCATAACTACAATACAAATGTACAAAATTAAATGACATCTAAAATTCTATTTTGATTTTAAAAAAATTAGAAAAACATGATGCAGTTCATTCTTGCTTACTGTCTCTCCATCCCAGGTGCCCCACCCCCCTCCCTCATCTCTAAAAGACAAATTTACACAGCATTAATTGAAGATTTCTGAAATATATCAGCATCAAATCATACTTGAAGACTTCTAAAATGTACTACTACTTTCTGAAGAAGCAGTCTCACACATTAATGAATTGCCAGGTAAAGAAGATCAAAAGAACAGGCAGCAGAAGCAAATAAAAGATTAAATGTTAGATAAATATCATGAATAAACAGGCTAACATAAGAAGCAAAACAAAAGGTCATGCTGCAGAAGTGTGGTGAATGGTTAGTCAAAAAAAAAAAAAAAAAAGCAAACAAGAACTGAAGAAGCAGATGCAGAATTCATTGCGCATTTTGAACAAACAACCAAAAACAAGAAAGAGAGAGAGAAATGGGAAAACTGGAAACACACACACAACATTTTTGTATCCATTGACAACTGGGAGACAGGAATACATGAGGATAATAGCAAGTAGGAACTGCTACAAGTCCACACACACACACACTTAACACTCGACCATATGTGTGCACGCACACACACACAAGACTGCTGCTTTTCATCTTTTGTTACCAAAAGGGAAGAAAGACAATACAAAGCGTGATCAATGAAACATATTAAAATTTAATCCAAGAGAATTTTTCTTTTTTCATTTCTTTTTTTTTTTTTACACCAGGCAAGCTGTGATGAAAGCTAAAAATGACTGGTAAACAGAAAACAGTTAATGAACCCGAGGTCAAATGAAAAGCAGAAGGTTAGGATGAAAAGAGCAAGAGAGCTGCAGAACTCAACACAGCACCGAATTGCACCTAATTTCACAGCGATGACTAGATGGTGGCTGACAGCAACATGCAGCATCTCCTCCAGCAAAATGTAGCATCTCTACTCTTGTTATCAACCATCATTGCCCCTACATCTGATCACCACCTACCATCTGTTCACTTTCCTACCGCCTCTTGTGTCACCAGCTCACTCCATCCCCTGCCCTTCCCACCTCGCTAACCACGACCGTCAGTTCACATTCCTTACTCCAACTTTTTTTTTTTTTTCTCCCAGACAATTTTGAGGACTTGCACTGAAAAGCAGCTGAACGAATAATTTTTTTTAACTCCTTGCTCTCTATTCACAAACTTGGGAAGGGAAGAGTAGATTGGATTTTGTCATCAATAAAAGATGAGCGTGCCATACCGAAGCGACTAACAAGTGATAAGCCAGTTGCCTTTCAAATTTCACCCCCCCCCCCCCCCCCCCCCTTGCTCTCTATTCAAACTTGGGAAGGAAGAGTAGATTGGATTTTGTCATCAATAAAAGATGAGCGTGCCTTACCGAAGCGACTAACAAGTGATAAGCCAGTTGCCTTTCAAATTTCACCCCCCCCCCCCCCCCCGGTAAATGATTCAAATCATTGTTTTGACAGATCAAACAGGATGGTGAAGGCTGAAGACTTCCCACCTTCCAAGGGCAATGTCTGTGCAGTTTAGACCCTAATACCGTTGATTTTGCAAAATCAAAAAAAAAAAAAAAAGAAGAAAATAGCAAAGCAGTCTAAAAAATCTCCGTCAAGCATGTCTTGAATTGTATAGATCTAGAAGAATGTATATAAATAATGCACGACAGGAAGTGATTAAAAAAAAACAAACAAAAAACTATCCATCCAATTGCGACATCTTCAATTTGCTGTGTGCGTGAATATCCAGGGTAGACTCTGCTGTGGTTATTTGACTCTTCTGGTGAACTCTTTTCTGCTTGTTCTAAATATCTTGTAGCAGTCCACCCATTTCTGAGAGAGCATTTTTTTTTTTTTTTTTTTGAATTGAATGTTCTGTGGTGTCATTCAGTTCACACATGGAAGTAAAAAAATCTCCTCAGGTTCTTTGATTGCTTCATTATCCTTGGGGGATAGTTGGCCTCCTGAACAATGCATCAGACTTTTATTCCTAGGTCTGGGGTTCGGCTCCCACTTGAGACAGCCCAGGCTGGAAAGATGTTCTCTTCGGTGTTAACATCTGCGTAGACTCCAGTCCCTTCGTGGTCATTTGGATGGGATATTCTACTGAAGTCTTGTGTGTCAACGCCAGAGTAAAAAATCTTGCACACGCATTAAATCACATTTCACCTCTAAGAAAAAGAGTTGGCCATCACGTAGCAGCAGGGTGAATGGCATGCAAATGAAAACACGTGCTGACTTGTGTCAAGTTTAATCAGCATCCACCTATGACAGATTGTGGCTACCAAAATAGCGGAATTAAACACGGTCACATAGTAAAAAAAATCTCTTCAGGGCGGAACCTCAGGAATCAAAGAAAGAAAAAGGAAAAAATTGTAACTATCAGTATCTGTGATGTACTCTGGCCAACAAATGAGAGTAGATGAGATCAAGCTGAACAAACTGTCTTGTGATCCAAACATTGCAGCACACTCACACAAATACAAGTGAATATAATGACTGCTAAAAACAGAAACTGAAAAAAAAAAGAAGAAAACTGTGCAAAAAGTGGCAGTGCACCAAGAAAGGCCAGTCCATGTGAAAAAAAAAAACCAAACAAACACAAAGTGTTCCATGTCTGCTTCAAAAAAAGGAACAAAAATGACAATACTTCAAGGGCAATGAACGATTCATGCAGCGAGTGTCGACCAGGCCTTAAGAGAAAAAAAAAGGGGAAGAACAACGTGACAACATCCAAAGCTAAAGGTGCATGCCGCTAAGACACCACAGTGCATCCATCTTACGGATTCCACCTGCTTCTTCTGTGAGATCAAAGTTTCAATGGGGAAATGGTGATTGGCAACCCACTCAGGGGGCACAATGCCATTGTGCCTTTCTGCCTCCGCGGCCAAAGAGCTCTCCTCCTCCCCAAAGACAAAGAGGGACACTGTGTCCCCATCATTGGATTTGCTGCCATCCTGTCAAGGACAGAAACGCAATACAACCACCTTTGAGTACACGAAAGCCATGATGGAAATGAGGCAGCTAGGAATAGCTTCCTGCAGCCAATGGCTGTTCCCTCTCAGTGACCAGAGAGAGGGATGTTTGTGTATTAACATGTCCATCCATTTTGTCTGTTCATGATGGAGTCCTGCAACGACAGCCTGCGGAAGTTTTATCCTGGAGATGAATCATGCACTGTTTTATGCTGCTATGTTCCTACAATTCAGCCCAGGCATTCACCATGGTGTTCCTCATCAACTGTGTGTCCTGTCTCTTCCTTTGGTTGGCCTTTCAGTTCTACTGTCAACAACACGTTTTCACTTTCACTGGCAACATTTACCATTCAATCAGCAAACACTGAAGCTGCACTGAAAGTCCTCATGCAAAGCAAACAGAAATACCTTTCCCTAACACTTTTAATCTGTTTCCCTGAATGTGGATCGATGTTGTATATGTGCACACACACACACACAAAGTGTTTATGGACAGGCATAGCCACTTACTGACACGCACACATCATGAGGAAGACGGACGCACAAATAATTCTGCCAAGGTCACACCAGTTCTTGGAAGAACAGGTTAACAGAAACACCACAGGAGTCATTTCTTTCTTGTCCACAGGAAATGCCTCTTCATTTTCTACCTCCCACCATATAGGTAAGTACTCTGTTAAAAATACATATATCTTTATGTCAAATCCTCAACACTATTAAGTTAAATTGGGTACCTTTGATTCAAATCCAGAAGCCTATTAATTTAATGTCAGTGTCATGTCAAAATGAGGATACTATGAAGTTAGTCTGATACCTATGTATGTCAAACTCAGAACCGCATAATGTACTGAACGCAGTTACAAAGGCATGATTTCACATATGAAATGGACTGGCACTACAAGCCCTCCTAATTCTGCAGCAAAAAGAAAATACACAATAAGCAAAGGAACATTATTACGCTCAACGGAACACAACTGGAAAGAAAAAAGAAGTGTGTTCTGATTAAGACTGAGACACAACAGATTCAGAGACAGAACATATCACAGGCAGTTCGCTTTTTCCCCACAGACCATCTGGCATCTGTTCCACAAGAGACAGGAAGATGACAACCACAGAAACAGGAAAGACCTCAAAATCATGCAACTGCCACAGACACAAGGGGAGTAGTGTCTGTTCTGACCAGAGATACCCAGACAGTGTTCACATGCAAATGAAGAAAACATCACATCGATCTGGCATTTAGTGCAATAGCTTCAACCGAAAGACAAGACAGTTTGAAAGCTTCTCTCTCAGACACGGACACGAAACAAGATGATCAACCAAAACAAAACAGGGCAGTCTTCTGATGAAACAAAATGATTCGGTCATCCAACATGCAAGACGATCTGATCTACAGAAACTGGACTAACAAATGAGACTGATACACAGAAGAAAGAAAAAGGAAGGAATGAGAGCAGTAGAGTGAAATGTATGTCGACACGATCTATGCAAAGTTTTAACAAACCTGACCCTCCAGCTTCTTAAGAACAAGTTAGGTAATCAAACTCCATATACCTCCAGGGGGAAAAAAAAAGCCCTCAAAACTTACATTTTCATATTTTGTGAACACAGTAACTTGAAGGTTTGATGCAGACTACAAGAAACGTAAAAATTATACCAAAAGTACACATTCTGCATTATACAGAGCACACGCTTTTATTCATTTCCTGAATGTTGTTGTTTTCTTCAGCAGGCTTCCAAAGATACGCATGCAGGTGGCGATAACTGTCACTGGGCTGACTGGTCAGTTTCGGCAATGTTCACAATCTCCGCCCCATAATGTGAACATACTTTGATTGATAATATACACATTTTTGCTTTTCAATCACATCTTTTCCAACTACAGACATGACATTAATATTTCACCTACTGGCTCTATCTCCGTTCTCATTTTTCCTACATGTTTCTTCTTCTCCCTCTCTGTCACCAGCAACCGCCACATCCTCCCCCAGAGAAAAATCTGCATGCGCTGCTAGACAGTGATGACTGACCAGCTGGTTGTATTTCAAGTAAGCCACATGTGAGTAACTGGAGTAAAGGGGCTGGAATTACACCGTTTTCACTTCAAACCCTTTCCTATGTCACCAATACAGGGACCAGTAAAAGAGCAAGCTGACAGGGAAAAAAAAAGGCAAAAAGACCAAGAGAGCGAGCGAGAAAGAGATTAAACAGAAAGCAATTAGTACGCCCAAGACACAAATATATCGCATCTCGGCAACCCTCCACCCGGCTCGCAGAGCTCTCCTCAGACACAGTGAATAATGGGTTAAACAAAGGCCACGGTTCAACTCAAAAGAGAAGTGAGCACAGGGTGGGAGCAAGTGGTGGTGGTGGGGGGGCTTACGCTCTGGTTTGTTTGCGAGTGACTGACTGGGCCAGCCTCTTGTTTTTGACGCAGAGCTTTTTGTGCCTTTAGCACCTGCAAACAATTGGAATCCATGACATTTAGTCCCAGCGTCGCTGCAATAACACTGTATTCATAACAACAAGCCATATCAAATTTGTGTCGAAACTGGCTTTTCAACTTAAAGTTTCAAAACAAACTGTTTGACAAAGTATTGGACTAACTATAGAACTTACCAGTGACACATGCACAACAAATTTTCTTTTGCAGTGTAAGTACTTAAAGTATTCTAGCAGAACATCTTGCAGTGAAACCTACTAACACTCTTCATCCATATATTCTGTGTACATGCAAACACTTTTAAGCCTCACTACAAATTTTCTGTACAAGCAAATGTTACACATTCTTCAAATCATCCTACTGTGTCTGTTTGAGCACATTTCACAAGCATTTAACTCCAACAAAAATGACACGTTTCTGATACATTTTGGGTCTTGATGGGGCATGGGCAGCAGCAGGGAACTTGAAAGGGAACATTCAACAGACAAACTTTACATACCACAAGAACCAATGCTGCCTATTGAAATCACGGGGGAAAAAAACTATCGCTATCCTAGACAAAGACAAGCTGATGCAAAAGTGCACAAATGAGCCTGCACCACACACACAAATACACACTCACATGCACACCTACACACAAATACACACTCACATGCACACCTACACACAAATACACACTCACATGCACACCTACACACAAATACACACTCACATGCACACAAATACACACAAACATACTCACATGCACACATACACACTCGCATGCACACATACAAATACACACTCGCATGCACACAAATACACACTTGCATGCACACACACACAAATACACACTCACATGCACACCTACACACAAATACACACTCCCATGCACACCTACACACAAATACATACTCCCACGCACGCATATACAGAGCTGGGGGCCTTGGCCTAAACTGATTAAACTTTCACATTTGTATTCACCACTTCAAATTGCAGATTAAATTAAGCTAACTTGGGATTCCTTCACGTCTCTGGAGAAAAACATCCAGACTTTTTCCACGATCTTTTCCAGATCCTTGCTGTCACTTTTCAAAACCACTCTACACAAAGGGCTATCCACCAACTAAATACATGTATAAACCACAAAAATAAAGAGTGGATACACACACACACACACACACACACACACACACACATTCTGACTGGATATTCAAGCACATGCTCAAAGGAAGGCACTTCCCCCACCTTCCCAACACACTCCTAAAAAAAAAAAAAATGATGTGAACTTTCATGTAAAGATTTACATGGGGTTCACTGACTTGTGAAACTTCAAAAAGAGTCACTTTTGTTAACACAGAAGACAAACCTTATGCCGATCCCAAAAATTTCTGTGAATGACGTAACACAATCAATATTTAATGCAATTCAGTATCATGTTCGATTTGTACATGATTACCAACCTCAAGCCAATGCAGTCAACAGAAGAACCAGACTATAATTATGCAAGAATACATTCTAAATCATCTTCCAATAAAATAAACACACTGCATAATAATGATACTTGTTCCAGATTTTGATTTAATCTGTGATGATATCCAGTTAAAAAAAAAGAAAAAAAAAAAGAGTTGTGGTCATATCTGGGATAGACGAAGATGCTGATTGAGAGAGCAAGAGAGAGAGACAGAGAGAAGGGCAAGATTCTGCATTATGATAGGCAAGAAATGTTGTTTTTTCTTCTTTTTTTTTTTTTAACATCCAGTCCTTGTCCTGAGCATGGAGAAAATATGAAGGAAAGTAGTACATGTTAAAGTATGTAGCAGGAAGAATAATCAAATATAAGAGACAGAAAGAAAAGTTATGGCAACGAAGCGGTGGATGGGGGGGCACGGATGCAAAAGACCGTGGCAGTCCATGACCCAAATTATCTTCAGCTTACAGCTTTTGATACTCCATAGTTCTAAAACTTCTCCTGGGAAAGAGTAAATTAGTTTACAACTGAGACAGATTCTGGGAACTTCCAAGACTTAAAAAAAAAAAAGAAAAAAAAAAAGACTATTCCAGCTGTGGAAATGAGTGTTCTATGTTTCCATGATTTTTTTTTTCTCCAGATTTCCAAGACTTTGTGGGAACCCTGGTAACTTTTACCAAAATAGGAATAGTAATATGGGTAGGTTTAGAAAACTAAAAAAAACAAACAAAACAAATTCAATCAAATCATTGTGACAATCATGCTTTTGTTCCAACAAAACTATACTGTTGAATTATATATTACTTGATTCAAAAACAAAATAAACAATGACCTGGTTAACAACAGCTTAAAAATAACTGAACTCGACATTCATCGCATCACCTCACACATATATTTATGTGCACTGTAATCAACAACTATACTGCCATCTGCAATCACAAATTTGGTTTATCTAAGTTCACACCTGGTTCATATGATATAAATGTATATACTCTAAATGTAATAAACACACACATCTATACACTTTATATATCAGTACACAGAACACGTGATTACATATGTATATGAATACAAATATAAAAGTATCAAGACACACATTATTCTAGATTTTTCTCAAGCAATTAAGGCCCTAGACAAAAATCGGGAAAATGTGTTAACCTTAAAAAAAAAAAATCAATTGGCACATCAAGGAGAGTGGGGCTGGGGGTGGGAGGTGGGGGTGGGGGGTGGGGGGGCACTGACTCCACCCAAACAACACGCTATGATGGGCTGGAAGTTGACAATACTCATGCTTGACGTCACAGCGATCTGAGCTTGCAATATCTGACTACAAACCTGGTGCACTGCCCCCCAGCTGTCCATTCCAAACTGTTATCAGCTAACAACCCATTGAAGGAACAGTATGAAGGTAACAGGGTTTCTTTGTTTCTCCCCTGACTGGCAAAATCACATGACTTATCCCCAAACATCATCATCATACAATAAAAAAAAAAAACCCTGCAAAACCAATGCCTTTAAATACATAATCCTGAGAGGTGCCATCGATGCACACAAGGCTATTTCATGAAGTGGAATGCGAAGCATAAGGAAAATGTCATGTTAATTTTTCAAACACAAAACTGAAAGTAACGCAAGAACAAAGCACTTCCTTTTTTTTTAAGAGGCGGAAAACCAAACAAGAAACAACAGCAGAAGAAACCTGTATAATTCAGTTCATAACGTCAGTTTTTATGCACAAACATGTTAATTGTATAAAGAAGCAAAGCATTCTGAGAGAAAGAAGATGAAACTGTTCCCCAAATCATCTCTACATAGAAATACTGTTAATCCTTAACTCTGCATTCAAATTTTGACCACACTCTGGCTTTTGTATCTGGCACAGAGACAGACTTATGACAAGTTCAGCGCTAGCGTGGAATGAATCAGACAAGCAAAACATAAGACATGATTAACAAGGAGGCTGCCTATTATGTGAGACGCAAGTCAGGCAACGTGACACTGGCAGCACACAAGGGCTAACTTCATCAAAGACAATCTTACATCCAGTTTGGAATTTCTCTGCAAAGCAAGCATCTGAAAAGGGCCATGCACTCATTAATCATTCATGAATGAACAGTTTTTTTGCCAACAGCAATAATCATAACACCACATGGTGTGGCATGCGTCTTCTGTGAGTTTACGGCAGAGTGTGTGCCTTTTGTGGTGGTACTGTGTCAAGTGTTGACTTCTGCGACAGTAGGCCCCGACTATGTGCCTCCTGTGATAACTGTAAGGTGTTAAGCATGTGTGTTCTGCGACTGTATAAGCGTGTTTGCTCTATGACTGTACAATACTAAGTGTGTGTATTCTGCAATTTCATGACGTTAAGCATTTGTGTTCTGTGATTGTATGACGCTAACTGTGTGTGTTCTGCGATTATATGATGCCATGTGTGTGTGCGTTTTTTGACTGCATGGTAGCAAGCATGTGCATACTGTATGATGCACAGTGCGTGCGTGTGTGTGTGTGTGTGTGTGTGTGTGTGTGTGTGTGTGTGTGTGTGTGTGTGTGTGTGTGTGCTGCAACAGCATGATGTCAAGCGGTTTGTGTTCTATGATTGTATGATGCAAAGTATGTGTGTTCTGCAACAATATGTTCTGCGTGTATTCTGTGTTTGTAGGATGCTAGCTGTGTACATGTTCTGTCATTGAATGACATTAAGCGTGGGTCTTCAATGACTGAATGATGCATGTTTCATATGACTATCATATTAAATCTGTGTCTTCAGTGATCGCATGATGCATGTTTTGTATGACTCTGTCATGTTGAAAGTGTGTCCTCAGTGACTGGAGCGAGCGAGGTGCGTGTCTTCTGTGATCGTATAGTAATAAGAGGGCTCCAACATGACACTGCAAACAAGCCATGATGGCAGTACAACGCCTGACCCATAGTCAGTCAATGCATGGCTATATCAACGTATGGCTATAGGATACCGTGTTTGTATAGTTTTTTTACTTCCTTCTTTTTCAGACATACACACACCATTCTGCTGACTGTTCTACCTAGGGTGGAATTCCACAATGGTCTGCATTTGGTTCTCTCCCTTTGCCTCTTCACGCCAAGCAGCCTGTAGATCTCTTATCAACTGCACATCGATTCCGATTTATTTGCAGATGATTTCACACAAAACAAAATATTGTCAGTAAGCACGAGTCCATCCTGAAAGCAACTGAAATATTAGGCAACTGTTTTAAAATCAACTATTAAATGACTGGACATACCAAAATTTGATGGGGAACAGAATATAGCGTGTTGTATGGAATTGTACACAAAAAACACGATTTCTACATATCTGTGAAAAAAAAAAAGAAAGAAAGAAAGAAGGTAAAATGAGGCAGTCAGACAAAGTGAGTGAGTCGAACAGGGAATGCAGGGGAATGTTCTTAAGGTGACCTCAAAATTCCTCTTCATGCCCATTTGGTTAGCAGCAGAAGAGTCATAGCGATTCACAAGTATATATAGTCGGGACAGAATCAGCATATTCTTGTTACAAAGATGATGAGAAGTGTACGATCTTCTCTCAGCTGACAGTAAATGTGTGGGGTTTGTTTGTAAAATGCCGTGTGTTTTTATGTATAGTGCACACCTTTGCTTGAAAGTACTAAGAAGTAAAACACAAGGATAATGCTATAAAATCAACATTTGCACAAGAAGACCTTAACAACAAACTCGGATCATATCTCCATTCAACAGACCTGCTGATCCACAGTGGATCAGAGCTTCACACAAGGCAACATCTACATGAAAATAAAAACGGTTTTTAACAGACTATAAACCTGATGGCAAACTATAGACAGAAAAATCAATTCCAAAATGCACAGGTGAGGTCATCACAGTTCCTCATCACCGCCATAAATCTTCCTTCCAGACCCGATCAAACGCTTCTCTGAGACTGATGAAGCTGTGGTCCAAATCACAATAGCACTGAAGATGTTTCTCTGTCGGAAGTCAGATGATGGAGAGCAGTTAAGATGAAAGAAACGGACTTGACTAATGAAAACGAAAATGTTAATCCTTACTACTCGAGATACACTGCTGATTACATATACAAAACATTATGGAGAAGACAGATCAAGAGCACAGTGACCCAAGGGATGCCTACGTAACAGCCTTATCGCTTTGTATATAGACAGAGAAGCGGTAAGGCCCTTACGCCATCACCCTTTCAGTAAATTTTGAAGTCAAGTCCCATAATGCATTCAATGAACTGTTCAGCTTTCCACACTGTGCAGATCAACAGATCAAACTGGCATGTTGATCTCCGGCAGTGAAAATGACTGCTAAAAGTTCAACGCTAGAACCCAGTAGAAATGAACCAACATAGCTGAGAAAATATTGGTTAACCCCTTGACAGCTGTTCCACCACGAGTCGACTGATGTCGGTGCTGAGCCACACTGTGAACCGTGTTACTTCAGGGCTGGACATTTATGATGCTCACTTACAGCACAACAGACACTGAGAGGTGACTTTACTGTTAAGATTTTTTTTTCCAGTTATTCACTCTTTTTTTGTTTGTTTTGTTTGTTTATTTGGTGACAAAAACGTTTCTCACTCAACAGCAAAAAAATCAGTGCAGTGACACCAGCTAATGACCGTGCCAGCATGCAAGGGGTTAATGACCAAGTTGTTACGCAGAAGGAAGCCAGTCCAATGAGAATTTCAAAGGAGACAAAGGGTTAACTTGACAACAGAGTCAGTCTTACGTCCGACTGCGAGTCCCTCTGCAGAGAAAGTGTCTGCAAAGTGTGCCAGGATTTCATCAATCATTCACTGAACAGCCCTAATGCTAGCTTTCCATCATTCACTGAACAGCCCTAATGCTAGTGTTGTATCATTCACTGAACAGCTCTAATGCTAGCTTTCCATCACTCACTGAACAGCCCTAATGCTAGCTTTCTATCACTCACTGAACAGCCCTAATGCTAGCTTTCTATCACTCACTGAAAAGCCCTAATGCTAGCTTTCCATCACTCACTGACAGCCCTAATGCTAGCTTTCATCACTCACTGAACAGCCCTAATGCTAGCTTTCCATCATTCACTGAACAGCCCTAAGCTAGCTTTCCATCATCACTGAACAGCCCTAATGCTAGCTTTCCATCAATCACTGAACAGCCCTAACGCTAGCTTTCCATCATCACTGAACAGCCCTAACGCTAGCTTTCCATCATCACTGAACAGCCCTAACGCTAGCTTTCCATCATCACTGAACAGCCCTAACGCTAGCTTTCCACCACTCACTGAAGACCACGCGCTTCTACATCATGACGCCCTAGCTTCTTCTATCATTCACTGAACAGCCCTAATGCTTTGCTGTTCTATCATTCACTGAACAGCCCTAAGCTAGCTTTCCATCATCCTGCACTGAACACTCAGCCTTAATGCTAGCTTTCTATCATTCACCGAACAGCCCTAATGCTAGCTTTCTATCATTCACTGAACAGCCCTAACGCTAACATTCCATCATTCATTGAATAGCCCTTTCTATCATATTGCGAGTAACAGAGCAACAGAATGTCCAGAAACAAAACAAAATCAAAACCCTGTGGAGGAGAATAAATTTAGAAAGAAAAAAACAGTGAGTTTTTTTCCCTTGGACTGACTTAAAAATGGAAACGTAGTATGCAAACCTCTGTGATCTTTTTTTTTTAAATCTTCCATACTAAAATGTTTTACTATTGAAAAGGAAAATACAAATAAAAACAACTCTGCTCAGTTAGGGTTAAAATCAATCAAGTGAGCCCAATCATCACTGTCTAATTTGTTTGTTTGATATGTTTCTTGTGTTTAGTCTGTTGAAACATGTTCACCATACTGTATCCTTAATGCCCAAAACAGGGGGGTCAAAAGTGAATAAATCTGGAACCCTATACCTATGTACGGAGCAGCAGGGCTGAGATTTAATGGTCACCAACGGCACCTAAACATCACCAATGGCAAATTCAGTTTTAGGATCCCAGCAAGCAGGCTGTGACCTGAAACCATACATGAATGAGGACTCTGTAGATCGCAACAACGAAGAACAAGTGGAATGAATCTGGAAGACAGCATGCATCAGTACTTCTGGTCTTGGTGGAGTGTGATGTGCTTGTGCAAAGCAAGGTTCAAAGGTACTGTGCACACAGGCACAGACTCTGGCACACACAGCAAGCACGCAGGCACCTTTTGAGTGAATCCAATAGCTAGTCAATCTCAGTGAATCCAGCATGCAAAAGACTCGGAGAAAGAGCAGCTTCTATGTGCCTATCCAATGAGTCACATAGGACTTGCCATTCCATTCTCATTTCCACCTCTTTGCCCCTTCCCCCTAACCTCCCTCACTCTCACTCATTTGGTTTGCACAGGCTGATTTTTGCTGCCTGACATGTGGCGTTTTCTGAGCAATGTTTCCTAACTTCCAGCCAAAGAAGTGAAAATGACAGGAAGAAAGAAACGAAAGAACAAATGCTTGGCTTCCTCAGCTTCCCACATGAGAAGCCCGTTGGGATCTTACGTCTGGCTTGTTGAATCTCAGCCCTGTGGAGCAAGCTGTGTGTGTGTGTGTGTGTGTGTGTGTGTGTGTGTGTGTGGTGTGTGTGTGTGTTTGTGTCTGTGTGTGTGCGTGCTTGTGAGTATGACGGCTGGGTAACTGGGAAAGAAGGTGGGTAGGGAATCAGAAAGGGGCTTTATGTAAGTGCAATGAAACATGAGTACTGTTCACTTCAGTTGTGGCTAAAACAATGCAAAATCACTTGATTTCTCCTTCCCATACCAAGCTTTCTATTTATACCATACGTTGACTGATCATGTAACACAGAAGAATTTACTTACCTTCTTATCACAAATTTTCCAATCTTTATAAAATACTAAAAAAAATTATTTACCCTTGTATCATACACTAACTGACCTTAATACAATCATAGAAAAAAAACAACATTTATCTTGATATCCTGTTTTCCTGTTACACTGGAGAATTTACCTGGATATTCTATATCCTTTAATCTTTATCCTATAATTAAAGGAACTGCATAACTTGATATTATAAGTTCACTAATCTTTACATTATCCTAGATAACTAATACACATCGACATCGTAACAAATTAAGGTGGAGCCTTCGGCAAACAGTTACTACAACACGCTTCATCATTCAGGTACGTGCACACAACATAAAATGTGGGCTGTGAAAAAAGGCACTGATTGTATCAGTTCTTTGTTTTGGTGACTGAACCGATTACAAAAACTATACACAAGCTTTTTTTTTTCTTGGACCACATTCCCAAGCATTACAGAAAGGAGATTTGGAGAAGACCGCGAAGTGGCACAAGCGATTCAGGCCTGCAGAGCGTCTTGTAACTGGGCATGAAGGGAGACAAAAATCAACAGATTCAGGGAAGGAAACAAATCTGACCTCACAGGATCTGGGTGTTATTTACACTGACCAACCACAATGGGCAAGAGTTCGAACGACAGGAGTATCATCATCATGGAAGCGTATATGCGTGGTATCGTGGTTTAAGCTGCGCCAGTGGCCCGATACCTCCGTCTTCAGCTGGATTTTCTTTTCGGGGTGCCTCACCCTTAGCTCATGGCCCGTGCGTCCTGCCCTGTGAGCACAGGGGGGATTGTTTCTCCGGGGATCCCACCCCGGGGCTAGAGGTTATACCGCGCCTCTTGACCGCATGATGAGCCCGTCATAGGACACATGGGGTATTTCAGTGAGGACAACAGTGCCACCTGTTGACCCACCCCATCCTGGTGAGGGACCAATGACAACTGACCACATCCTTCAAGTCTGTACGACGTATGCAGCATCCAGGAGAAAGTACTGGCCAACACCGACAGCAGTGGAAGCCAAGCTGTACGGCACCCTGGAGGAGCTGCGACGGACGGCAGCCTTCATCGAGGACACCGGGCTGCTCATCTAACGGGATGGCGAACGAGGAAGAAGAAGAAGAAGAAGGACAGGAGTTGAGTGCCCTTTGAATAGTTTCCTGTTACAGCTCATGTTATATTTTCACCCGAAGCACTCTGTCATAAAGATGCTTAATCTGTTGAAACTACATTTTCCCCCTTCCAACCTTATTCCTAGACTGACACATGAGATTGCAAAACGTAGCGATGGTAATGTTATACAAAATTTAGTTTTAGATTCTCATTTGTAGCTAAAATGTGGTGTGTGTGTGTGTGTGTGTGTGTGTGTATGTGTGGTGTGTTTGGTGTGTACATGCGAGCATGCATGCATGTATGTGAGCTTGTGCATGTGTGTTTGTCCCAAACAGTCTATGCAAAGAAAACTGAACGAGCATGTACACCGTTGTGAATATGTCAGAGTGTACACACATCTCCATATACGTCTACACACATCTCCACATACAAAACCTGACATGCAATCCACATACAGTGCGCACAAGAATACAATTCAATAAATTGTCTAAAACACACAGGCTGTATCAATGTCTGAGTATATAGTTTTGAAACTGCTTAAGAAAACAATTTTCTTTATATTATGCAATTCTATTTAGGAGACTTCAAAACTGAGATGTTCAAAACTTGAGCAGCTTTTTTCATAAGTGACAGAATGCAGTAAAAAGATAAAAGCCTTTTTTCATTGCTGTGAAATTCCTCTTTTTATGAACAACTCATTTACTAACTTTTTTCACTTTTTGTAAGTGTTTAAATTTTGTGAACAAAATTCACAATTTCTCACCAACTTGGATTTGGTCAAATATGGATTCTATCAACCATCTGGTCATTATACACTAACAAAACATGATTTTTTTTTCTTCTAATAATGCTGATGGCTAATTAAGACAGTTATAATAACATTCAGTATGAACAAATAACTACATGTCTGTCATAAAACTTCATCTACCACTGATTGAAACAGACAGGTTGACAGGGTGTTAGGCACAAACAATCATTAGCAGATTAGCAGGAAGAATCGCCTGTGACTAACAGGCCATTCAACCCAAAAACAGCCAGAACAGAAAAGTGCTGTGTTCAGATGGCAAGTTGAGAGGAAGACTCAAGTTGTCCGCGTCCTACATTACCCTTTGCTGCAAGTTCATCACACAGGGCAAGACCTGACCTTTCATCTCTTGTGGGCAGAAGCTGCTGTTTTCTCACTCATGGCCAAAGTCTGCCATTTTATCGCCTATCTTTGCAACTCGTGGCCAATATCCTTACATGACATTCCAAGCCATGACCACATCCTGTCATGATGTCACTAGCCATGACCACATCCTGTCATGTCACTAGCCATGACCGCATCCTGTAATGATGTCACTAGCCATGACCACATCCTGTCATGATGTCACTAGCCATGACCACATCCTGTCATGTCACTAGCCATGACCACATCCTGTCATGTCACTAGCCATGACCGCATCCTGTCATGATGTCACTAGCCATGACCACTTCCTGTCATGATGTCACTAGCCATGACCACATCCTGTCATGATGTCACTAGCCATGACCACTTCCTGTCATGATGTCACTAGCCATGACCACTTCCTGTCATGATGTCACTAGCCATGACCACTTCCTGTCATGATGTCACTAGCCATGACCACTTCCTGTCATGATGTCACTAGCCATGACCACATCATGTCATGATGTCACTAGCCATGACCACATCCTGTCATGATGTCACTAGCCATGACCACATCCTGTCATGATGTCACTATCCATGACCACATCCTGTCATGACGTTACTAGCCATGACCACATCCTGTCATGATGTCACTAGCCATGACCACTTCCTGTCATGTCACTAGCCTGGACCACATCCTGTCAAGATGTCACTGCCATGACACATCCTGTCATGATGTCACTAGCCATGACCACTTCCTGTCATGTCACTAGCCTGGACCACATCCTGTCAAGATGTCACTAGCCATGACCACATCCTGTCATGATGTCACTAGCCATGACCACTTCCTGTATGTCATAGCCTGGACCACATCCTGTCAAGATGTCACTGCCATGATCACATCCTGTCATGATGTCACTAGCCATGACCACATCCTGTAATGATGTCACTAGCCATGACCACATTCCTGTCATGATGTCACTACCATGACCACATCCTGTCATGTCACTAGCCATGACCGCATCCTGTATGATTCACTAGCCATGACCACATCCTGTCATGATGTCACTAGCCATGACCACATCCTGTCATGTCACTAGCCATGACCACATCCTGTCATGTCACTAGCCATGACCCCATCCTGTCATGATGTCACTAGCCATGACCACATCCTGTAATGATGTCACTAGCCATAACCACTTCCTGTCATGATGTCACTAGCCATGACCACTTCTGTCATGATGTCACTAGCCATGACCACTCCTGTCATGATGTCACTAGCCATGACCACATCCTGTCATGATGTCACTAGCCATGACCACATCCTGTCATGATGTCACTAGCCATGACCACTTCCTGTCATGATGTCACTATCCATGACCACATCCTGTCATGACGTTACTAGCCATGACCACATCCTGTCATGATGTCACTAGCCATGACCACTTCCTGTCATGTCACTAGCCATGACCACATCCTGTCAAGATGTCACTAGCCATGATCACATCCTGTCATGATGTCACTAGCCATGACCACATCCTGTCATGATGTCACTAGCCATGACCACTTCCTGTCATGATGTCACTAGCCATGACCACTTCCTGTCATGTCACTAGCCATGACCACATCCTGTCATGTCACTAGCCATGACCACTTCCTGTCATGATGTCACTAGCCATGACCACATCCTGTCATGATGTCACTAGCCATGACCACTTCCTGTCATGATGTCACTAGCCATGACCACTTCCTGTCATGTCACTAGCCATGACCACATCCTGTCATGATGTCACTAGCCATGACCACTTCCTGTCATGATGTCACTAGCCATGACCACTTCCAGTCATGTCACTAGCCATGACCACATCCTGTCATGATGTCACTAGCCATGACCATATACTGTCATGATATAATGTACTATTCTATCATGTCTTGGCGGTGACCTCATGAGTCACAACTAAATCCAAACTTTTGTCAAGGACGTATCTGGTTATGATGTCGGCCATGGCCATATACTGTTATGACAACTATGGCCACATCCCGTCATGACATCAACCATGGCCCAATTCTGTCATGACAACCATGGCCACATTCTGTCATGACAACCATGGCCACATTCTGTCATGACAACCACGGTCACGTTCTGTTACATCAACCATGGCCACATTGTCATAACATCAACCATGGCCACATTGTCATAACATCAACCATGGCCACATCCTGTCATGACATCAACCATGGCCACATTCTGTCATGACAACCATGGCCACATTCTGTCATGACATCAACCATGGCCACATCCTGTCATGACAACCACGGCCACATTCTGTCATGACATCAACCATGGCCACATTCCGTCATGACAACCATGGCCACATCCTGTCATGACGTCAACCATGGCCACATCCTGTCATGACAACCATGGCCACATCCTGTCATGACATCTCATACCCATGGTCCAATTCTGTCATGACAACCATGGCCACATTCTGTCATGACATCAACCATGGTCCAATTCTGTCATGACAACTATGGCCACATTCTGTCATGACATCAACCATGGCCACATTCTGTCATGACATCAACCATGGCCACATTCTGTCATGACAACCATGGCCACATCCTGTCATGACAACCATGGCCACAACCTGTCATGACATCAACCATGGTCCAATTCTGTCATGACATCAACCATGGCCACATCCTGTCATGACATCAGCCATGGCCACATTCTGTCATGACAACCCTGGCCACATTCTGTCATGACATCAACCATGGCCACATCCTGTCATGACATCAACCATGGCCACATTCTGTCATGACAACCATGGCCACATCCTGTCATGACATCAACCATGGCCACATCCTGTCATGACATCAACCATGCCACATTCTGTCATGACAACCATGGCCACATTCTGTCATGACAACCATGGCCACATCCTGTCATGACATCAACCATGTCACATTCTGTCATGACATCAACCATGGCCACATTCTGTCATGACAACCATGGCCACATCCTGTCATGACATCAACCATGGCCACATTCTGTCATGACATCAACCATGTCCACATTCTGTCATGACAAACCATGGCCACATCCTGTCATGACAACCATGGCCACATCCTTGTCATGACATCAACCATGGCCACATCCTGTCATGACATCAACCATGTCACATTCTGTCATGACATCAACCATGGCCACATTCTGTCATGACATCAACCATGTCACATTCTGTCATGACATCAACCATGGCCACATTCTGTCATGACAACCATGGCCACATCCTGTCATGACATCAACCATGGCCACATCCTGTCATGACATCAACCATGGCCACATCCTGTCATGACATCAACCATGGCCACATCCTGTCATGACATCAACCATGGCCACATCCTGTCATGACAACCATGGCCACATTCTGTCATGACATCAACCATGTCACGTTTGTCATGACATCAACCATGGCCACATTCTGTCATGACATCAACCATGGCCACATCCTGTCATGACATCAACCATGGCCACATCCTGTCATGACATCAACCATGGCCACATTCTGTCATGACAACCATCGCCACATTCTGTCATGACAACCATGGCCACATTCTGTCATGACAACCACATTCTGTCATGACAACCATGGCCACATTCTGTCATGACAACCATGGCCACATCCTGTCATGACATCAACCATGTCACATTCTGTCATGACATCAACCATGGCCACATTCTGTCATGACAACCATGGCCACATCCTGTCATGACAACCATAGCCACATTCTGTCATGACATCAACCACGGCCCCATCATGTCATGACATCAACATGGCCACATTCTGTCATAACATCAACCATGGCCACATTCTGTCATGACAACCATGGCCACATTCTGTCATGACATCAACCATGGCCACATTCTGTCATGACAACCATGGTCACGTTCTGTTACATCAACCATGGCCACATTGTCATGAATCAACCATGGTCAATCCTGTCATGACATCAACCATGGCCACATCCTGTCATGACATCAACCATGGCCACATCCTATCATATACCGGAAATGGCCATCCTGTGATGACTTTCATGACCACAGCCTTGTCGTGCCATTGACAATGACCATGTCCTGACAACCTCTCACGTAGTATCCTGAAGACATGACAGCAACGCTGTACTTCAAATGGACCTAAGTGCAGCACTGTTTTCCCTGTACACTTCTAACAGTTATTTGCGTCTCAGATAACATAGAAAATAATCCCCCACAGTTACAGTAGTGGACCTAAGGATGTCAATCACGACACAGTGGAGGCTTGATCCATGGGAACATTGTGGCTATCTAACAACACAAAACATACTTTTAATCAAACTAAATCCTGCATGCATTTCCTATGCAATAACCTTGTTATTCTTGTGACTTTGAACTGTTCTTGCCGTTTCACTCCCCAGTTCATACCGAACGTTTCCACTTCTTTGGGTCCGGTTTGCTTCGGAATTTGTGAGTTCTAGGCCGGCTGATCTTTGTGATGGCGTGGTGAAGGATATGGCTCATACAGCTGCTGTAACTATGACTGCTTTATTTGAGAGGAATCCTACCACATCATTTCTACTGTGTGTTCACCACACCAACATGAAAAACACTATGATGACACTACATACTACATACATGTGAACACTACATACTGGACCATGTCAAGTCAAGCTATTCACAGCCCAGTGAACCTTGGTGATCACATCAGGGCTGACATGATCAAGTGAACATTACTACATGCACATGACCATATGTACATCACTACATATACAGGATCATGTGTACATTGCTACACATACATGACCATGCGTATGTAACTACACATAGATCACCATGTGTACGCCATCATGAAACATAATGTATCTCAAGTTCCCCGAGTTTGTGATCACAACATTCATCTCTACAGGTATATTCACGTCATAACCCACACCTTTCACCAGCATACGTATGGTGGTTTCTAAGTGCTCATCCAACATCCATCCATACCCTGTAAGGTGTGAGGTAAATCTTGGGCAACCCTTCCTCCTGAAAAAACGGCCTTTACAGTTTATCAACCAGAAATACTCAGCAAGTTAACATGCAAAGCATGGCGACTTTCCCACATCTCATAACCAACAGCACCACCAACAAAAAATCATTCTGCTATTTACAAATATGCACTCTTTTAAAAAAAACAAACAAACAAACAAAACCAAAGATAAGGGGGTCCGTTATGGAAATCTTACAGATCTCGTTACCAAATTTGGAAAACACACCAAATCTAGAATGGTAAAGAGTCCATGGCTTGCATCTCCAAAGTCAAGACAGGAAAACGGCACGATACCTGGTTCAGTAACTGGACGCGGGTTTTGAGGCGGGTGCCTGTGCTGTTAGCTACTGCTGACACCGCACGGAAAAAGGGAGCAAACTGCTGCTCTTCCTGAGTCTTCTTCGACCATTCATCGCACAGTTGCTGTTCACAAAAATGATGTAGATTCCAACCATCAATACTAATATGTCTTCAGGTATGTTTCATTACTTTGAGCAAATTCAGACATAAACATATGACATGACTGTCAAAGAAAAATTTTTGTTATTATATTGACAATCCCTTGGATGCTGATCCATGTATCACAAATTTAGCAGCTTCTGTACTGTAATATGCCTCTGGATGCATGTATCTGGTAATATCAACTTCTTCACCAAATTGCTCAACCAACAAAGGGTAGGAGTGTTCCAAGTGTATTCATTTTAAAGCAGAACCAGAGTTTCATTTCATATGTATAAGTTCGTATGGCACTTCAAAACATCAATCTGGTAGTTACATACATATTATGAAAGAAAACAATTATTAATTAAAAAGATAAGGCATATCAAATGAAAATTCCTTCATAACCTTTCTTAGAGATCCTCATCTTTCAATGTTTACTCCACAGGCGATAAATCTCATTAAAAAAAAAAAAAAAAAAAAAAAAATTGAAAAATCTACAATCAATCCCATTTAATACCAGCACCAGACACAAGCAGATTTTTTTTTTTTTTTTGCTGAATGCATTTACAATAACAAATTCAAAACTGCTAAAATGTTCTGCAAACACATTTTTCATACTCACAATCATACGGCGTTCTTTCTGCAAGAGTCGTTCATATTTGCGCTGAATGAGGACAATTTCTGTCTTAAGATGTGACTGATCGGGCAGCAGAGGCTCTTGGGCAAAGATCGTGTTCCTACGACCATTCTCAGCCGCTGTACCAATCTGCTCCATCTGACGCAGTTCCTGGTGATTACATAGAAGACACATATTGACACAGAGAACACACATTGACCATCAGGGTGGTTATTTTTCTCGGTGTCATTGCATCTTTTTCCTTTCCCCACAGAGAGAGAGAGAGAGAGAGAGAAAGAGAGAGTGTGTGAGTGTGTGTGTGTGTTTGTGTATGCTTGTGGAGGGGAAAGGGTATGGGATGTATAAAATGTAGAAAACAGGGTCCAGCATAATCTTTTTGTTGTAGAATGAGGCTGTAAGATTTAACGTCAGCAAAAGACAGAGCTCCCACGTCTAAAAATACTAGTACTACTACTAATAATGAGGACAATTTCTATAGCGCCCACCCTAACAACATAGGCTACAGGGTGCTCTACAAGTTTTAACAAAGCAACATCTAAAATATACACACACTCACAAACACATATGCACACACACACGGCCACGTGCACACACACACACACGATTTTACATTCACAAGTCATTAATATATGCATGCACCCCCCCACACACACACACAAGCGACACAATTTCGCATGCATAAACACCTACACTAAAGTGTGCAAGTGACATGTGGTAATTTAGTAATATTTCAGATGGTATTCTGCAAGTGGCATTTGAACTGACAAGTCTTAAGTGCAGACTTGAAAGTTGGGAAGGAAGGGGAATGACGTAGATGGAAAGGCAGCAAATCCCAGAGTATCGCTGCAGAAAATGAGGCAGCTCTAGAACCGTGCTGCTTTTGGTTATATGAGAGAATTCGAAAAATTCAGTTATCAGAGGAATGATGGAGAGAGAGAGATCAGAGAGTTTGGCGGGCGCTTCACCTGTGATAACCTTATAACATAGACATGCCAACTTCTACTGAATTCTGTGCTCGATTTTGAGCCAGTGTAATTTTTGCAAGAGATCCGAAGTATGATGCTGTTTTGGCACCTTGAAGATAAGGCAAGAGGCTGAATTTTGAACACGTTGCAGTGGCTGGAGCAAGACTGCCGGTACACTAAGGAGAAAAGCGTTACAATAATCTAGTCTTGACAGAATGCAGGAAGACACCACCGTTTTTGTGACCTGTTCTGTAAGGAAAGGTCTGAAAGAGCTGATGCAACCGAGTTCAAGAAAGGATGCTTTCTTTTTTTTTTTTTTACATAAAAATGTGGTATTTTGACATTATGTGTAACATTCTAAATCTAACCTTAGCACTTCCATGCAGTGCAACAGAAGCCAGACTTAACAGCACTTTCAGCTGCACTTTGCTTTGCAAATGACATGGTGGTAGACTAAGATGATGGACATTTTGCTAGTTTTTATATGGTTCTGGCTTGACATGTACGAAGTCAAAATGGATGACAATCAGGCTAAAATCACAATCGTCTTCTGCGATTTTCCTTCTACATGTTCATCCTCTCCTTTCAGAACTTGACCATTTTTCATAAAACAAGTCAACAGTTCAAAATCTATGTTGTCTGGGTTCTGTTTAGGCCACCATTATGTCTGAAAAGCACATTAAAAAAAACTGTTTTAGTTCTCTTTTTTTTCCGCATAGCATTTCATCACAAAGAGTAGCAGTGCAGCATTATCAACGAAATCGTAGCATTCTACACCAAAAGCAACACAGCTGCCAGCTCTGAACAGAGGTGACCTGTTCACACTGTATGATGGTGTACATCAGAGTCGCTAACTGTTATATAACATAAACAAGGAAGTTTTTGTAAGTTTGTGATTTAATTGAAGCAAAACATTGGGGGAACTATAACATCAATAAATAACACCTGTCTTCATCATGAATCAAAAAAAAGTATATCAGTTTAAAAAGTTACTCTAAAATACACAAAAAAGAAAAACAAATCTCTACTGACCTTTGCCTTGGATGTGGTCAGCTAGAATACACAAAAAGATAGAAAAAGAAGGAAAAAGAAAAAAAAGACCCTCTCTGCCAACCTTTGTGTTGAGTTTGGCCAGCTTGGGGTCCCCCTCAGTGTCTTCCTGCTTTCCGAAGACACAGAAGGTGATGCAGCCTTGGTCGAAATAGTCCAGGTGCTCCTGCCTGATCTTGTCGATGCCGATGACGCGCGAATGGTTGAAGACTGGCGACAGACTGCCCTCCACCATCTTGGTCACAGTGTAATCCTTGTCCTTCACGATGGGCACCTTGTACTTCACCATCACACCCTTGGAGAACCTAGCTTTGTGGATGTCTGCCTGCCGCACCGCCACCTGTTGCAGAACTCGGCACCATGCATGAACAGCGACCAGACAGACAGCCGTCACTGCCGAAAATGCACAGAGCTGCTGGGTATACCACAAACTGATCTTTGATAATTTCATAACTGAGCAAAAACAATCTATCTGGAGAAAACCGTGGGAAAAATATTCATCTTCTAGTTTAGCTACATTGCAGTATTGTAGTTTATATGCACATTTTGAGAGAAAAGTAAACATTTGCACTTCTATCACATACACCAAGTACAGATAAGATGCCTTGGCTGTCTTATTAATACAGTTTTGATGCTTAAGATTACAGATAACAATACTTCTGGTAGTTTCATCACATGATATAGATGCAGTTTAGATGCCAAAGATCAACGGAAAGAATGTGTCTGCTAAACCTATAACACTGCATTAACATACAGTTTAGATAGCCAAGATCAGAGAAAAGTATAAGTCTGCTACTTCCTTCACATAGTTTAAATTCAGTTTAGGGGATTATGACAGGAAAGTATAAGTCTGCTACTGCCATTATGTTTCACAAATACACATGTGTAAGTTCCATAAAAAAAAAACCATGAATATACTTCAGACATCCAGGATTAGTATACATCTGCAAGTTCAACCACACAGCACAAAGTCTGCATGTCAATAACAGAAGACAAGTACACATCTACTGTAAAGAAAAAAATTGGGGAACAAGATGATCAAATCCCAGCTTGAAAAGTGGAGAAGCCAGAAGATCCTTTTAACATTATCATTATCTTTAAGAAATTTATGAAAAAAAGATAAATGTACATATGAAACTATGTAACATAAAAGAACAAACAGCAATCCACAAAACTCATACCACAATTAAACATTCACACACATCCAAATGAACCGCCATCCAGTCCATCCTTCTCGCTTCCTCTTCCACCCATCTCCCGCCCCCTCAAACAAAACAATCACCAAAAGATCAACCGACACAAACTCTGTAACCAAGCACATATCGCACTCCAAAATGACACCAACACATTTTGTACATCACTCAAGGAGAAAGATTTTCAGGTCTGATTTGACCGAGGACAGAAAGGCAGAGTCTCTAAACTGATGTGGGAGCCGAACTTCTAATGAGAGGGACTTGAACAGCCAAACCAGCATCGACCAAAGGTTTCAGTATGAACAGAAAAAAAATTAGGAAAAAACAAGTATCGTATGAAGAATGAAGTTCCCTTGATCAGATATTCAGGTGCAACAGATCAGACAGGCAGTGTGAGCAGTAAGATTCAATGGATTTAAAGCAGAGTGATGCACATTTGTAGGATTTCCTTTGCTGACAGCATTTCTGAATGACTGAACAAATGGAATGTTTTGAGTGCAGCTCTTCTTTAGGGTTACTCTTTCCAAAAGGGCCGTCCCCCCTGCCTCGAAGACTAAGCATTCATTTTTTTTCATCACTCCAACAATCTATAAACAAACTTTGGAAACAGTGTGTATATATGTGTGTGCATGCATGTGTTTGTATGTGGGTGACTGTGTGTGTGTGTGTGTGTGTGAGCGTGCGCGCGTGCGTGCGTACACACAGATGGGAGACAACCCACAACTCACCTTAAAGTGGTAGGGTTTCCCCAGCAGCTCACTGGGCTCATCCACAAAGCTGTCCTCGTCCAGCGACTTGCCCACCTGATTGCAGGGGGTGATGTTGACGAACAACTGACCCTCCTCCAGACCTTTGTAGTCCGTGACTGCAATCTTGTCGTCAAAATCCAATGCATAGGACAATGACTGCAGGAACACACTGGCCGTGCCGATCAGAACATCCTCCGTCGGCTCCCAGAAGGGATCCTCTTCACGTGGGCAGTTGAACACGTCTTCTCCATCCAAGTACTTCTGGTACATTTCCTGTTTTGCACATACAAAGGTGTTACGATGTTGCTGTACTATTCCTTGAAAATCTGAGGAAATGTAATATTATTCTTCCCTTCTGAAGGTCGCATTCATTTGATATTGCATACTGTGTGACGAACAGCTCAATGTAATCATCGTATTAAGCACTGAGATATCTACAAAATAACCTATGAACATTCTACAATGCATTCCTCAAAATTTTTCCTCCAAATGCCCCCCTCCCATCCATTTGATTTTTTTTTTTTAAAGGTATTCAAAAATTTTACTGGACTGGACTAAGATGTGAATCATGATAAATTTTTCAGTGAATTGATCCTTTAGTTTTCGGAAATCATTTGGCATAGAACTTTAACACTGATTTTGTTTTGAACTGTAAAAAAAAAAAAAAAAAAAGGCTAACGTTCCAGAGCCTAATGGCTCTAGGGGCATTGAACTGTTAGATATACCAAGTCTAGGGGACGGCATTGAGGAAGGCTAAAGCCTGTCCCTTTATTCATATCTCAAGCTTCTCTGAACTGAAACTAGTGACCTTTTAGTGGTGGGTGGACAACAAGGGTTTTCAAGCCTCAACAATCTGACTCTATGAGCGGTTCAAACTCATGTCCGTTAACGTCACAGCTGAACCCTCCAAAACTTTGATCATGGGCCCCCTTTTTTTTGTGTGCACATTTTCCAATCTGAATTCGTGTTCAAGACCAATATGGCTTTGGAGATTGGCCTGGTCATAATGGTCATTGGCCTGGTCATAATGGTCATAACTAGAGCAACCTCACTTGACTTGATGAAGTAACACTACCTGCCAAGCAAAACCCACCTCACCTCTCAGCATATCAACAAAAGGGAACGTCACTCTCGAGGAGAGAAACATTTTAACATCACAGCTAAACAGTGAAAGAAATGAAGACAGAGAAGCAATGTCTCCATGATTCTAGAATATCTCTTTTAAAAAGCTGGTGAAGGTCTGGGGAGGGGTGGATGATGACAGGAAAGTGAAAATGACACATCCTTCTAGGACCACATGCACTGTTCAATGACGTCTGTTCGAAAGGTAGAACAGTTTCTTAGGAGAGAACAAGGGAAATCACCCTTTAATTCTGACATCTGGTTCTGTACTAAACTCACAAGGACCACTGCAAATTAGATCAGTCATAAAAGTAACATGAAAAAAAAATCCAGATATTTCACAGTTGCCTAGAGTAGATGACATTATGAAGCACAACAAGAACAACATGAACAAAATCGAGATCAGCGCTGAAAGTCAACTCTGGGAGCTCTGGAATGAAGAGGGCAGTCCCATTGTTGCTGAAACCATTTTTCACTCTCCACTGCTTGAACTGATGAATGAGGGGGGAGGATATGCATCTTTCTGTACATGTAACTGCCGACACCCACTGTATGTCAGCGTTATTCTGCATGCAGTCTATTATGAGCCCCAACTAAAACTGGCCACAACCCCTCCGACATATTTTTAACAATTTCTGAAATTCCGGATTACTGTATTTTTTTCTTGCCCACCCCACCCCCTCTTCCTCTCCAAATTAAAGATTCATCCAATAATCTTTTGAACAGGAAAATTCTTGGTAAATTAGGGAAGACTGGCAGTACATGTATTTTGTCTCTGTCTGCCACATATTCCTACAGTCTGACTCACTATCGTATCATGGTGGAGAAAAAAAAAATACAGCATGGAAAAGGAGATGTGGGGACCAAGTTGGATAGTCACTTCCATCTCACCTGAATGACGTAACGTCTGGTCATGAAGGTGCCACGCTCCCACAGCCAGGTGTTGCCGTTCAACAAGTTCTTCATCTTCACCATCACCCTGAAAAACAGAATGCAATCTTCACCTTCACCATCACTCTGAAAAACATATTTGTGTTTTTGCAGAACTGCCTTCACAATTGCCTAGAGGAATTCCTATGTAACGCATTACTGTTCTGTGGTGATCTCAAATATTTGAGAAAACGAATACATGCAGATGAGTCAAAACAAAATACACAGTCAAATTCATACGCAATGCATTCACACAATATAAAACATTTGTATTATATCTATTTGTTTGTATGTATTCAGCATGGATACCAGACAGCCTTTTCTGAGGGAAGTTAGTGAGCATCATTTTCACCAGACAAAACTTGACCACTTCACATTTGTTCCTTACTTAATCTAAAAAATAAACTAGGATTTTTTTGTGCTTCACATTAACAATCAAAGTGTATAACAAGTTTTTCATGACTTATTCAAAAAAAAAAAAAGTTAATCAATCAATAAAAAAGTTCAAGGTTCTATTTCATTTCTGCACAATTACCACATCTAATGTGGATGAAATTTTCAATCTGAATCACTCCAAAAGTATGACAAAATGGATTCAAGCTACAACATGCACTCAGTTCAATTCCTTACACCCATCTTATTTTACACACACACACACACACACACACACACACACACAGAGAAATCAAAAGTCCTAACACTTGAAGGGATTTGGTTAATCATGTAGTAAAAACATCACTGAAGGAAAGTGGCAGAAATAGGGGGTAGTGAATGCCCACTCACTAGACATGTACTCTTCAACTGTAATTTGACTTTAACGCCCCCCCCCCTTCCCCAAAGGCCTTGATCTTTTAAGTAGACTACACTGCCAAGGCACACAAAGGGATTAACAACCTGCTGAACTGGAGAACACAGAGAGAGAGAGAGAGAGAGAGAGAGAGAGAGAGAGAGAGATGGACGGGAAAGGGTGAGGAGAGAGCCTGAGAGTATACGAGGGAGGCAAGTAGTGTGTTCACCACAGATAGGAGAGAAAGGCAGACACAGAGTGCACAAAGTAAACTGGACAGAAGAGAGAGAGAGACAGAGAGAGAGAGAGAAGAAGAGAGAGAGAGAGACAGAGAGAGAGAGAGAGAGAGAGAGAAAAGAGAGAGACAGAGAGAAAGTGATGGAAGGAGAGGTACACCGTTTGGGTATTGATGGCAGAAAAGAGGAAGATGTTAGGATACAAAGAAAACCAAGAAAAAAAAGTCAGGGGCAAAAAAGAGAGAGAGAGAGAGAGAGAGAGAGAGAGAGAGGGGGGGGGGAGGCAATCTGTAATAGTAGCAGCTGAAATGATTACATTTTTGCAAGAATGGCAAAGACACCATAAAAAATTTCCTGAGCTTACATGACTGCATCTCAACCACAAACAGATATCTACAATTAAAAAAAAAGTAAATACATGATGATCAATTCAATGTGGAAAAAAAAAATGCATGGTTTGCTTGCAAATCAGACCACGGGAATTCAAATTTAATCTCAAATCAGTCTGTTATCACAATTGGACTGGTAATCATCAGACACTGAAACTCCTACTTAATCTAAAATCAGAAAAATATAACAATGGGGCTGCCTTTGCGATACATTTCACCTCTGAAGTTAAAAGTTCTCTCTCCCCCCCCCCCCCCCCCCCCCTCAAAAAGGCTCCAACTGTCAACTGCAAATCAATTCATTGTAACTGCTCAGAAAAAAATTGAATACAATGAAGAGAATTAGAAAAGAGGGTACTGAAAAGAGCATTTCCGTGAGAGACGGGTCCACTGTCCTACCAAAACAAGCTATTCAATACCTGATAATCAGACAAATCCACCTTTTTTTTTTAAATTGTTAGCATTGCATATACATATGGAGGAGCAGTGAAGGATTATAATTACGCACAAGCAAACAGTACAAGCCATTCCTGTTTGAGACACACACAAAAAAAATGCATTTCACTCCAGTAATTTGATGGGGACTTTGTGTGTGTGTGTGTGTGTGTGTGTGTGTGTGTGTTATAGGATTTGATTTCCTCGTTGTGCAAAGATCCCCTCCTTCCAAACAAACAAAAACATTATTAAAAAAAAAAATAAAAAAAAACAGGAGGTGGCAGAAATCAAAATAGAAAGAAATCCACCCCTGAAAAAAGGAAGACAGAAAAGAAGGGATAAAAAGGAAGACAGAAAAGAAGGGATAAAAAAGAAGACAGAAAAGAAGGGATAAAAAAAAAAGAAGACAGAAAAGAAGGGATAAAAAGGAAGACAGAAAAGAAGGGATAAAAAGGAAGACAGAAAAGAAGGGATAAAAAAAAAAGAAGACAGAAAAGATGGGATAAAAAAAAGAAGACAGAAAAGAAGGGATAAAAAAGAAGACAGAAAAGGGATTAAAAAAAAAAGACAGAAAAGAAGGGATAAAAAAAAAAGGAAGACAGAAAAGAAGGGATAATAAAAAAAAAACAGAAAAGAAGGGATAAAAAAAAAAGAAGACAGAAAAGAAGGGATAAAAAGGAAGACAGAAAAGAAGGGATAAAAAGGAAGACAGAAAAGAAGGGATTAAAAAAAAAAGACAGAAAAGAAGGGATTAAAAAAAAAAAGACAAAAGAAGGGATAATAAAAAAAAAGACAGAAAAGAAGGGATAAAAAAAAAAGAAGACAGAAAAGAAGGGATTAAAAAAAAAAAGGAAGACAGAAAAGAAGGATTAAAAAAAAAAGAAGACAGAAAAGAAGGGATAAAAAAAAGAAGACAGAAAAGAAGGGATAAAAAGGAAGACAGAAAAGAAGGGATAAAAAGGAAGACAGAAAAGAAGGGAAAAAAGAAGACAGAAAAGAAGGGATAAAAAAAAAGAAGACAGAAAAGAAGGGATAAAAAGGAAGACAGAAAAGAAGGGATAAAAAAAGAAGACAGAAAAGAAGGGATAAAAAAAAAGAAGACAGAAAAGAAGGGGGGAAAAGGAAGACAGAAAAGAAGGGATAAAAAAGAAGACAGAAAAGAAGGGATAAAAAAAAAAAGAAGACAGAAAAGAAGGGATAAAAAAGAAGACAGAAAAGAAGGGATTATAAAAAAAAGACAGAAAAGAAGGGATTAAAAAAAGACAGAAAAGAAGGGATAAAAAAAAAAGGAAGACAGAAAAGAAGGGATAAAAAAGAAGACAGAAAAGAAGGGATAAAAAAAAGACAGAAAAGAAGGGATAAAAAAAAAGGAAGACAGAAAAGAAGGGATAAAAAAGAAGACAGAAAAGAAGGGATAAAAAGGAAGACAGAAAAGAAGGGATTTAAAAAAAAGACAGAAAAGAAGGAAAAAAAGGAAGACAGAAAAGAAGGGATTAAAAAAAAAAAAGGAGCAAGACAGAAAAGAAGGGATACAAAAAAAAAAAAGAAACAGAAAAGAAGGGATAAAAAAAAGAAGACAGAAAAGAAGGGATAAAAAGGAAGACAGAAAGAAGGGATTAAAAAGAAGACAGAAAAAAGGGATAAAAAAAAAAAAGAGACAGAAAAGAAGGGATAAAAAAGAAGACAGAAAAGAAGGGATAAAAAAGAAGACAGAAAAGAAGGATAAAAAAAAAGAAGACAGAAAAGAAGGGATAAAAAAAGAAGACAGAAAAGAAGGGATAAAAAAGAAGACAGAAAAGAAGGGATTAAAAAAAGAAGACAGAAAAGAAGGGATAAAAAAAAAAAGAAGAAGAGAAAAGAAACAGAAAGAAGGGATAAAAGAAGACAGAAAGAAATAAAAAAAAGAAGACAGAAAAGAAGGGATAAAAAAAGAAGACAGAAAAGAAGGGATAAAAAAAGAAGACAGAAAGAAGGGATAAAAAAAGGAAGACAGAAAAGAAGGGATAAAAGAAGACAGAAAAGAAGGAAAAAAGAAGACAGAAAAGAAGGGATAAAAAAAGAGAAGACAGAAAAGAAGGGATAAAGAAAGAAGAAGAAAACAGAAAGAAGGATAAAAAGAAGACAGAAAAGAAGGATAAAAAAGAAGGCAGAAAAGAAGGATAAAAAAAAAAGAACAGAAAAGAAGGGATAAAAAAGAAGACAGAAAAGAAGGGATAAAAAAGAAACAGAAAAGAAGGATAAAAAAAAGAAGAAAGGATAAAAAAGAAAGGACAGAAAAGAAGGGATAAAAAAAGACAGAAGAAGGAAAAAGAAGACGAAAAGAAGGAAAGAAAGAAGAAGAAAAGATAAAAAAGAAGAAGAAGGGATAAAAAAAAGAAGAAAGAAAAGAAGGATAAAAAGGAAGACAGAAAAGAAGGGATAAAAAAAGAAGACAGAAAAGAAGGGATAAAAAAGAAGACAGAAAAGAAGGGATAAAAAAGAGACAGAAAAGAAGGGATAAAAAAAGAAGACAGAAAAGAAGGGATAAAAAAAAAAGAAGAAACAGAAGACAGAAAAGAGGAAAAAAGGATAAAGACAGAAAGAAGGGATAAAAAAGAAGACAGAAAAGAAGGGATAAAAAGAAGACAGAAAAGAAGGGATAAAAAAGAAGACAGAAAGATAAAAAAGAAGCAGAAGAAGAATAAAAAAGAAGACAGAAAAGAAGGATAAAAAGAAACAGAAAGAAGGATAAAAAGAAGACAGAAAGAAGGGATAAAAAAAAAAGACAGAAAAGAAGGAATAAAAAAGAAGACAGAAAAGAAGGGATAAAAAAAAAGAAGACGAAGAAAAGAAGGGATAAAAAGGAAGACAGAAAAGAAGGGATTAAAAAAAAGAACAGAAAAGAAGGGATAAAAAGAAAAAGAAGACAGAAAAGAAGGGATAAAAAAAGAAGACAGAAAAGAAGGGATAAAAAAAAGGATAAAGACAGAAAAGAAGGGATAAAAAAGAAGACAGAAAAGAAGGATAAAAAGAAGACAGAAAAGAAGGGATAAAACAAAAAAAAGGAAGACAGAAAAGAAGGGATAAAAAAAAAAGAAGGATAAAGAAGACAGAAAGAAGGGATAAAAAGGAAGACAGAAAAGAAGGGATAAAAAAAGAAGACAGAAAAGAAGGGATAAAAAGGAAGACAGAAAAAAGATAAAAAAGAAGACAGAAAAGAAGGGATAAGAAAAAGAAGGGATAAAAAAAAGAAGACAGAAAAGAAGTGGATAAAAAGAAGACAGAAAAGATAGGAGATAAAAAGAAGACAGAAAAGAAGGGATAAAAAGAAGACAGAAAAGAAGGATAAAAAAGGAAGACAGAAAAGAAGGGATAAAAGGAAGACAGAAAAGAAGGGATTAAAAAAAGAGACAGAAAAGAAGGGAAAAAAGAAGACAGAAAAGAAGGGATAAAAAAAAGACAGAAAAGAAGGGATAAAAGAAACAAAAGGATAGACAGACAAAAGAAGGGTAAAAAAAAATAAAGACAGGAAAGAAGTGGATAAAAAGGAAGCAAAAATGATAGGTTAAATAGCATGACGATAAAATGGGATAAAACAGGAAGCATAATAGAAGCGGATAACAAGATCCAACCCAACAGAGGACTAACAAGCAAACTTCAGAACAACAATGACCTGCACATCACGACAGCACATGTACAATATAGAGACATAACATGACAGAATGAAGGGATAATAATATGACAGGACATCTGCGCTGCGACACACACATACAAACACACACACACAACACAAACAGGACATCTGCGCAACACACACACACACACACACACACCTAACACTTAAACGTAGACAAGGCAATATCTGAATATATTGCAGAAACAGATATAAGCATAATTAAAACAGCATGTCAGCACATCTTGAATTCAGTCATCATGATTTTTGTCTAAAAAAAACATAAGGAATGAGGCTGAATTTGAGAAAGCTGACCTGCAGTTAGAAAAGGCCAAAGGAAAGCCAGATGACAAACATCGGCAAGAGAGTGAAAGCCGGTCACGAACCACAATTTCACATTCACCATACAGGGCTGGAATACAAGTACTGGTACATGGGTACAACAAGGAGTTGTGTACCCCATGAAGCAATTCATGATACATTATGTAATACAGGATTACATCATAGCATAAAGCCATGTCTCTTTTCTGTTACCTGACACTCATAGCATTCCGTGAGTCACTGAAAGACAAGGTATTGTGCAAAGTAACAGCCATGTTTTGGGAAAACCCAGAGAATCAAAAATCATCAAATACAGTAATAATAACGAAAAAATTGATTTATGTCGACAAGGGTTTAAAAACACCACCACTGTGCCATGCATGCCAACCAACTCACTGGAAAGATTCACTTTTAACATTCAGCTTCCTGGAAAAAGCACCAGCGTTTTTATCTTACACAGGCTTTATATGGAACACTGCATTTGTCTTTATGCACCAAACAAACGATATCACATTCACAGAGAAAATGGTATGCCACCAGAAGCTCCAACGACGACATTCTACACGGTGGGAGGCCACAAATTGTGGTCTGGGAACAGCTGTGACCTCAAGAGCATGGAATCTGGGTTTACTGGATGGACTGGACGACTGGGGACGTACAGCAGACCTTCCTGAATGGGAAAACTATCCTGAGATCATCAGGAAGAGTGGCATTAGACCGGAGTTTGTTCTCCACTCTACAGTTCATAAAAAGAAATGATTCTGATCAAACTCGCTGTGCCATACAAAAGCAGAATGCAGCAAGCTCACAACTACAGGCTGAAGTCCTCTCCATTCAGATTGGAGCAAAAGGAATTGTTGGCTCCTTAGCCTATGACCTCATGAAACAGCTCAGAATTTCCTTTCAGAAGAGACCCAGAACCCTGAAGGCAACAACACAGACAACTGAAAAAGATTTCCAACCGAATCTGGTTGAGGAGGAACACAAGTGAAGCTAACAAGCTTAAATCTTCTAACGTAAAACAAGTTTCTGATGATGAAGTGAGCGAGATATCCATCTTAAAAGGCATGTGTTGAGACAGCCACCCACCACAAAAATTGCATGTTCTAATCCTGGCAGCGCCAGAAAAAAAAGGGAAAAAAAAACTGGCAGCAGAAGAGCATCTGGGAGTCATGGCCTGGATGAGGACCGGCCCCCTTAGAGTGTCAGGTGTTCAGGGCCGAAACACCTGTCTGAAGGGGGTTTCTTCTCTGAAGACCTTCTGCTGTCAAGCTCTCCCCAGAGTTTCTTTTTACTCCTCTATATTTACTATCTGAACTAAACCTCAGCCTTAATGCGCCAAGAGTGCCACACGGCAGAGAACACGCACACAGAGCTGTTCAATGAGTTGAAATCACCCCCCACTTCAACGAGTGCCCTGCCAGGTGTGGTGTGATGGGTTCTGTCCAGGTTAATTTGTGTTCAGGTTCATCATCACCATGCACCTCAGTGGACATTTGTGAGGGGGACAACCATGCCAGGTGAGTGAAGGATCTATGTGACACTTCAGTGACACCAGTTGTTACCCAAACATTAAGGTGGGCAGTATGAACGTCTTACATTATGCTGGGTACAAGGAGATTCAAACTGGCCACCACCTGAACACACGCTTGACACTCTCGCAACAGAATTCTGTCACACCTTGCAACAGCATTCTCTATCACACTTCATAACAGCATTCTCTATCACACTTCATAACAGCATTCTCTATCACACTCCGTAACAGCATTCTCTGTCATACTTCGTAACAGCATTCTCTGTCACACCTTGCAACAGCATTCTCTGTCATACTTCGTAACAGCATTCTCTGTCATACTTCGTAACAGCATTCTCTATCACACCTTGCAACAGCATTCTCTGTCACACCTTGCAACAGCATTCTCTATCACACTTCATAACAGCATTCTCTATCACACTTCGTTACAGCATTCTCTATCACACTTCATAACAGCATTCTCTGTCATACTTCGTAACAGCATTCTCTATCACACCTTGCAACAGCATTCTCTATCACACTTCGTTACAGCATTCTCTATCATACTTCATTACAGCATTCTCTATCACACCTTGCAACAGCATTCTCTATAACACCTTGTAACAGCATTCTCTGTCACACCTTGCAACAGCATTCTCCATCACACTTTGTAACGGCATTCTCTGTCATACTTCGTAACAGCATTCTCTGTCATACTTCGTAACAGCATTCTCTGTCACACCTTGCAACAGCATTCTCTATCTCTGTCACACCTTGCAACAGCATTCTCTATCACACCTTGTAACAGCATTCTCTGTCACACCTTGCAACAGCATTCTCCATCACACTTTGTAACAGCATTCTCTGTCATACTTCGTAACAGCATTCTCTGTCATACTTCGTAACAGCATTCTCTGTCACACCTTGCAACAGCATTCTCTATCTCTGTCACACCTTGCAACAGCATTCTCTATCACACTTCGCAACAGCCTTCTCTGTCACACTTCATAACAGCATTCTCTGTCACACTTCGTAACAGCATTCTCTGTCAACTTCAGGGTTTACTTGTTCATTCAATCCTAGGAAGAATCTGTTGTTGGCAGGGCCGACTGAAATATAACTACATATATCAGCAGCACCTTGATTTCAAAAGCATGCACATGCACAGTCTGTTTACATGTATTCCATGTACTGATTGATCCAGCTCAACACCACAAAAACATGCGCAAGCGGTATCATCGCGGACAGACTTTACCCCTCCCTCCACCCCCTTCCTGCCTCCACACACACATCACACCACCATCCCTGCATCCTCCCAGTCTGGGGCTCTTACTGCTCACCTCAATCTCTCTTCAAAAGGGCACAAGAAGAACCAACAGTTCATGCATAGATAACAAAGGTACATTCCAAACTGGGGGAAAGAACTGAACAAGGCAGTATCACTTCATGCGAGAGAAGTAGGTAATTTGGTGTGTGAATACCAGGCATCACTCAATCATGCAAAGGTGGAAGTCATAAATAGAACACACTTGATGAATAAAGATGTGGTTCACAGCATAAGTTATGAAAAGAGGATGTTTCAGGGGTACATCGATGCATGGAACAACCAGTCAAAACAGAGACTCCAATGTTTTGGCTAAACAACGCAAGGTCTCACACACACCCCAATAAACAAAATGACCACACATCCTAACAGTCAAATGACTTTCACAAAAACCCAAACTTTTTCTGTAGCTACATCAACAATTACTTGCAATAGAATCATTTCATTTTAATTTACATGGATAGCTCAGTATTTTGTCCAAAGCTGACTTAAGATTTAGGGTTTTTTTTTTCTTTTAAAAACAAAAACAAACAAATTAGGGAAGCACACAAAGACAATGAAAGGTAGATGTAACCTTCTGTAAGCTCTCTTTTTGTGTGCCCAACAGAACTGTTCCTTTGCCGGATATTGTCAAGAAACGTAAAACCTGATGAACCGACTCACACAAAAGAAGTACAGCGGGTTCCTGTACATCACCCTCCTTGCTGCCCCCCTCACCACCCCACCCCCACCCCCCACCATCCCCCCAAATATCAATAACATTTATTTTTGAGTCTGGAAAAGCATGTTTTTAAATATAAAATTATGGTGATTTTGTATGTATTATCTGGTCTCTGTGTGTGTGTGTGTGTGTGTGTGTGTGTGTGTGTGTGTGTGTGAGTATGTGTGTGTGAGAGTATGTATGTGTGAGAGTAGTGTGTGTGTGTGTGTGTGTGTGTGTGAGTGAGTGAGTGAGTGTGAGAGTGTGTGTATGTGTGTGTACATGTGTGTGCATGCGTGTATGTGAGTAAGAGTATGTGTGTGTGTGTGTGGATGGGTTGAAGCAGATGAAAGAGGAGGATGAGGAGACAGGGAGGGAGGTGGAGGGGAAATAAACGCACCCTATAGAGACAAAAACACATGCATGACCCATGGCGAGCAGCCCACTTCTGTGCAGCCATACCACACTCCACCCACACAAGCAAACGTGATGAGGATAAACTCAAGAACAGGAATCAACCCCTCATGCTTCCCTCCCCTTACATGTTATTAAGTGAAACAAAACAAAGCAGCAACTGTGTGGTAAATGGTGTGTGTGTGTGTGTGCGCGTGTTAGGGTGCTGTGCCCTGTGTGAGTCACTTCCCCCTGACGTGCCATGCCATGCCATGCGTGAGTCACATATCTGTGGTAGCTACCTCATTTCATCTTCAGACACGGTGTGGTTAGGTCTGGAAGCAAAATGACATGTGACAGTGGCACATCATACGATGCAATGGATCTATTCTGTCCAGATGCATGCAGTCAACACAGTGCAGGAAAACAAAATGTTGATATGTCATTTTAACGATAGTCGTATACCATTCACTACTGCAGAACTTTCAGTCCATCATTTATCATAATGCACATCACTTTTCACTGCTACGAAAACATCAAACGCAAACTAAGCCCTCCCATCCGAGCTCATAATCCATGGAGTTTTATGATATTGCTTTAATCAGTAAACGGTTTAACTGCTAATCTATTTCTGTGAAAAGATGAAGACAGAGAACTGCTGGTGGTTGAGGGATTATGGAGTGCAGGACACAAGCTAGGACAAAGCTATGAGGAAACAAAATAACTCAGGCGCAAAATGGTGGGGTAAATCTGGGCAAAAAGACAGAACAGCATATATTTGTGGTTCAACACTGACAGCCCATGAACATGTCCTATATCAGCTCCATGTATCTAATCTGTGTACAGATCACTTTTGCCTATCCTGCCCTTTCCCATTCCCCCTCCCTCCAACCACCCTCTTTTTTTCCATCTCTTATCAACAAAAAACCCCCAAACAAACCCTAAACATAACACATTGTATCAGGTGCAGAGCTGAACCATCACGTATCAAAAACCCATTACGGAAGATTCCTGTTAAGCGACAACCTCCAGAGCTTAAGTGATAATCTCCAGGCCAACGTGAACGTCAGTCACTTGCCAGCCAGTCAAAGCCAACTCAAAACCAATGCCAAGCGATGCAAAGCGGGCCTGTGATGGGGGGTGGCATCAAGCATGATATGTCTCCCACAATCCAAACACTTGCACACAGACTGCACAACTACACGCTCTTACATCAGGCCTCTGTACCTACGTTGGTATAAAGATATCATGTCTGAAAACAACACACAAAATCAGTCACATCAAAGTAATGCACAGTGTCAGAAAGAGAGAATGCCAAAACGCCTGCTGCACTGAGTCTGTTTACAGAATGTCAAAGGTACTTTTCAATATATCATGAACCTTGAAAAAAAAAATTCAAATCAGAAATAACTTCATAAATTCTCCACTAGTTAACTGAAACTGATCAACTGAAATGAAACTTTGCATTGTGAATGAAAATTAATATTCTACAGATACCTGTATTTGGAGAAAAAAAAAATTCCCAAACCAGCTACATTCTCTGTATATGACCACCTCCGCTACAGTATGCTGTGATAACAGGGTGAGAAGACACATTTCAAACAGCAGTCTGACTCCCTCCCTGCCTCTACCAGTTTGTACCCCAGAAACAAAACAAAACAAAACAAAACAACAACAATGTTGTTAGGTTGGCACTCAAGGTCTTAAGTAGGCACTCAAGGTCTGACCAGCGCATTGGGCTAATGTGTAGGTCAGACATCTGCTAAGTCGTCGCCACAAGACCCTCTTCTTCAATTCTCTCATCTTAGTTGTTAATTCATTTATCCATCAGCTTAAAATCATGCGTAGTGTGGTCCCAAAACTTAGCAGATGTGGTATAGCGTACATGGACCAGTCTGCACGCAGTGACGCCTCCTTGATAAAACTGAAACTGAAACCAGAAACGATTCTGTTGGCAAACTCTCGAGTTAACCACACATAAACTGCATGTGAAAGTGTAGTCTGGCCTGTCCAAACCCCAGTGTGCTCTGATCTCAAAAAGCACTGCCAGCAAAACTGGAAAGCAGGCAAATATGTAGGTCGCCTGAATGAATTCGGGTCTGACCCAGCCACTGTGGTGCAGTGGCTAGCCTCATGGATTTCCACCTGAGAGGTCGTGGGTTCGATTCCCATCAATGCCATTTATTTGTGAGATTTTTCTGGCCGCAACCATGGGCTCCATTGGGAAGACTGGGACCACATAGTTTGAGTTTCATCCTCTGAACTGCAGCATCTCTGTGAGCGTTGCTCAAAATGTCCTTACCAACACTACAGTTGTCTGATAAGCCCTTGGTGACTTCATTTTGAGTTCACCAGTATCAGCAAGTTCAGTGGGACTTTCACTGTGGACGTCGTGGCACTCTCTGGAGTAGGATGTTCACTCATGTAGCTCCACAACCATGGAATTATTGTCCTCAATACACGGCTTAGAAGTTAGTATCATCCTTCATATGTTGGATCAGAACAGGCACCACTGAACACCACCAAAGCCGCGTGGCAGCAGTGCTGTGTCTCCTCTAGTGGGCTGTCTCCTGACGACTTGACATTGACTGCTTCCTGTGGATTGCTGGTGCTGGAGTTGCGATGGGACAAGGCAGGGTGTAGTTGTGGTGTGGGAGCCAGAATGAGTGGCATGAAGGTAATGCCACTCAAGTGGACCGGAAGAAGAAATAGCACACACACACACACACACACACACCACACACACACACACACACACACACCACACACACACACACACACACACACACACACACACACGTGCGAAAAGAAGAAGAAAGAACTCAGGTGTGAAAATGTTTACCAAGATGCTTAACAAAACCCTTCAAATAAAAAATCGCCAAACTAAGTCTGCTGCCTCAAATCCTTAACCACTAATTTCAAAACAGTGTTGCTAGTGGTGACCAAACGAACGCTTTCCCCTGCCCATGATATAAATTACCTGCCAAGCACATCTCATTCACTTACCAATCAATTTCACTATCAACAACAAACAGCCACCGCATAACATCTGTCTGAAACACGAACAATGCACCAAAGAGCAGGGAAGGAAGAACCTGAACCTGCCAAACCGTATCAGACTACATTCTAACATACATTCTACAACACTGGAAAACTTATCCAGTAAAAGTTCTCTACTTACAACAGCGTTAAATCACAACATTTCAAAGTTCACTATGGACAGGAACACAGAAAAAACATGACTACATGAGACAGTCCAACACGAAGACCAGATCTAAAAGTAAAACAAGCTGAAAGCAGACGCAGCAGCCAGCTACTCACTGTGTGCCTTGGGCTTTCCCGCTGCCCTCCTGGGCAGCAGCTGAGATGAGCACCACCTCGAAGGACTTGTGCTTGTTGAGCTCCTCGGAGATGGCGTTGACCTCTGACACCATGGGCAGGATCTCCAAGATCTGTTCCTGGGCTACTTGTTGTTCTGTCAGGTTACAATGATAATGACTGTAAAGCTTTCTGTCAGGTTACGATGATAATGACTGTAAAGCTTTCTGTCAGGTTACGATGATAATGACTGTAAAGCTTTCTTTCTGGTTACGATGATAATGACTGTAATGCTTTCTAACAGAAGCTCTCCCACTTTACACCCACTCTTTGTATCTAGGACATTTTTCGTGTGCATTTATTGTACTAGACTGACCCCCCCCTCCCCCCCCCCCCCCCTCTCTCTCTCTCAAAGTAAGAGTCCTTCCTTTTAAAGATTTGCTGATGATTTTTTTACTAAAAAACTTTTCCCCTTGTGTATTTAAGATTCACTTCCCCTGTAAGATTCCCTCCCTTACAAGCCTTGTGTTCTGGGACATTCTTGTTCCTGGCTGCACTTTATACCTCCTAATAAAGACTCCCTCCCCTTAACAACTTGTTTCCTGCAAAATTCTTGCCATTGTCTAAAACAAATTTACCTTCAAATTCAGACTTTTTTTTTTTTCTAAAGTCCTTTGTTTTATTCTGTTTTGTTCTATTCTTTGAGACATTTCTGTCTTCATCTATTCTATGATAACTTTCCAATAAAGATTCCCGTCTTTAAAAGACTTATATTTTACGGTGTTGCTTTTGTCGTTGTCTGCTCTAGTCTTGCCTCCCGACAACGCCCTCCTTTCCGAGGACTTTGAAGTGGGATGCATTTCTGGAAATCATTATTGTGAAACTCCCATGGAAATGATTTCTTTTTCCCTGTTATTCAATCTCCGATTTAAGACCAAACTTGTAGGAACCTGTGAAGGTTGCTATTCGTTGGTGGCTATGGGTACACAGATGTTCATATTGCACATATTACAGTATCTTTTTCGTTGTTGACAAACCACAACCACTGTTTATTTCTGTTTTCCTTTCCCTTCTTGATCTACTCCTTCCTCCTCCCCTACTCCTCTCCCTGCCCCTTGGTTACTCCAATGCACCAACTTCCACCATCGATCTTAATGGATGTATCAAACATGTCCTTCCAGCCACATGAAACGTTACTTGGCCAACAAAAATTGCACTTAATTTCAAGCAGGAGACTGTGCTATGGGTGTAATCAGCATCAAATAAAATGCAACATCAATACTTCTGGTTTTGTCACTCGGAAAACAAATGATAGTTTACACTTGCACAAAAATGCAAGTTAATTCACACACATCCTTGCGTACACATATACACACATTTTGAAAATATTGCAATTTGATTAACTTGCACACCACACACACACACACACACACACACACACACACACACACACACTCTCTCTCTCACTCACACATACACACACTGAAACACATACACACACACACTTGCACACACACACACACACTTGCACACACACACACACACATTACTCCACAATACGTAAATTACGAGCAGAGCACATACAGAGCACATAAATTAGAGCAGAACTGACGGTACCTTTAGTTAATCCAGCCCCAGAACCAGTGGCAAAGCCCTTGGCCTGAGCAATTTCCTTCTGAGCGAACTCATAGGTGATCTCTGACGGCGTGCCTTTGGGAGCCTGCGGTTTGGCCGGGTTCACAAACACGTACATATGATTTGAACCTGGGGCAACAACCAATCACTTCCCTCGTCACACAGTACAGGACCGCTCTGCTGAGCCATCTTCACATGCAAACAAAGCATCCCCACGACGGTAGCACACCAATCATGTCCCTCATCACACAGTACAGGACCGCTCTGCTGAGCCATCTTCACATGCAAACAAAGCATCCCCACGACGGTAGCACACCAATCATGTCCCTCGTCACACAGTACAGGACCGCTCTGCTGAGCCATCTTCACATGCAAACAAAGCATCCCCACAACGGTAGCACACCAATCATGTCCCTCGTCACACAGTACAGGACCGCTCTGCTGAGCCATCTTCACATGCAAACAAAGCATCCCCACGACGGTAGCACACCAATCATGTCCCTCGTCACACAGTACAGGACCGCTCTGCTGAGCCATCTTCACATGCAAACAAAGCATCCCCATGACGCTAGTTCTGTCAAACATTTCCACTACCTGTGACGGAGGGATAAAAGTCGACTGCAAGCAGGATGCGAGTTATCAGTGCTAGAACTTCAAACAAAACCGGAAAGCAAGACAGAACAGCCCTTTAACAATTGTTATGTGACTGTAGTTGAGCCGATGATGCACCTGCCACGACCAAGCTGTCGTGCAGTACCCTACACGCAGGACAGGTGATCAGAATGTAACGAGTTCAGCTTCAAACACAACAGGACAGTCACAGTTGAACAGGAAAAAAGTTAACTGCTTATCCTGACTCTCTACAAATCTGCTTTTCCTAACATCATACAATACTGTCAGGGCAGAAAGCCACCATCATTGACCCACCAATATACATGCTCAGAGCCCACTCTATACTCTTAAAGTGTCTGCATCATGCAGGATTTTCGCTTTTAAAACAATCCTGCACAAGACCTTTATCGTACCTATTACTGAATATGTTAAGCCATCTTTATCATACCCATTACTGAAAACATTAACCCCTCTCCCAAACAAAATCTTCATCTACACAGATACAAGACCAATTTCAAATGAAAAAAAAAAAAAAAACAGCTAAAAGACTCCTTTCAAAATGTCTGAACATGTTTCTTTTCACTTGTACATTATAGAGGGAGAAAACAGCTAATGTGAGACCCCATTACACTAACTCCTGTGAAACGTCCTCCTGTTAACCAACTCTCAGCAAGTGGGACACAATGTACACTTGCTAAGTCAGTTTTCAACAACTGCACCACGAACTGCATAACCCAGGTCACAAAGAAGTTCACATGAAGGTTGAATAGTTCACGAACAGCAAACTTAAAAAAAAACAACAACATGGAAATCAAAAGAAGCCAAGTCAAATGACAGCCTCACATTTACTGTAACTATGACTGAACCCAAGTCTATAAGTCTAACTTCTGTTTCTACAAACTTCAGATGATACCAATATCACATCAGTTCTGCCCGTGTCAAGATCTCACCTTTTGGAATATGCTGTATTAACAGACATCATCACTGGTATAATGACCGAGCATCGGACAGCCTTGAAATAGTCATGGCTAAGTCTACTATGCTAATCACATAATGCATCATAGCAGCTAGCCATTTGAAACAGACCAATCAAGACAGAAAGTAAATCTGCCATTACAGCCATGTTATCATCAGCTATCCACATCAATGTTCTCATCAAAGCTGCTGTATTTCATATTAAAAAAAAAAACATGCAAAGAAAAACAAAACCAAAACTTGAATAGTTCGTCACCCTCATTCGTCTTTGCTTTAATAATGACAAAACACTGGACTTATCTGGGATTAGGATCCTGATCTGTTTGAAAGGAATGTTCCTGTTAAAATATTCAGGTACATGTCCACACACAGAACACACAGAGAATCGGACATGTAGGTCTCACCGAAGAGGACGCGGTCATGGTGACTCAGTGTTGTTTTCCCTGTCAGAGGCATGCCGTTCACTTTGATCTTGGCGCCTTGGACGGCTGGCTCAATCTCTATCTCTCCATTTCGATTGGTTATCACAGCATGCTGCTTCTGGATGCTGGGGGACAAACCCATACACAACTTGCCAGGATGTTGCTTATGGAGCGAAGGACCAGTCACACAAATTTCCAGCAATTAACAGTTTTCTTTTCAAAGTCTAAGAACTGTATTCAGAAATACGAATATCAACACAAGAAAGCAAAAATCAACCAAAGATTACCAGTGAATATTCTTCTGTTACTGCTTCAGTTTTCTAATAGCCAACGACACACAGCAACAATTCTAGAATGTTGTATGTGGATTTCATGAACCACTGTTTCTGTTGACAGTTATCAACAAACAGCAGCACACACTTCTCAGAGTTCTTCACAATAAGACTGGTAACAGATCATTTTCGTCTTGTAACGACTGTTATCACCGTTTGTTAATACCACGTAAGCAGTCTGTGTTGATAATTATTTGTTTTATTTACAGGGTTCCTACAGACTCCCAAGAACAAAATTCAAGGAGTTTTCAAGGGGCGTTTTTTTTATTTCAAAGCTACAATACTTGCGTAAAATTTGAAAAAATAAATGGCAGTTTGATTTTTCTGCGTTCAGGTTGATGAAAAAATTTATTTAAAAACAAAGTTTTACAAACATCGTTGCGATCCTGGATTGTTGTCTGCTTTTAACCAAGGGAGATAATTTGCAACTTCACCAAAATTGATGAAGTTCCAAATTATTTCCCTTGGTTACACTGCAGACGACAATCTAGGATCACGACGATGTTTGTAAAAATTTGTTTTAAATAATTTTTCATTAACCTGAACACAGAAAAATCAAACTGCCATTTCTTTTCGCCACATTAAAATCTTTTGGAGCCAATGGCTTCAAGGAGGTTTGGTCAACAGAACCACATTTTATTGATTTTCAAAGGTTTTCAAGGCCTTGAAATTCGCTGTCAGAATTCAAGGAGTTTCAAGGAGCGTACGAACCCTGTTATAAGAACAGTGAATAAACATAAGAAAGCGTAATTCTTTAACATAAATTTCACAAATGAGCGCACAGTCATCTCTACTCCCATCTTTTTGCCCCTTATCACCTCCACCCCACCCAGGGTTCCCACAGATGTGACCAAACAAAATTCCATACTTTTTCCAGGGCGTTTCATGATTTTTCCAGACCCCAGAATGTGTGTGTGCGTGCACCTCT
>CM065725.1:61871930-61899430 GCA_033310375.1 Conus canariensis
CCCGGCTCTCTTCCTGGGCAATGGCGTCTGTCTCCGTGCGTGCTGCGGACAACTGGAAGACGACAAGCATCAACAGTCAGTGTACTTGCTGACAGATCACAGTTTCTTCTTTACAACTTCTATTCATCGTAAGAATTCTAGAAGTAGTAGTAGTAGAACAACAACAAAAAAAGCATTTAGTAAAGTAAAGTGTAATGTCATTTGACATATGACTATCCCCTTGACTGCTGAGGAGTTGTTACCCTTTGGTGTATTAGCAGTAACTCCTAACAGCTGAGTTGTTCCCCTTTGGTATTCCAACGTACTTGGCTGAATTTCTGCTCTACCCATCTGTTTTGAGAACAGCTCGAAGCAATGAAAACAGGCCAATGCACATGTTGTGTATACAGAACTGAATAGGTCTGTACTCCACATTGCCACTGAGATGTCCCACCTCATGTGATCTTTGAATTTTTGAAAGAGATTAACATTTTTCATCTACGATCTAAATTTTTCAGAAGTAAAGATTTTCAACAGGTGTGTTAGAAGGTGTGTTTTTAAGGAAATGACCAGTGTTGCTGTCAGCCATACAAAAGAGTACACATGTTATTGGCATTACTTGTTTATGTGGATGCAAACAAATGAGAAAATACAAACAAACAAACAAACAAAAAAGGGAAGTGAAGTTAAAAAAAAATTTTAACAACACAGACAGAAAGTCGAAACACGTTTTGCTCTATGCACTGGAATAATAATGCACATCAGACAAACCCCGCCTTCTAGCTGTACTGCACCAGGCACAGAATGCATTTACAGACCATGTGAGCAAGTCGGTCTACCTACCAGTTAACTGACTTAATACATGGAATGCTGTCATTTTAGAGACAGCCTGATCAACATCTGAGATTTTAAAAAAATTGCTCTGTCAGTCCAAATATTGCTGAAGTTATTCAAAACGCTCTTCATATCTTGTTCCTTTTCCCTTTTTTGAAATATCCTTAAAAAAAAAAAAAAGTGTGTTCCCATGTCACAATTTTTACAGCAGCCTAAGAGAACAGCAGTTGGTGACTGACCTTCTCATTCCAGTTCTCAGCGCTGTCTTTCAGCATTTCCTGGTTGGCCATCAGCTGTGCCCTGATCTGTTCCTCCATCTGGGCCCTCATTTTGCTGATTTCTGCACAGCCAAATCCACACTTTGTTGCCACATCATACCTCACATGGATCTGCTTCAAACAGATGGTACAGTGCAATCTGCCAATAAATGTCCCTATAAGGAAAACCCTCTGCCTTTAAACTTTCAACCACTTCTTTTCTTTTCTTGTTTTTTCTTTTCTTTTTTTTTTTTTTCAAAAAGTCTTCTGAACAATGAGAATAATGTTGCAGAGTAGTAAACAAACTGAAAAATTGTTTTAATAAAAACTGCCCCAAAGACTCGAAAATCCCAATTGCCTCAAACTGTGTTTGAATATCTAACGGCGCATGTAGTTTAATGTTGACGGGGCTGTCTTCTAGTTGCCTCCCTTGTCATCCAAAGTTTTACTCAATTCAAGAATACTGGTGTACTCCGCACCAATGTCCATGACACTGCTGTCATTTTCAAACACTGACCTCTTCAAAGTAACCAATAAGTAAACAGAAAATAAAGACTGATCCCTTGACAGGGGGGACAGGGCATCCTAGAAGCTAGTGAGAAATGGGGAATAAAAGATCTGAATGTTTCTTTTTCTGGATTACCTTTCTCTTTGACCACTCATGATTTTATCTCCCACAGACTTCATTCCTTTAAAGATACTTTTAAAAAAAACGGGAGGAATAGGCTTAAAATTTTGTACAACTCTACACACACACACACCTCTTTTTCTCAAACAAAAGGGAGATAAAGTATAAAAAATTTACAAAGTAAAAAAAAAAAAAATCTTGTACTAAGTGTGTCACTGATCACAGGGCATTAAAAGAAATACAGAAAAAACAGTTACATGTATGTACAGAGTCAAACACTCTATGCACAGAAATCTGACAGCACTGATAACAAATATTTAAAAAAAAAAAAAAAAAAAAAAATCACTCCATCAAAGGGAGCTTACCCTCAGGACTCAACTGCGCGTTTGCTGACATGTCGATGTCTCCTGTCAGCTGCTTCTTCAGACGCTCATTTTCTTCCTGCACAGTATTCATCAAACCATTCCTTTATCCTTCCACAAAGAAAAACAGATTCCTGACAGGTGCCAGACTTACATGGCGAGAGTACTTGCAGACTGGAAAACGGGTTGAACAATTTCTGAAAAAGGCTGGGGTCCAGGGCCAGTTTCAAAGACTATTTTGTGGTCTCTTGTGATAGGCAAATTACGATGCAGGAAGCAAAGAAACCATAAGAAAATTAACTAAACACACACACACACATACACAGGGCATGCACTCTTGAAATTTCATTTGATAAAAATTGGTTTGTTTAGACAGTCACACATATAACTTGGTAAAGAAAGAACAATTTCCTTCACTGTAGACACAACAACAGTCACTTTGTGCACCTCTTTTCTTGCCGTTTGTAAGCAAGCCCACCACAGTGATACAGATGACCTATCAGCAGTCAGGGCTGCCACACCATCAAAATAAAATCTATGCATGTTTGTTTATCAAAATAAATGGAAAAAGGGAGGGGAAGCTTAAAGCATTAAGAAATCCGGTCTGCTATGATTGCAGTTCACAGTTCTTGAGGCATCAACATGCTTCTTGCACTGCATGTGTTCAAAGAGAGCCATCACAACCACTATTGTATGGTTCAGCTCTTTCAACCGCTGATCAAAATCGTTCCCTTTTGTGGTCTTTTCAGTCCACTCAAATCTTCAACAGTTTACAGCTGTGCCTTCCTCAAACCCTGCCTTGAATTACGATTTGTGTCACACATGGCATCGTTTTCCCCCCCCCCCTAAAAAAGCTGAAGCCTATGCATCTATGCATGATCCACTACCAGGAGAAAAAAAAGGGCTGTACAAATAGTGTTCACCTACGCAGTTGTCTGCCACTGAACTAGTCCAATTAACGCACACAGAAACACTGCTGCATGCCGTAACAACCGTGCATGGCATGACGTTTAGAGTAGAATCATGGAAACCCGAATTGGAAAAAGTGGAGACGGTACGAGACTCAGGGTAATGATGCATTTTGTGATTTTCTTCTGGGGACTTTTTTTTTCCTTGGATGTTCACTTTTCCTGCCTCTGAAAATCAGGCGTTTTTCTCAGAAGTCCTCAGACCTCAGAAGTTTTCTCCAGCCTGGTCGTATATTCCTATCCCAAAAGCTCTTGGTAGGCAAAGAGTCTAAATGTATGTTTCCGTTTCCCAAAATGTAAATGGGTTTGCTATTTGCCTAAACACCCTTTTGTCCATATCTGATCTTCATGCAAGAAAAGCATGTACAAAGTCAGGTACTCACAACAACAATCACATATCTCTGCCAATGTTCTGTGGGTTATTAAAACAACATAATGGCCTGCACACACCAGCAGAGAAGAAAGGATCCTGGGATACCAACACGCAGTCTCCATTGCTCACCGAGATCGAGTCAGCACAAACAGCCCTGTTGCACACCTCTAAGGGCAATTCCTGATGAAGCACGCTAGGATGACCAACTGATCACGCAAAGCTTCCTTGACATTCAGAAATTGTGTACAGCGTTTATGGCAATCAAAGGATGATCTGCTAGTGAAACAGTTAACTGTATCTATCAGAGCTTCAGACTTTTCATGCGTCTGATCCATCGCCGCATTGTTTTTCAGAATGACAAATGCCTGTATGCCGTTCTTACTTAGCCGGCCAAACAAAGTTGTTTTTTTTCCCCAGGCAGCTACTTCCATTGTGTCTGGTATGTGCCCATTTGTTTCCTTTCTCAATAGTGTGTGTGTGTGTGTGTGTGTGTGTGTGTGTGCGCGCGCATGACAATGGTGGTGAGCCAATGTGAACAGCAATACGTATCAGTCAACATACACTCCTTCCTCCCCCCCTCTCTCCCTCAGCTCACCCCCACCCTTTTTTCATCTGAGGAGAGTGAAAATCTGGCATATCATGGTACAGAATACGAGGGAGTTTAGGGCTGGCTTTGCGTGTGCTTATCATGATGAAAACTGTCTTAAGTTTTTGTCATGTATGAAGGAAATGTAGCTTCTCAATGTGTATTGTGACAGAATTATTCTCAAAGGAAAAATACAAATAATAAAGAACACACGCACATACAGAGACAGAGAGAGAGACAGAGAGAGAATAAAACTGCTGACATTCTCTTCCTCTCTCTCCGTCTTCCTTACACTCGCTGTGTCTCCTCTCTCAATCTCTGTCTCTCTCGCTTTTTCTCTCTATCTGTCTGTCTCTTTCTCACCATCTATCTTCCGTTCTGACTGACTAAGCATCTCTCTTTAGTTCTCGCTCGCTTTCTTTTAAGCCTTTCACTCCCGGCCGCGGATATAGCCGCGGTTCAAGGGTCATCACATAATTGGATGATCTGACCGGTCACATGATATTGTTTACTTGCTTGCAAGTGGCGGCTCCCATACAGCGTGTTTGAAGTGATTTCTCAGCAAGTTTTGGGTCGATTTTGACGCGTTTTTTTGCGTTTTGTAAAGCGAAAATTAGTCGAGCAGATCAACATGGCTGCCAGAAGAGGTAGTGAGAATTGTGTTTGAAACGCCGTACGAAGGTGAAATTAGCAACGACGAAAGTGAAAGGAAAATGAAAGTGACGTGGTTGTCGATCATCCTGACAATGAGTCAAGTGATTCGGGTTACCGGGACGAAGATATTGATCTACCAAGTACATCGACAGGTAGGGGGCATGGTCGTGCTGGTAGTGGGTGTAGTCGAGGACGTGATAGGAGAGGAAAAAATTGTTAAAATGTGATGCAAAAATTGTTAGAGTGTGACGCCAGTGACAGTGGTTGACAACACTTGTTATGTTAATTTTTTGCCCATTTTTTTGTATGACGGGTGAAGTGCTAGTAAACGTCGCATCTCTAGCCGACATTGACATGCATTACTCAATGCATCCCTGAACACACCGTGTGCTTTTTTTTAGTAAATAATTGCACTTGGTTCTTATGTCCTATAGATTTGTGCACATTTCAATACCATTTCCACCTATGATATTTTGAGACTTGAATTTTCATGGATTTTTTTCCCCCAAAATATTGTTTATTTTTTCACAAAATCTTGGTTATCTTCCCATGATTGTGAGTTATCTCATCCTGTCAACATGAAACATATAATAATTATATTCTCCATTCATTTTCCTTCAAGAAAATGTATACTTCTATATGCTTTAGAGCAATACTTGAATTTTTGCGATTTTTTTTGTAAGGTTGGGTTTTTTTTTCCCCCAAATTACAAATAGTTCTGGGAGTCAAAGGGTTAAAACAAATAATACATTCTGTTCTGTTTTGGGTTTTGTCAAAGATGCTGAGACTGAGCAGTGCTTCAACTCCAGATGAAGGGAGCACCACAGACACCTGTTTTGCAGTGTGAGCAGTCCATCACAGGTGGTTCTCTGAGCAGCAGCTGACAATGAAACGGACAGCAACACCTGCTTGTTACTGCTTCCAGTCCAGAGTCTTGATCACGTATTGCTGGCTTTATCATGACAAGGTAAAAGACGTTATATTCTGCAGTCTGCGTTAAGCTGCAGATCAAGACAAAGTTCTTCTGTGGATAGCAACATCTTCAGGACAAGTGTACGGACACCATGCGCAGCATTGAGATCACCAGCTTCTTGTGACGGACAAAAAGAAAAAAAAAAGAAACCAGTTGTACAAGCTGCTAGGAAGACAGTAAAAGACGACGAGTCTGGTGCTGCCATTGCAGCTATGAAAGTGCTTTACGACAGCAAAAAGAACACCTCCCTTTATACATTGCCAAGTACGTTTCTCCGGTACAACTTGTCAGAGAAGTGAAGGCTGACAAAAATCTGAAGTTCTATCATCACAAATGATGAGAATCAATCATTAACTTTCTTTGTAATCAAAATATTCCCAACCTGATAAAAACCGACGGAATTTGTATTGTGGTATCCAGCATTACATCAGAACCCCCATCTCAACAAGCAGCCTTTCACACTGTTCAACAGTTTCACATAGTTGTGAACCAACAACAACAAAAAAAAAGCTTCAAACAATGAAATCAACATTTCCTTTTCAATTTTGCCAGGCTGTAAACAAACACAAAAGTTTTCAATTAATATGAAATTAAAAAAAAAAAGGGAACAGATCAGAAATGTTCTCCATACAAGGAACTACAACTGTTTAATCTTTTTCACCGACTGCTGGAGGACAGCTTTTCACCCACACTGTCCATAATGAACTACCAACAAGTATATCACATACCTTCAGTTCCCGGATCAGCTTGTCTAGAGGATTTTCGTTGATGACGGCCTGGTTCTTGATCTTCTTGGCGCGGTCAGCGTAGCGCAGGGTGGACAGGGTCTCGTCATAGTTGATGTCGGCAGGGGACAACGCAGCAATCATGATCGTTTTGCTGGACAAAGGCACAGGTGAATCAACAGGTAGCTCAACTCATGATGTTTAAGCAATGGAGTCAGAGGTGATATTCACCTGAATGTTAAATTGCTGCATGACAACATCTCAAACTTTGACCACAGTTATGTATCTAGGAGCTGGGTAAGAAAACAGTATACCAAATTCGTTTTCTTTTTCAAATTTGAATATAAACCATTCTGTTCACAATAACCAATATGAATATCATAAATGAAAATAAAAGCATTTTAATAACAAAAATTGACTATATGCAAATAACAGAAGAAAGAAAAAAAAATCCGCCGAGTCTTGATCAAATGAGAATTAGTGTAGCAGACTATGTAAAACCCATTTAGTTCTTTCTCATGAAAATAGCAATCCTGATATTTTTGCTGAGAATTACATTGAAAAGAAAAATATACTGTCTAATAAATTATCTAATGCACATTATATCTTTTAACTACATATTTTTCACACAAAATAAATTGTCTGTGTTTACCTGTTTCCTAACTGAGCATTATCATCATCATCATCATCTTCATTGCTTATCTGTTGCCTAACTGAGCATTATCATCATCATCATCATCTTCATTGCTTATCTGTTGCCTAACTGAGCATTATCATCATCATCATCATCATCATTGCTTATCTGTTGCCTAACTGAGCACTATCATCATCATCATCTTCATTGCTTATCTGTTGCCTAACTGAGCATTATCATCATCATCATCATCATCATCTTCATTGCTTATCTGTTGCCTAACTGAGCATTATCATCATCATCATCATCTTCACTGCTTATCTGTTGCCCAACTCGAGCGTTATCATCAACATCACTGCTTACCTGTTGCCTAACAAAGCATTATCATCATCATTTATATCATTTACCTGTTACATAACAAAGCATTATCATCATAATTGCCTACCTGTTGCCTCCAGGGAATGATTATCATCATAATCATCATCATTCACAGCTTACCTGCTGCCTAACAGAGCATCACACTCATTATTGCCATCATCCTCACCGATTACCTGTTGGTTCCAGTGAACTATCATCATCATCACCACTCACTGCTTACCTGTTACCTCCCAGGGCATTCTGCAGAAGTTTGGTGAGGACGGAATCTCTGTAGGGAACCATCACTTTCTTCTTGCCCTGAGACAGCTCTGCCAGCGCCTGTCCACATACACAACAATCTGCCTGAAGGTCACTGCTCCTAAACATTACTCAACATCCCACAGTCTGCAAAGAGTTATATGACAAATTTGATAAAATACAAAAATGAAAGCAAACAGAAACTGCCTATATCTTTTGCCAAAACAGTGAACACACACACACACACACACACACACACACACACACACACACACACACACACAAAGAGAAAGATATTAGACACAAGAACTGATAATACAGACATTCTGAAAGACATGATTTAAAACAAAAACAGAAAAGAAGAGAAACTGGGAAACATTGACAGGTGTGCCCAGGGAAGAGAACACAGCATTTTATAGGTAAAAAAAAAAAAATGTAACTGTGATGGCTGGTGGAAATCTCTAAACCTTTTTATGCATTTTCTTCCTGCCCTTTTCAATTTAAACGATAGTCCCCTTATCATCCACACCTGGCATACCTGCATCATTCAACATACCCATGTCATAGACATTTCACACATGGCTTTTATCATAATCATTACTGAGAATACCGATATATTGCCTATCCTCAATGGGATGCAAAGCTCTAGCCACTTTACAATCCATGCATAAGTTTACACAACAGGCTGCCTACTGAAGAACGGCCTGCTGGTGCTACAGTCAGTCATTTCCCATGCCACTCACTCAAATATCAGTTTGTCAGGTTTTCACTCATTGTTTTAATTTTTTTGCACATAATGCTTGCTATATGTATAGGAGTCCTCCATACCAAACTGGCCTTCCCTTCTGAAAACTTTTGATATGATTTTACAAGCTGTCAAGATATTATGTGTATGTTCACACAATCTTGGATTTGAGTCTCATTCGAAGGACTTTTTGAGGAACAATTGCACGCAGCACAACAAATGAGTGCAACTGTTACAAGAACAGGTACAAGTGACTCACAGAAATGACGTTTCCCAGGGCAGACAACGACCTGTTGATGTTGGCGCCCTCCTTCAGACGATCTCCTGTGGCTCCTGTTGAGTCCGCTCTTTCCGACCCTGCCGACACATTTTGACTGTTGATGTATGTGGCACCATCTGACCTTGCCTAGTTATGGAACGACTTGCAAGATGGTATGCAAATTTTATGTACAGGGTTCCATGGCCCCTTCATAGGATTTGGTGGTTTATATACAGGACTGAAATGGTTATTCACAGGGCTTTCATGTTATGCAGAACATTTCACAAATTATTCACCGTTCGTAATATTCCAAAGGCTTTTCACCAGATTTTAAGGCTCATTCACAGGGCATAGGTGAGCCGACGGAACTGAAAGTGAGGTCACCACAAGAGCAGGGCATTAAGGGACACAGACTTTGCATGGGGACTTTTTTGGTTGTTCAATGAAGATCAATGAGTTTCATTACAGCAAAAATGATGTGTGGATTTTTTTTTTTTTTTTTTTTTTCTGTCCCAACCTCTGCGCCACCGCAGAGGCAGTGCACCCATGCCGCTCATCCCAATACCCTGACCACAGCCACAGCCGGGTCGGCCCCACCGCAGCCCCGGCACCGGCAATCCACAGGAGCAGTGAATGTCAAGTCGTCAAGAGGCAACCCACCGGAGGAGACACTGCACTGCTGCCGAGTCACTTCGGTGGTGTTCAGTGGCGCCTGTTCTAATCCAACATGCGCAGGACACCACCTACTAAGCCCCCTACTGACGACAATAATTGCTTAGTCGCGGAGCCGGCGTGAGTGAGCCCTCCCTCCGGAGGGCGCCACCACCTCCATCCAACGACAGCCCCCATGGACTCACCGATACCGGAGACCCCGACGGAACCAAACCAAGACCACAGGCGTGGAGAGAACATCGAAACTGAGTCACCATGAGAGAAGGGCATGAAGGGCCACAGAATTTGAGCCTTTTTTTTTTTTTTCAATGCTGATCGATGAGAATGATGATGATTAAGATGATGCTACGGATTTCCATTTCGGTCCGAGACTACATGACAGGGCTGTACTCTACGCTTCCTTTCACAACATATCCCAGCGTCAACCAGGCCCAAGAGATACAGGCACCTGCAGTGTTGGTCAGGAAATTTGAGCAACACTCTCAGAAACGCATCCATTACGTGGATGAAACTCGACTGTGTGGTCCCAGTCTTCCCAACTGAGTCCGCAGCAAACTCAACTCTGCGTAGGAGCAGAAAAACCCACATGACTCTGATGGGATTCGAACCCACGACCTCCCAGCCGGGAGTCCGCAACGCTAACCACTTCGCCACGGCGGCTGGTGTGGATTCCATTCTGACAGAGACTACATAACAGGGCTGTGCTCCATGCTTCCTTCCATCATCCATCCCTGAATCAACCATCTGGGAAGGTCATTTGTGTTAGGAAGTATTAACATCCACTTTGTGGTAAAGAGCAATCAATAAAAAAACTACAACAAACAAAGAAAAAAACAACCACCTTAGGTGCTCCACTGATCCGAAAACTGATGCCACCAAAAAATAAATAAATAAATAAAAAAATAATAAACAGACCCAACCCCCAGCAACTCCCACCCACCTGCCAGATCCACCAGGTTCATCACACTGCTCTTCTTGGTCTCCGACCCCGCCGCGTTTTTGATGATCTGGTCAAAGGTGATGGTCATGACTGTGTGGGCACGACTGCTGGTGGCGTTCATGTTGGTCGACGCCACTGTGCGGTTTGATGTGCCTGCAACGGTATGGAAAAACATTGTAAACTACACTGTACACTCAATATTCTACTTTGTAAGCATAGGAACAGTCTTATTCTTTTCTTTTTTTTTTGTGAACCAAAATAATTTTATTTCATTCACTTTGGAACAATGGGAATGTGACTTTGTGATCACAGTGCGATAATACCTGGAAAGAAATTGTTGTTGAAAGCAATGGCGTTTAACAAGAAACATGATAACAAAGATATTTATTCATTTTGATTTCAACATTCAATACACTCAGAATATATAGTCGAATACAGTTATGTTAAATTCAAAGTTTTTCTGTTAAAAGTGTTTTGTTCCAGTGCATTCTTTTTTTCTTCACATCCAGAGTTTTCTATATTTTAGGGATGCCAACTGTCTGCTGTATGAAAGACCTCTGCGGTTTATTTTCCTCAGGTTTTCACTGAAAAAAAAATGAAACAAACGCCTTCCCATCTTCTTCCTTACTGGAAAAGAAAAAAATAAATGATAAATGTCCTTTCATATGCTTATGGTGGAACTGTTACGTTCTCAACTGGATCAAAGGAAAAGAAACGGAAGTACACCTTTAGTTCTTCAATTGCTGCAGTAGTGTCAAAAGTCAATACCACAGAGTAGCAGACATGTGAACTCATACTTTTTAAAAAGAATTCTTTGTTTTTACACCGAGTCAAAATACATTTAATACTCGGCAAAATTTAAAAAGAAGACCATCCTCTGTGCCATACAAGATCAGATCTACAAATACAGGATTTGCCAATTCAAGTTTTTGAACCGTTATATGCTTGGTTAATTTTTGACCATGCAGAAATACACATCTTCTCTTCTGAGGTCAAAACAGTCGAGACAACTGACCTAGAAGTGTTTAAAATACACCTTTTTTCTGAAAAATTAATTAATCTTTGATGAGAAATACTCCCCAGCAGCAGAATTCAAGATAACAGGTCTGTTTGCTAACATCACCCATTACTCTCTGCAGTTCTTCATGTGTGTGTGTGTGTGTGTGTGTGTGTGTGTGTGTGTGTGTGTGTGTGTGTGTGTGTGTGTTGTGTTGTGTGTGTGTGTGTGTGTGTGTGTGTTGGTGTGTGTGTGTGTGTGTGTGTGTGTGTGTGTGTGTGTGTGTGTGTGTGTGTTGGTGTGTGTGTGTGTGTGTGTGTGTGTGTGTGTGGTGTGTGTGTGTGTGTGTGTGTGTGTGTTGTGTGTGTGTGTGTGTGTGTGTGTGTGTGTGTGTGTGTGTGTGTGTGTGTGTGTGTTGGTGTGTGTGTGTGTGTGTGTGTGTGTGTGTAAACTCTTTGGGTTACGATAGTTTATTAGCTATTTTACATGCCCCTGCAGGTGTCCCCATTTATTTTTTTTTCTTTTCACACTCTCCGACTTTGTCTTCTATACTCCATCAGGACATCCATTTTCTGCTTTTTGCCCCTTGCCCCCCCCCCCCCCCCCCCCCCCCCCCCGTTAGCACCCCTTCTTCACGCTGGAAGCTCTGGTTTCAACAAAAGCTTTCAAAAAAGTTTTTTTTTAAATCATTTTCAGATTTGCTATAATGTAAGACAGTTGGTCATAAAGGGCCCTTCGAAAGCAAAGCAGTCATCAAGTTGTAGGAACTACCTTCAAAAACACCTGCCACAATTTCGCAGCAATGGTAGCAATTCTACCGACACATTTTTAAGGAGATACGACCAGTCGACCAGGCCATGCTGAGGACGTTGTCAGCCATTCTGCTCACTTTATCATCATCGCATTCAGAACATTGAAAAGAGAAACAGAACAAAAAACACTACAGCACCGCAAACACTGCACTCGCTTTATATGCACCACAGAACTGGTAGATGGCGTGTGCAGACTTGTTGCCAAGTTACCAGATAGGAACAAGAAAGCTGGTCTATCATTATCTACGAACATGACAGCTGGTCTATTATAATCTGCAACTAGAACAGAAATGCCAATCCCTCTGAACTATTTTTAGGAACAATTTAGAAGTTTTGTTAGTAACTGCAGCAGAAATGCCCATTCCTTTGAACTACTTCTAGGGACAATTTTGAATTTCTTAAAGAACTACAGCAGAAATGCCAGTCTCTCTGAACTAATTTTAGAAACAATTTAGAATTTTTGTTGGGAACAGTCTTATTCTGAAGCGCTCAACCTGATGAAGGTTTCAAGACCAGTCTTTAAAAGTTTACTTTTTTTTTATTGATCAGAGTCCAGTCAACCACGATAGCTGGAGAGGACCGACGCTAGATAAAGAGGAAAAGCTGCAGAATCATCTTGGAAAAGAATAATGAACCCATATATGCAGTTATACTACATGGGCTTGTAGGTTATGCTCTGGTCAATGATGCTGTAATGCCGACTACCAGATCATGCAGTTAAGAACAAAACGTTTGGCTGGATTGTTTAGATGGCACAACCAGATGATTCATGTTTGTGAACCAAAAGTTTGTCCAATTACGTACAGCCTTGAGGGAAATGAATAAAATCCATCAGAAAATGTTGAAACCCTTCACACCAGCTAACAATCCATCTCACAGTATCCTCTGGCAGATCGAGTTAAGAGACAAAGAACAAAAAAGCTGTCAACTAACACACATGCAAACAGCAGCTCTGCGATACAAAGCCATTCATATCCCACAGAAAAATATTCATACAAGCACCAACATGATGAAAGAGATTCAAATTCAATTTATGTTGTTAAAGCTCCACCAGCCACAGGGGCCATATCAGCACTGTGCTCTTGTCAAAGCCATATCCTTACACGGTAGCATCAAAATACAAACAAATAAACAAAAGATCTTCTCACAACATGTCTTTTATAACATGCAAAAATCAAAATCTTTCTCCTATAAAATCTTAAAACTGGTTATAAATCATTCATCTCTTTCAGGAATAAAAAAAAAAAACCATCTGGTGGAACATCTCTGACCAAGATTTAGATGGGATCTGCAGAAAAGCATTTGGTATCATGCACATTGTAAGCCCCAACACTCCACAAGGCCGTGGTTTATGGTGAGTAGAACATCACACTGAAGGCACCACCGCGCATTTTAAACGATGCCAGTGGGTGTAAAAGGAGTGGCCTGAATGCAGCTGGCATAAAAACTGCTTCTTCTTTATGGCCTTCCATTGACTGTAAACATTGCCCATGGTTTCGGCAGATTTGAAAAAGTTCGTTATCCATCTGCATGCTCCAGTCGTCTTGAAGTCGGTCTGAACTTTCAGGTTTTAATGTGTATGAGGGATACAGACTTGGCAAAATTCTTCAGTTGGGGAATTATAGCCAAGTTCATCAGCCATCTAACTGCCTCGTATACTGACCTGAAGGTAAAATCCGAGCAAAAACTATGCTGTAACCATCATATTTCAGACAGATGCACAGCTCAAACTAATTCAACAGTTGAGCTGGTTGAGGTTACCGCCAACAATGGCCTCCAATGCAGACAGGGAATTGAGCAGACTGAGAAATTCATTACGAGTTGACGTACAGACCATGTCAAGTACCAAGACCAACTTGTGAGCTCAGCAGTGTAGACAGAGCTGTCTGAGGGAATGTGTTCTGAACATTTCTGAAAAGGATCTGTTGAGCAGAAAGCTGAAGAATCAAGGCTCTCTCCAGTCTTGGAAACTTCAGTAAATATTCTATGACCACATTTGAACAAAGTTCAGCAAAAAAAAAAAAAAAATGTCTTGTACCAAACAGCTGAATCCTATCTTTCTAAGTTCAGCCGACATAGTACACCGGCAGATATGGCTCCAACCACATATAGTGCAATGTTGTCAGCAAACAACACATGAAACCCTGGTTTATAGTGTTGGCTATATTCTTAACTTAATGTTGAAAATAGTATGAGAAAAGTACACCCAACTCCTGCTTGTGTAAGTCAGACAGTGTGATGACAACACAAACGAACCTGCCTATCAGCCAGAAAGTTTACAATAAAGAGAGGCAGACAGCTTGACACCCCACTTTATGAAAGATCCATGAGAATACCAGATATCCACTTTATGTTGCATGATTTCTCCCGAGTCAGAAAAAGTAGCAACATGCTGTTTGTTACTGAAACCACTGAGAATGGTGGTTTCTAAACAAACTAAATAATCAACTGTAGAATGGTACTTGTGGAAACTGCACTGTTTTGTGGCCAAAAGGCAATTGGTTTCCCGATTCTACATCAGTCAAGAGCTATCCAATCTTTTCCGTCAATGATGTAGATTAAAAAAAAAAAAGCACAAAAGACAAAAGTCTCATCAAATGCAAGATTGAAAACAGTGATTGAATCATTTAAGAATAATAGAGAGTACCATGTGAAAGCTAGACAGACAATTTGCCTATTTGACTCACATGTCACATGCAATAGTGATTCACGAGGGACATGGAAGAGGACTAGAGAATGGGAGGGGTGAGAGGTAAGGAGTAGGTCACCATGTGACAGAGGACATGGATGACACAAACATAAACACAAGCACAAACAGTGCAGCAGTATCTTCAAAGTTATGAAACTGGCGGCCTCAACAAGTGGAAGGAGAAATAAAGACTTAATAAAGATAAATCTGATGTGAGAATGAAGTTACACAACACAGCTTTATGTAATATAAAAACAAAACAAAACAAATCCAAAACAAAACAACAAAAAAAACAATTAAAAAAATCTGTTGTGAGAATGAAGTTACACGATACAGCTTCATCTAATATAAAAGAAAAAAAAAATTCACAACAAAACAAAAACAAACAAACAAAAAAAGAGACTGACCTTGCTCCATCCTTTTCTCAATCTCAGCGTAGCTGCCCACAGGGACCTTCTTCAGGTTCTCCACGTAGAACATGCCCAGCTTGGGGTTCTGCCGCACCTGCAGCCCTCCCTTTGGGTTGTCCTTGGACAGCAGGTCCCGCACCTGCTCGTTGTAGATCTCCAGCATGGAGAAGGTGACCTCATAGCGCTGCAACGAGAACAGCAACGGGCTTCTACAGACCTGCCTACTCCTTCTGTTGGTTTCATAAGAGTGGACAGAACGAAATATACTGGAGAAAAAAAGTGGACATGTTGGGGGATGAAAAGATTCAGTGTGGAATAGGTAGAGCCTGGTGAGTTGTGAAAGTTTGTAGGTGCAGTGTGGAAAGGACAATGTGTGGATTATCAGTACTATACATGGTGTGTGTACCTGCATGCATGTGTGGGTCCATGTGTGTGTATGTTACATCTATTTGGACAGTCGACTTAAACAAAGTCATAGCCCTGATATGGTCTACTGTGGTCAGCTGGGCTACAGTGAATATGCACATGTGAATGCATGTGCATGCCTACATGCATGTTTGAGTGAGTGTGTGTGTGTGTGTGTGTGTGTGAGTGTGTGTGTGTGTGTGTGTGAGTGTGAGTGTGTGTGTGTGTGTGTGTGTGCAATTGTTTATGTATGTGTGTGTGAGAGAGACAGACAATGTTGCTTATAGCCCAGCCAACCGCAAAGGGCCTGTCAAAACGTTAAAAAAAAGCATGTGCATGCCTGCATGTGTGTACTTTTATATATACATGTATGTGAGTACATACACATATGCACTGCTCGTCTGTTTGAAAGAGTAAGAGATAAAAAAAAAGGAGGGGATGGGGGGAGGGGGGCGACAAGCAATGCATAAGGAGATAATCTGCCAAAAACAAGGACAAATTTCAAGACAAAACACAACACGTTTTGACTTGTTAGCAATGCACAAGGAGATAATCTAAAGCTTCTAACTTTCTATTCCCTATATGATTTCATACAATGCAGACTAGCTAAATGAAACAAATTTTCAAAACAACTCTTAGTCAGTCCACCAAAAACAAGGACAAACAAATTTCAAGACAAAACACAACATGTTTTGACTTGTTAGGTCTTCTTTAGACAGGACAACATTCAGAACAGTGAAAAAGAAGAACACAAAATCACTTATCTTTGCACACTTGCGGCAAGATGGGCGTTTTAAAAATTTGCTTCAATTTCCGCCTGCATACACCTCACTTTGAAACTAACCAGCTAAATGAAGTGAACAAAACTGGCAACAATGTTTCTGCATTTCTCACTTGACATGCGCATGTACCATAGTACAACCTTTTGACCACCCTGAAGATGTTTCCATTCTTCTACAACACACACACACACACACACACACACACACACACACACACACAACTGCACGATGACTCACAACGTTGCCATCCCCACTGTTCTGCATGGTTTTGAACAGCTCATCACAGGTGATGGGCACAATCCCTCTGAAAAACCAAAGAAGCATTTACACTGAAACATTCGGACTATAAGGCAAGAACATGAAGAGAGAAAGAAAGGAATACTACAAAAAGACTGCAAATAGAAGGCAAGGAAATTATGACATAAATGGAAAGAGAAAGGAAAGAAAGGGATGGGGGGAAAAAAACAGGGAAAAAAAGAGGAAAGAAACCGAGATGGAAAGGATGGGAAATAGTAAGTAACAGAAAAAAGGACATAAAGAGATGGAAAGGATGGGGAAATAGTAAGTAACAGAAAAAAGGACATAAAGAGATGGAAAGGATGGGAAATAGTAAGTAACAGAAAAAAGGACATAAAGAGATGGAAAGGATGGGAAATAGTAACAGAAAAAAGGACATAAAGAGATGGAAAGGATGGGGAAATAGTAAGTAACAGAAAAAAGGACATAAAGAGATGGAAAGGATGGGAAATAGTAAGTAACAGAAAAAAGGACATAAAGAGATGGAAAGGATGAGGAAATAGTAAGTAACAGAAAAAAGGACATAAAGAGATGGAAAGGATGGGAAATAGTAAGTAACAGAAAAAAGGACATAAAGAGATGGAAAGGATGGGAAATAGTAACAGAAAAAGGACATAAAGAGATGGAAAGGATGGGAAATAGCAAGTAACAGAAAAAAGGACATAAAGAGATGGAAAGGATGGGGAAATAGTAAGTAACAGAAAAAAGGACATAAAGAGATGGAAAGGATGGGAAATAGTAAGTAACAGAAAAAAGGACATAAAGAGATGGAAAGGGTGGGGAAATAGTAAGTAACAGAAAAAAGGACATAAAGAGATGGAAAGGATGGGAAATAGTAACAGAAAAAAAGGACATAAAGAGATGGAGGGGATGGGGAAATAGTAACAGAAAAAAGGACATAAAGAGATGGAGGGGATGGGGAAATAGTAACAGAAAAAGGACATAAAGAGATGGAGGGGATGGGGAAATAGTAACAGAAAAAGGACATAAAGAGATGGAGGGGATGGGGAAATAGTAACAGAAAAAGGACATAAAGAGATGGAAAGGGATGGGGAAATAGTAACAGAAAAAGGACATAAAGAGATGGAGGGGATGGGGAAATAGTAACAGAAAAAAGGACATAAAGAGATGGAGGGGATGGGGAAATAGTAACAGAAAAAGGACATAAAGAGAGGAGGGATGGGGAAATAGTAACAGAAAAAAGGACATAAAGAGATGGAGGGATGGGGAAATAGTAACAGAAAAAGGACATAAAGAGATGGAGGGATGGGAAATAGTAACAGAAAAAGGACATAAAGAGATGGAGGGATGGGGAAATAGTAACAGAAAAAGGACATAAAGAGATGGAGGGGATGGGGAAATAGTAACAGAAAAAAGGACATAAAGACATGGAGGGATGGGGAAATAGTAACAGAAAAAGGACATAAAGAGATGGAAAGGATGGGGAAATAGTAATAGAAAAAAGGACAAAGAGATGGAAAGGATGGGAAATAGTAGTAACAGAAAAAATGACATAAAGAGATGGAAAGGATGGGGAAATAGTAAGTAACAGAGAAAAAAGGACATAAAGAGATGGAAAGGATGGAAATAGTAAACAGAAAAAGGACATAAAGAGATGAAGGATGGGGAAATAAGAAGTAACAGAAAAAGGACATAAAGAGATGGAAGGATGGGGAAAATAGTAACAGAAAAAGGACAAAGAGATGGAAAGGATGGGGAAATAGTAAGTAACAGAAAAAATACATAAAGAGATGGAAAGGAATGGAAATAGTAACAGAAAAAGACAAAAGACGCAGGGATGGGAAAGAAAGTAACAGAAAAAGGAAAAAAGATGGAAAGGGATGGGAAAAAAGTAAAGAAAAAGGAATAAAGAGATGGAAAGGATGGGAAATAGTAAACAGAAGAAAGACATAAAAGAGATGGAAAGAGATGGGAAAAGTAACAGAAAAAGGACAAAAGGGATGGAAAGGAATGGGGAAATAGAACAGAAAAAGGACATAAAGAGATGGAAAGGGAGAATGGGGAAAAGAACAGAAAAAAAGGACATAAAAGAGATGGAGGGGAGATGGGAAAATAAGTAACAGAAAAAAAGACATAAAGAGATGGAAAGGATGGGGAAATAGTAACGAAAAAGGACATAAAGAGATGAAAGGAGGGAAAAGTAACAGAAAAAAGGACATAAAGAGATGGAAAGGATGGGAAATAGAACAGAAAAAGGAAAAAGAGATGGAGGGGATGCGGAAATAGTAACAGAAAAAAAGGACATAAAGGATGGAAGGATGGGGAAATAGTAACAGAAAAAGGACCTAAAGAGTTGGAGGGATGGGGAAATAGTAAGTAACAGAAAAAGGACATAAAAGAGATGGAAAGGATGGGCAAATAGTAACAGAAAAAAGTACATAAAGAGATGGAGAGGATGGGGAAATAGTAACAGAAAAAAAGGACATAAAGAGATGGAGAGGATGGGGAAATAGTTTAAAAGAAAAAAGGACATAAAGAGATGGAAAGGACGGGGAAATAGTAACAGAAAAAAGGACATAAAGAGATGGAAAGGATGGGGAAATAGTAACAGAAAAAAGGACATAAAGACATGGAAAGGACGGGGAAATAGTAACAGAAAAAAGGACATAAAGAGATGGAGAGGATGGGGAAATAGTAACAGAAAAAAGGACATAAAGACATGGAAAGGACGGGGAAATAGTAACAGAAAAAAGGACATAAAGAGATGGAAAGGATGGGGAAATAGTAACAGAAAAAAGGACATAAAGAGATGGAAAGGACGGGAAATAGTAACAGAAAAAAGGACATAAAGAGATGGAAAGGATGGGGAAATAGTAACAGAAAAAGGACATAAAGAGACGGAGGGGATGGGGAAATAGTAAGTAACAGAAAAAGGACATAAAAGAGATGGAAAGGATGGGCAAATAGTAACAAAAAAAAGGACATAGAGATGGAAAGGATGGGGAAATAGTAAGTACCAGAAAAAAAGGACATAAAGAGATGGAAAGGATGGGGAAATAATAAGTAACAGAAAAGAGGACATAAAGAGATGGAAAGGATGGGGAAATAGTAAGTAACAGAAAAAGGACATAAAGAGATGGAAAGGAAAGAGAAAGGTGATCTGGCACAAAAAAAAACAACCCCCCCCCCCCCCCCCCCCCCCGAAAAACATTAAAAAAAAGAAAGAAATCAGAAACAGAAATGGATGGAAAGAAAAGTAAAAAACAGAGAAGAAAACCGAATGGTAGCGACAGAAATGTAAGGACAGGAAAGGAAAGAACGGATGAAAAGAAAAAGAAAGAACGGGGAAAGGAAAGAATGGGAAAAGGAAAGAATGGGAAAAGGAAAGAATGGGAAAGGGAAAGAATGGGAAAAGGAAAGAACGGGAAAAGGAAAGAATGGGAAAGGGAAAGAAAGGGAAAAAGAAAGAATGGGAAAGGGAAAGGGAAAATGGGAAAGGGAAAGAATGGGAAAAGGAAAGAAAGGGAAAAGGAAAGAATGGGAAAGGGAAAGAATGGGATGGGGAAGAGAACGGAAGAAGCGATGGAAAGTGTAGGGAAAGGTAAAGGAGAAAGGGATGGAAAAAAAAAAAAAAAATCAAAACAAGGAATGGAAAGGGCAGGACAAGATGGGAAGGAAACGAAAGGAAACGAAGTAAGAGGGAAACGGAAAGAACAGCAACGGGCAAGGAAAGGGAGTGACGGCACTGCAGGGACGGCGAGGGGTGGGGTGGGCAGGAGGAGGGAGAAGGAATGGAAAATAAAACGAAGTGAAAGGACGGGAAGAGGAGAGGAAATTAAGAAGGGACAGAAAACGCACAGAACGGAATGGATGAGGAAAAAAAAAAAAAGGAAGAAGAAGAAAAGGAAAGAAAAGTTTGGGACCGGACACTAAAAGAAAGAAAGGAGTGGGTAAAATGAGGAAAGAGAATGGGATTCCAAAGGAACGGAAGAGTAAAGACAGCAGAGGAAAGGAAGGAAAGACATGGAGGTGAAAGAACAGGTGAAGGAGGACTGGGGAAAGAGAGGAAAGGAGAGGATGGGAAGGGAAAGAAAGGAACAGAAGGAAAGGAAGGACAGGAAAGGAGAGAGAGACAGAGACAGAGACAGAGAGAGAGAGACAGACAGACAGACAGAGAGAGAGAGAGGAAAGAAGGGGTGGAAAGGCAATAGCAAGGAAAGAAGAAGGGAAGATGGGGTAGTCGAACAAAGATCAGAAAACAAAGGACACAGAAAGAAGAAAGGAAGAAAAGGATGGGGCAGTCAAACAAAGGAAGACAAAGAATAGAAAACGAAGGACACAGAAAGAAGAATGGAAAAGGATGGGGTAGTCAAAGACAGGAAGACAAAGAAAAGGAAACGAAGGACACAGAAAGAAGAAAGGAAGAAAAGGATGGGGTAGTCAAACAAAGGAAGACAAAGAAAAGGAAACGAAGGACACAGAAATGATAGAGATGGGCTGAAAAGGAACAGAAAGAAAAGAGAAAGGCAGAAAAAGCAGAGAAGAAAGGTGAGGAAAAGAAAGGCAAGAGGGGGGTTGGGGAGGGGAGGGGGGGGGGGGGGGGCATGAAAACAAAGGGGTGACAACAAAGAAAGGAACATGAAGGTGTGACCAGAGTTAAGAGACTGGACATGATTGGACGGAGAGCAAAAAAAAAAAAAACCAAAAAAATTAATGTCTTGTCATATAAGACAGAGAAAAATGACTGAGATAGGTGGAGGGGGGAGACACACACACACACACACACACACACACACACACACACGCACACACACACACACACACACGCACACACACACACACACACATGGGAAAGTGAGAGAGAAAGACAGAGGGATGGAGGAAGGAAGAAAGAAAGAAAGAGAAGAGAGAGAGAGAGAGAGAGAGAGAGAGAGAGAGAAAAGAGTGTGAGAAAGAGAGGGACAGAGAGAGACAAAGACAGAGAGAGAGAGAGAGTCAGTGCAGGCAGGCAGACAGAGACTGACACAGACATACCAACAGACTTAGAAAACAAATGTCAATGTTGGCTCTGCATATCAGACAAACGTGTCAAGACAGATTAAATCAACTGGCTGAAATCTTTCCCTCTACTCAGTCTTGTTTCACACACACACAGAGATTCCACAATGCCAGAATGAGTGACAGTTGTTTTTTACACACCTTCCTGTCGTTGCGATGTGCCACAAGACAAAATGACAATGGGAACAACAACAATCATCACCAAGACATGAGAATCTTGAACGAGGACAGCATCATTAAATGGTAATGTGTCTGTGAACGCTAGGTTCTAGTTCACCGTTTGCTGTCAGATACTTACTTGTTCTGGCCATAGCCCACCACAGAGTAAGACTTCCCGGAACCCGTCTGGCCGTAGGCAAACAAGGAGCAGTTGTACCCTGACAACATATAGACACACACACACAAATCAATATTCACAAGTCTGTAAACATCTTTTGTGAGCCTTACTGAGTAGGAAAACATGCACATATACACACCTGCATATGTTGTGCATACACGCAGACACACACATAATACACATATGCAGAAACATATTCAAGCATGTGTATGCATGCATGCATGCATGCGCACACGTGCGTGCACACACACACACGCAAAAGCACACACACACATAAACACATCGCTACAAACTTATACAACTGTTGCGCAAGATCGATATGCATCCACAAAACTTCATACGGTAAAATGCCTAATCCCGATGGTTCTTTTGTCCTGACCAATATAAAGAGGAATTTTAAATGGGGTGGTCTGTTTATCCCCAACACTTCTGCAGGCTTGTCCGGAATCACAACTGGAAATATCGATTGCAAACATACCCACATTTCCTCACATCCATTCACCTTCCAGATCCACGTCTATAGATGAACACAGCGCCAACGATTTGTACGTCTTCGAAAGCCAGCAAGAATAAAGAGAACTCTTCCTGATTTTGTTGACTGAACTGCCTCTGGCTAAGGTTTTTCTCTCTGAATTTTTCAACCAGTCCTCTGGGCACTGGTACTAAGTTAAACCTTTCACTGTAGAGTGACAAAAAAAACAACAACCGCTAAGCTACACACACCAAGGTTGAAGAAGTGTAAGAAAAGGGGGACAAATCTGTATGTCACTGAGAGTGTAAATCGGTTTTGATTTCTTCCCAAGAGACACTGCCAAACATGTGCTTTTAATCACTGAAGAGAAAGGAATGTGAGGGAGGAGGGGGACTACATATGGGAAAGACACAGTGGATCCAACACTGAAAAAAAGACGACTGGAGAGTGCATGATGACAGAAAAGATGACTGTAAGGTGACACACACACACACACACACACACACACACACACACACACACACACACACACACACACCACACACATGTAAAGACTAAACATCCTTTCTCCTTGTCTACACAGATAAAACAACGATCCAATTAAGATCATTCACAGACTTTACTAAAAAAAAAACACACACACACACACACCAAAATTCCACCTTTACATAATGTAAAGGCTAAGTATCCTCTCTCTCCTTGTAGACACAGATGAAACAAAGACCCTATTAACATCCACTGCTGGAGACCCCCCCCAAAAAAAAAACAAACATTACAGCATAATACTGTGCATACTACCACTCCCATCCCCCTGTATAAAAAGATGCCACCCAACTTAAATCAATACGATTTGTACTTATTCAGTACAGAAGAAAACGGCCGACAGGAGAAAGGGTGGACATATGGGGAAGAAGGGGAAGAGGAGGGGAGGGTCTCTAAGGTGGCAAACCTCCGTCCGGGCTTCAGAACCCGCTATGCTGCCATCAATATTCCATCTAATCGAACCACAAACCACCTGCCAGACTTACCCACCAGTCCCAATTGACCGATTTTCTTCCTGCGTCTAATGCCAGCTACAGAAAGAACTCCCCTTCCACCTAACGTCAAGGGGTGGATCCTTCTTCCACCTGAAGCAAGGTCACCACCGCCTTCAGTGGAAAGCTTCAAATCCTGGATCCGAACCACCCACAACCCTCCCCCCATCACCATCCCCGTACCCACCTGGTCTTTTTCCATCTCCCCCGTTCTTCCCACCCGCCCCCACTGACTGCAGTTGATCGTCTCGGTAAGCAGGCTAGGCACGTCCTCTCCATACCCAAAAGTCCTACTGTTGCAAGTGTTGTAAAGATCAGTAAGATGATAGTAGACATTATACCAACGAAGAGAAGGACTGTAGACATCATACCAAAGAAGAGAAGGACTGTAGACATTATACCAAAGAAGAGAAGGACTGTAGACATTATACCAAAGAAGAGGACTGTAGACATTATACCAAAGAAGAGAAGGAGTCTTACCTCTCTGGTTTACACAGATGCAACACGGCGCCAATGAATCTCACTGGCATGATGTTAGTGAACACAGAAATCTATAAAACCACCAAATCTTTTTATGCCTTTCCATCCGCCCCTGTCTACATACAAGCAATACACTGACGTGAATCTGTGAACAGGTCTGGCGTCAGGCTCTTGTCCAGTCAAATGCCGTTAAACAAAGGGTTCTCACCTGTGGAAGCTCAGCAAACACTCCCAGGTATTGATTGCTAATAACCCACATTGGCCAACAGGTAAGGAGATTGATTGAACGGAAACAGCCCAGGCCAGAACACAGAGTATTCTTGACAACAAACTTTACGCACTGGCGTCTGCGTGCATTTTGTGTGTGTGTGTGTGTGTGTGTGTGTGTGTGTGTGTGTGTGTGTGTGTGTGTGTGTGGTGCGTGCGCGGCGTGTGTGTGTGTGTGTTTCTTTGTAGGTGTTGTTTTCATGTTTACATTTGACACAGGGATTTTAGTTTGGACACTGATATTTGGTTGCTGTTCTTGCGTTTGACATAGTAAGAAAAATAGCTTTTTTTTTCATGGAGTGTAGGTGTAGCATTGATAGAAACATAGGCTTTTTATGTTTGTTTTTAAAAGGAAAACTTGTTCTAAAAAATAACTACAGTATTTACGAAGTGTGTGTGTGTGTGTGTGTGTTGTGTGTGGTGTGTGAGTGTGAGTGTGTGTGTGTGTGCGCATCTGTATCTGTGTGTGTGTGACTGCACGTGCGTGTGTGCATGCATGAGCATGTGTGCGAGTTCATGCATTTGTGCATTCATTTGCTTGTTTGTATATATCTATGTACATGTGTGCATATATGTATTTATGTATGTATATGTTAATGTATATATTGTGTGTTTGAGAGTACGTGTATGTGATTATTCAGGTGTGTGTGTGTGTTTGTGTGTGTGTGTGCGTGTGCGTGTGAGTGTCCAGGTGAGCGAACATGTGTGCGTTCATTTGCTTGTTTGTATGTATTATGTATGTGTGTATCTATATATCAATGTATGCGTATATGTATGTACGTGTATGTGTGTGTATGAACGTAAGGAGGTAGGATTGCAGTGTGTGTGTGTGTGTGTATGAGTGTGTGTGTGTGTGTGTGTGTGTGTGTGTGTGTGTGTGTGTGTGTGTGTGTGTGCGTGCGCTGTGTTGCGTATGCGTGCATGCGTGCGAGCGTGAGAGAGTGCATGCGTGTATATATGTGCTTCCGTACATATGAATTGTGTGTGTGTGCGAGTGTGTGTGTGTGCGTGCGTGCGTGAGACAGTGCATGTGTGTATATGTATGCTTCCATATACGTGTGTGTATATGTGTGTGTGTGTGTGTGTGTTGTGTGTGTGTGTGTTTTGTGTGTTTCAGGATAGTCTACATGTATTGGATTAAATAATCATGTGTGTCACAAGCCATCTCCCATTAGAAACACCACCATGACATGTAAAGAACAACAACAACAACAAAAGGCAGCAAATCTGGTTGAATATTCCCATCATTCCTGTTAGGCACAAAGCTTGTGGTGCAATATGTAAACAACTGAAACTGCCACAAAATGATTATGGAGCTTTGTTCCATTTTAGCCCTCTTTTAAACTCAGGCACCATTTTCTTGGCAGCACATCCCAAGACACACTATACCGTAACTCCAAGATAGTGACCCTGCTAACAACTTTCTCTGATGGGACAAAGGTCTGCCACACTCTCTCTTGATATACAGCATACTGACAGACGGGATGAAGAACAATACCTGTCTCAGTGCTACAGGTGGGTATTGGATGACAACGAGAGACAATTGTGCACAAAACAGCAGCACAAGGCATAAAAACAGCAGAACCCCCCCCCCCCCCCCCCCCCCAACCTCACACGCTTCAGCCACTTAATTAAAGCAGAAAAAACAGTGATCGCCCACCCTTACATCTTTTTATCTATAAAAAGAAAGAGCTAATTAAAAAAAAAAGCCCTTAACCTTTTATCTTAAGCAAATTGCTATAAAACATCAGCAGAAGCCTTCACTTACTTTTCTTTTATCTAAAAAAAAACAACAACAGAACTTGTCAAGCCTTCGTCATTTGATGCATAAAAAAAAGCATATATTCAGCTTTTATCTATAACAGAAGCTTATCAAGCCTTCATTGTTTAAATGCATAAAAGAGCAGGATATTGCTGGCCTTCACGTTTTTGACTATAAAACAAAACAACCAACCCCCCCCCCCCCCCCCCCCCCCCCCCAAAAAAAGCTTGTCATGCCTTCATCATTTTAATGTATGACACAGCAGACTATTGTCAACCTTCACACCCTTTTTTCTGTAAAACAACAGAAGCCTGTCAAGCCTTTATCATCTGATTTGTATGAAGCAGGAGATCATTGTCAGCCTTCAAGAACAACAGAAGCCTGTCAAGCCTTTATCATCTGATTTGTATGAAGCAGAGATCATTGTCAGCCTTCAAGAACAACAGAAGCCTGTCAAGCCTTATCATCTATTTGTATGAAGCAGGAGATCATTGTCAGCCTTCAAGAACAACAGAAGCCTGTCAAGCCTTATCATCTGATTGTATGAAGCAGGAGATCATTGTCAGCCTTCAAGAACAACAGAAGCTCATCAAAGCTCCATTATTTTAAAGTATAAAACAGCTGAGTATTGTCTACTCGACCTTTTTATGTATAAAACAACTGAACCTTGTCAAGCCTTCATCATTTGAATGTATACAGCAGCATTATAATGTCAGACTTCACCCTTTTAATCTAAAATAATGAAAATCCCCCCCCCCCCCCCCCAAAAAAAAAAAAAAAAAAAAAGAAGCTTGTGATGCCTTCATTGTTTATTGTACAAAACCACACCATATTGTCAGCCTTCATCTGACAATAGTAGAAAATTATAAAGCCTTCACCTTTTAATCTAAAGCACAGTAGAATACTTTCAAGCCACTACCTTTCAACCCTTTATACTACAGAATATTGTCAGCCATCACATTTTAATCAATAAAACCGCAGAATACTATCAAGACCTAACTTTTCGATCCTTTACACAGCAGAATATTGTCAGCCTTCACCTTTTTAACGATAAAATAACAGAACCTTGTCATGCCTTCATCACTAAATATATATAAAACAGCTGGATATTATAATCCTTCAACTTTTTATTGCTTTTTAATCAACAAAACAACAAAATCTTGCCAAGCCTTCAGTTTTTAATATACAAAACTACACACTTTTGTCAGCCTTCTTATAAAAACTGCAGAACAGCATGAAGCCTTCAGCTTGAAACCAAACAAACAGCAGAATACTATCAAGCCTTTTGTATTATGCAGCAGAATGTTGTCAGCCTTCACCTTTTCATCCGTATCATAGCAGCCTTCACCTGATTCATAATGCAGCCTAACACTGGTGGCCTTCACCTTTCATTGATCTCCTGTTCATACACTAGCCACACAAGGGGAGAGAAAAAAAAAAAGCAAAAAAAAAAACAACCCTACTGTATACGATAATTCTGGACGGTCTTCTGTCCGTGTTCACGGTGCCATTGATTCTGCGAGCATTGTCCCT
>CM065725.1:61901930-61904430 GCA_033310375.1 Conus canariensis
ACATACTGCAACTGAGAAAAGCAGTGGGAAGTGTTCGATAGCTTGAGTTACTTGGAACGAATCAATACAGAACAAACTTATTGAACAGTATGCAGTTAGGCCAAGAACTGTCGGTACCCTGACAGCCGTTGTTTGTGACGTTTTCCATGACAAACCGGATTAAACTTATTCGTATATTACCTTTCTCATTATCATCTTTTTAATAAATGGCTTTTTTTTGTTGTAGCTTTTATGATACACACACATGAATGCAAACATACTACCGCTCAAACCCAACACACTGAAACAGCTTCACACGCATGCACGCACACAAACACATGTCAACTGACAGTCCTCAACAGTGGTGTTAGCTTTCTAGATACTGCCTCCACGAGCTGCATCACTGCAGAATTTGAATGAAACGGGCAATCAACAGCTGTCAATGGTTAATAATTCACTTCCACCAAAACTTGTTCAACTTTACACAAATCCAAATGAAACATAGCACCACCTTTTAAGATTCAGTCTAATCTAGACTAATCATGTTTATAAAGTCTGTTGTTAGCCTGAAAACAAGAATAAAACTGTAATCATGAAGCACAAAAAGAGTTTCAAGAAAATATATATAACAACAATCATATCATCTCCAATAAGATGGCAAAACCATTTAGGTACAAGGTGTTCTAAAGCACTTTGTGCAAAACTGATGTACATAATACATCTTTTCATGAGGTTCAATTTTAGAGCTACAAATCATGGACAGACAAGCATGTTGACATCTTTAGCAGATTTTGTTGTTTACTTCTTTGATCTAACCTATGACGCTACTCTTTGAATGTGTCTGTGTGCATGCATATATGCATGTGTGGTTATTTGTGCATTTACAATCATGCTGGTCCACCGTGTGTTTGAGTGCTTGTTTCATTTTTTTTTTTTTTTAAACATGGATATAGCTGCAAAGTGAGGCGACTGCAGGCGGAATTCTAAACAAATTTTAAATATAATTAATAGCAAACTGCCAAGAAAACGTAGACAAATGAATCACAAGACAAAACATGACGCGTTTCAACCTCTTAGGTCTTCTTCAGGCAAGATACAAAACACTCAGGAAGACGAAAATAAACATATATATATGGATAGGTATGATTGTGCATGCGCATGCATATATGGGTGATCACAAAACAGCAAGTCCGTACCTTCAAAGGCGTTGTTGAGGACACCCTGGCCCAGATCGTCGAAGACGCGGCGCTGGCTGGCATAACATGACCCTGGCGATGGCTCCAGAATGCCGTCCGCTTGGCTGACAAATCCATCGTGTGACCTGCCGACCCCAGCCACACCATCATGAACATGGGCACCATGTGGCATCTCCAGGGCAGACATGTGATTTTATTTCATGATAGATTCCATTCAATTACAGTAATTGGCTGAAACCTGAAATTATTACTACAGAAAGGCTTGATTTAAAGATACGTCCCTTAATACTCTTGCTAAATTTATTGCTGAAATTATAAATATTGATGGGACCAATATATCCATCAGTGTATTACTTTCCAGATATTTTAACATTTATACTTTTTGCTGTGTTATTGACTAAAAAGGACTTTACCAATAATCATAAAAGATTTGAAGATTAAACGAGACCACTAATACACTTTAAAATCAGAACAAAAAATGAAGAATATTCACGGCAAATGTGTCACTCTGAACACGTGCTAAACAGGAGGCTTGTGATAAAAGACAGCAGTCACATACAGTAATGCCGTACAGGCCCACAGCAGACAGTCTGGATGAAACTGAACTTCCCCTTCTTTCCTCATCTTTAGGACATATAGTTTCAATAGACAGCGCAAGGTGTTTCTTGTCACCACTTCAATTCAACTAGCGCTTTGTGTGCTATCATTTCAAATTATGTATTAATTCTCGGTTAAACACTTACATACCTTGCCACCAAGCACAAATCACATGTCAAATTTCATCCACCACTTTACCACTTTCCAGCTGTGTTACCATAAACACAGACCTGATTGATTTTTGTTTGTTTGTTTGTTTTTTGTTACCCAGGATTTCTAAATCTTGGCAGCTCATCCACTTTATGTGCAAGTTTTGTGAATCCTCCCCCCCCCCCCCCCCCCCTCCCCCCCCCCCCCCTCCCCGAGATCTAGCACCAAATTAGTAAACAATCTTCCTGCAGGACTACGCCACGACAAAAATGCAGTCATACTATACCATCCGCATCTCTATTAAAATGTGTTTATGAATAATTGTTAACTTTGCATTTTACCGAATGCAAAAAGAAAAAGAAAAAAAATTCTCAAATCACATTTCAATGGACTTTTGCTTGTTGGTTTGCTGTTGTTGATTGTTTTATGGATACAACATCAATTTCATATTGTGTATCATATAAACATCTTATTTTGTGTGTTTAGTTGCATTTTGCCTTCTTTCAGTAATGCTCCAGCCTGTCTCAGTCTACACAATGTTGATACTATACATCCAGTAAAAATTAGCACGCATGCAT
>CM065725.1:61909430-61921930 GCA_033310375.1 Conus canariensis
GTTGCTGTTCATGCACTGTAAAATATGAAAAGACACCGAGACTGGTTGGCCCTGCATACACCAGAGCATGGGAGGTCACCGGAGATGTTTTAGTCAGATGCAATTATCAGACTATGATTGTAAGTATGTAGAACATCAACTAAACTATCACAGAGTGAACACTATGAAACATTATTGATTTCAACTGTTAAGAACAGAGAGCAATACCTGAACGCTCAATATGTCAGGTGTCTTTGACCTCCAGTTTTCAGGTGTGGTCCCCAAATTCTGGGGACAACCTAGGGTACTTTTGACCTACATTTTGAATTCTATGGGGTACGCTGCTAGAATTTGGTGGAATGATAGGTAAAAATGTGCCTTGCCACCTTCCTGGTGGGCAGCACCAGAGTGGTTCTGTGGTCAGCTGTCCCAGCATTGTTGTTTTAAACCCACAGTGTGTGTGTGTGTGTGTGTGTGTGTGTGTGTGTGTGTGTGTGTGTGTGTGTGTGTGTGTGTGTGTGGATGTGTGTGTGTGTGTGTGTGTGTGTGTGTGTGTGTGTGTGTGTGTGTGTGTGTGTGCGTGTGAAACAGCATAAATGAGAGGACTGCTCCTTCAAAATGTACACAAACCATGCGATTTTTAAAATGAGCGGATTTTTTTTCACTTCATTTTTTTTTTTAAAGCCCATACTGCAGTGCGTCAGTGCCTTCCTAGGAAATCGGCTCAGTATGAATTTGCATTGTTCACACACTTCACCCTGTCAGCCTCATTTCACGGCGATTTGCATTACACCATATTTGTATCTTTTTACAGGCATGTGTGTGTATACAAAACAAAACAACTTGATTATGCAGCACAGACCTGTAACAATCCCCCGAAACTGAAAGAAGTTTGATTCCAGTCTTCCTATTTATGTAAATCAATTTTTTCTGTCCGCCTCATTTCATGGCGTTCTGCATTATGCCTCATTTGTATCCTTTTACAGGCGTGTGTGTGTGTGTGTGTGTGTGTGTGTGTGTGTGTGTGTGTGTGTGTGTGTGTGTGTGTGTGTGCATGTTCGCATATATACACAGGCACATGTGAGTGTGAGTGTGTGTGTGTGTGTGTGTGTGTGTGTGTGTGTGTGTGTATGTGTGTGTGTGTGTGTGTGTAGTGTGCACATGTGTATGTGAGTGTGTGTATGTGCAGGGCACGTGTGTGTGTGTGTGTGTGTGTGTGTGTGTGTGTGTGTGTGTGTGTGTGTGTGTGTGTGTGTATGTGTGTGTATGTGTGTGTGTGCGCGTGCGCGCGCGTGTGTGTGAGTGAGCGCGCGCGCATGCGTGGCACAGTTGCATGTCAGCAAGCGTACAAACATGTGTACGTGTGGTTGTCTGGGTGTGCGTGCATGTGTTTGTGTGCACACACACTCATGCACGCATAGTGTGTAAAAATCTCTACGGATAGCCATGAAGATGCCAATGAGATATCTATCTGCTACTTTATCAACCACATTTTTCTTCTTTCTGAATTATCTCTGAAACATGATACATTTTATCAGCAGCTCTGAGCTGATTATATGTCCTGCAGCAGCAATTGGAATGGAATCCCCACAGTTCTCTGAAACTCTCTTTCCCACCTTGTTGCCTACACCCTAGGCCCTTCAGCTGTCTGTGGTGCGGTTCATCACAGGTGATTGAAACAGGCGGTGCCTCTCTAACTGCTCATAAATTCTTCAGACACCATGTAAGACCAGTATTCGTGTGTGTGTGTGTGTGTGTGTATGTGTGTGTGTGTTGCGTGTGTGCGTGTGTGATGTTTGTGTGTATGTGAACATGTGTGCATGTGTGCATGTGTGTGTGTGTGTGTGTGTGTGTGTGTTCACTGTTCAAAGGACTGCACACAAGTAAGTTTTGTCACATTCTCACACAACATGTATGTACTGAGATTCCTGATAATCCTCAACTCATCTCTTTACATCCAAGCAGATCCCTATTTTTCTTTTTTAAAGATCCTTGTGATTCATTTCATGTGTAAAATCAGCTGTAGTCTGTTAAAAACAAAATAGGCTCTACAGAAGAAGTAATGCAAAAAGGTGTAGCTGCGAACTAACATTGCTGTACCCATTATTTAGTCAGTGAGCTTCACAATGATTTCATCAAAATGCTCATATTGCATCTAAACAGATGAACACACACACACACTCACACACACACACACACACACACACACACACACACGAACACACACACACACGCGCGCGCACGCACACACAACACACACACACACTTTTTCTCTCTCTCTCTCTCTCTTCCCCACCCCCCAACCAACCCCTCCTCTTCTCTATCTGTATGTGTGAAACGGGAATTCGGAGGGAGAAGGTGAAGAGACAGAGAATGGTACGGTGCGTGCCTATCAAGTGGACATCAAGCTGCGTTTATCAACGATGGGACACCAAGAGCACTCACTCACTGTACAGTTACCCAAACTCCACTAAACTGAAGATAAAAAAAAAAAAAAAACACAACCTTTAGCTGGGAAACTGTTGGTCTAGACTTTGACAAAACCTGGGGACATGACCTATGGTTACGTGGAGAGGAAGGAAGAAGGGAGAAAGACAACGAATGATCTCTCTCAACCAAACCCAAACAGAAATGGGATAAAGAATTAAAACTGAAACGTTTATACAACAGGAAGAAGGAGGGGGAGACGTCAATTTACGCTAAAGTACAGGCTAAAATGGGATTAATAAGGATGACAAAAAAAATCATACACACACAATAAACGACACCTTGGGATGACCAGAAACATCACCATCGATCGACCAATCTGAAAAGAGACTGAAATTAAGACAGGAGCAGTACAACATTACACCTTACACATTCATCACTGCTACGGTCACTTCTTCAAAGGTGAAACATGCCTTTGCTGTTTAGCCCTTCAAATCAGCTTGCTCGGAGTTTCAGTGAAAGGCAACAGGGTTTTACTCCATCAGAAAGTTCTAGTGTGGTCAGTCTTGCAAGGGCTTAACTCAACACTTCTGCAAATGATTTGATGCCACATGAAATTTGTTATCATTCTGATGTGCCAGAATATTTCTGCGCAGATAAGATTGCAAAAACTCTAGGCACTTCAGCATATTTAGCACTACTACATTCATACTGTTGGGTGATTAACATGTGATGGTTAATGAGTCCATCAGAACTAATATCTTCACAGCAATTAAAAAAAAAAAAAAAAATCAGTCTCTTACTATAGCTATACCTGTCAGTAACCACCTCCAGAAAGCCTTAAACATTGGTCTTTACAGTCAGGGAGTTTTTTTGTTCAGGTGGGTCATTCTCGTATAAATCAGAGACACAAGAATTTCTGGAACAATAAGTCTTTAAAACATGAGAATCTTTACTGGAAGGAAAATCTAACAGATATAGAGACAGAGGAAAGGTTCCAAAATTCACACACACAACACACACACACACACACACACACACACACACACACACACACACACTCACTCTCACACACACACACACACACACAAATCCTCAAGGGGAGTGAATTTTTGTTTGATGATAAAAGCAGAGCAGCAAAGAGGGAAAAAAAAAAAAAAGAATGTTTCAGAAAGTAGAAAAAGTCTTTAAAGTAACGTGAGGGAGTCTGTTGGAGGTCAGAGTGGTATAGACAAAGAGGAAAACGTCCTCGATCAAGATAAAACAACTCTTTAAAGGGAGGCAATCATTTTTGACAGGTCAATCTGGCAACGTTTTGTAGGCAGAGAGGACAGAGTTCCACATCAACTTAAAGTAAGTCTTTTTTTATTTAAAAAAAAAAAAAATTTGGGACTCACTGTTAGGAGCTAATTCTAGTATATACAGACAAAGAAGAAAATGTTTCAGGAGAGCAAAAAACAACAACAAAAAAACAAAAAAAAAAACCACTTCAAAGAAAAGATTCTTTGTTAGGTGATAAATCTAGGGTACAAAGAGGACAATGTTCCAGAAAAAAAAATTGTGAAGGAGGAAGTGTTTGTTTATTTCACCATTTTATTACAAGATCCATACAACTCAAATCACTAGATGTTAAAAGATCGGACAAAGACAAAAAAAAAAAAAAAAAAAAAAAAAATTCCACAAACTACTAAAGGAACAGATCTCAGAAATTTGCCTCAGTTTGAATCTCTTCCTCTACGTCCAAATGAACTTGGAAATGTGCAGGAAAACAGGGGCAACTACAGACAACAAGACTGGCTCACTGACTTAAAACCTAGCTAATAATGTCATCACCCATGTGAGTGATAAACTGACCCAACACGCCCCATGAAACCTGACAAAAATAGAGAACCTGCAAAGCAGAAACTGTATGTCTGGTCTCAGAGGTACGGCTATGCATTTTCCTTTCTGCACACATTCAGAACACTTCAAACATTTCAGTTGTGATCATTCATGCATGGAAGAGATACTTGTTATGTATCTTCCTTGCTGCAAAGCACATGTCATGAATGATGCAAAGGAATCGTTCTCAATCACGTGGGGCCATTCATTCCCTGTGGATGTGACAGACACTGATCAATAATGCAACCAAAATCAATGCCGCCACAATCAATAAAGCCATCACACGGTGTGTACCTAACCCCAACTGAAAGCCTCAACTTTTTGCAATTTAGGACTCCCATTGGGATTTTCAGCTTCTTAATTCCTTAACTTTACCAGGTCACACTGTTTTGGAATTTCCAAACCTCCTGCCTTGTTATCTGTCTCATTTTTTTTCTGATGCTTCCAATCCATTGTACAGCCCTCCTTCCCTCATCCCCCCCCCTCCCTCCTCCCACCTGTCCCCAAATCATACACCCAAATGACTGCATTTCCAAACCCCTATCTTCTCCATGTCTCACTTTACTGCATTTCCAAACCCCCTATCTTCTCCATGTCTCACTTTACTGCATTTCTAAACCCCTATCTTCTCCATGTCTCACTTTACTGCATTTCTAACCCCCTATCTTCTCCATGTCTCACTTTACTGCATTTCCAAACCCCTGTCTTCTCCATGTCTCACTTTACTGCATTTCCAAACCCCTGTCTTCTCCATGTCTCACTTTACTGCATTTCTAACCCCCTATCTTCTCCATGTCTCACTTTACTGCATTTCCAAACCCCCTATCTTCTCCATGTCTCACTTTACTGCATTTCTAACCCCCTATCTTCTCCATGTCTCACTTTACTGCATTTCCAAACCCCTATCTTCTCCATGTCTCACTTTACTGCATTTCCAAACCCCTGTCTTCTCCATGTCTCACTTTACTGCATTTCCAAACCCCTGTCTTCTCCATGTCTCACTTTACTGCATTTCCAAACCCCTGTCTTCTCCATGTCTCACTTTACTGCATTTCCAAACCCCTGTCTTCTCCATGTCTCACTTTACTGCATTTCCAAACCCCTGTCTTCTCCATGTCTCACTTTACTGCATTTCCAAACCCCTGTCTTCTCCATGTCTCACTTTACTGCATTTCCAACCCCCTATCTTCTCCATGTCTCACTTTACTGCATTTCCAAACCCCTGTCTTCTCCATGTCTCACTTTACTGCATTTCTAAACCCCCTATCTTCTCCATGTCTCACTTTACTGCATTTCCAAACCCCTGTCTTCTCCATGTCTCACTTTACTGCATTTCCAAACCCCTGTCTTCTCCATGTCTCACTTTACTGCATTTCTAACCCCCTATCTTCTCCATGTCTCACTTTACTGCATTTCTAAACCCCTGTCTTCTCCATGTCTCACTTTACTGCATTTCCAAACCCCTGTCTTCTCCATGTCTCACTTTACTGCATTTCCAAACCCCTGTCTTCTCCATGTCTCACTTTACTGCATTTCCAAACCCCTGTCTTCTCCATGTCTCACTTTACTGCATTTCTAACCCCCTATCTTCTCCATGTCTCACTTTACTGCATTTCTAAACCCCCTATCTTCTCCATGTCTCACTTTACTGCATTTCCAAACCCCTGTCTTCTCCATGTCTCACTTTACTGCATTTCCAACCCCCTGCCTTCTTCATGTACTGTTTTTACCTCATTTCCACACTCTCACCCTCTGCCCCCCCCCCCCCCCCCCCCCCTCATTTTACTCTATTTCCAAATCCCAGCAGTTTCCATGTCTCATTTTACTGCATTTCCAACACCCCCACCCCCACACTTCCAAGCCCTTTCCATGTCTCATTTTTACTGCATTTCCAACACCCCCACCCCTCCAAGCCCTTTCCATGTCTCTTTTTTACTGCGTTTTCACCTCCCTGCCTTCTCCATGTATCATTTTCATCACATTTTCACACCCCCCCCCCCCCCCCCTCCCCCTTCCACCCCCCTGCCCTCTTTGTGTTTCATTGAACTCCATTTTCCAACCACCCTGCTTTCTCTCTGTCTCTCCTTCTACATGTTATGACTGACAAACCTCTTGCCCTCCGTCCCACTTTCTTTCTGTATTTCCCAGCCTCCTAATCACTGCACGCATCTCGTCCTCAGTTTACCTCCTCCGACCACCCGTCCTCTCAATGTCTTGTTCTTTCTAGCTTTCCCCACCTCTAATTATTTTTCTCTTTCAATTCTCCAGCTCCTTCATGACTCGTTCATCCCATACTTCACAACCCACCCACTTCTACCTCTTCCTCCTCCCTTGTCCCATTCTTCTTGTTACCCCCATCCCCACCCATCCAATTCCTCCTTCCCTGAGGTGACTATGATCACGTCTCATTTTTATTGTGCTTTATGATCCTTTACTTCTTATTCCAGTATTTACCACCCTTTCCTTCTGCATTATGTCATTCTTCCTGTATGTAAATACATCTTCTTGTTCCTGTGCGTATCTTCCCTTCCTTCTCCTCAGCTGATTCTTTTAAACTACAGACTTTTCCTTCTTCATGTCCCATTCTTCCTGTATTTCATGATGCCTTCCATTTCCTTGTCTTATTCCTTACTCATTAACTGACCCCTGCCTTCCGCATTTCGTAATGATCCCTGTATTCAAAACCCCTTTCTTTTGCATGTCTTCGTTTTTCCTTTACTTACAAACCCTTTCCTACTGCATGTCTTATTATTCCTATAATTCATACACCCTTCCTTCTGCATGTCTTATTCTTCCTATAATTCATACACTCTTCCTTCTGCATGTCTTATTCTTCCTATAATTCATACACCCTTCCTTCTGCATGTCTCATTCTTCCTATAATTCATACACTCTTCCTTCTGCATGTCTTATTCTTCCTATAATTCATACACTCTTCCTTCTGCATGTCTTATTCTTCCTATAATTCGCACACTCTTCCTTCTGCATGAATCGTCCTTCCAGCGTTTGCACTCTGCCCATACTCTGCTGTGTGAATGAACGACTTGTGAGTTGATTTCAACGTGGTGACAGCCCTGATGTGGCCCTTTGCGGTCAGCTGGGCTATAAACAACATTACCTTACCTTACCTTACCTTCCCTTGCCCATACTCTTCCACTCCTTTCATTCTCCTTGTCTCATTCTTCCTGTTATCCCCTAACCCCCCCCCCCCCTCCACCCCTGTTCTTCTCTCTTCCTTCCTCCCCCCCCCCCTCCCCCCAAAGCTGTCTCTTTCCCCTCATTTTTCATGTCTTATTCTTCCTATACAGCCAGTTTCATGTCTGGGTGAGTTTGATTTCAGTTTCCCATTGATCCCGCCTCCTGGAGAACTGGCAGACAAAGGCAAGTAGCACTGCCTGGCGGGAACTGAACGCACACAATCGCTGGAATGCAGGTCTGCCGCCACACCAGCTGATCAGCCCTGTCCGGCGCGTATCGCTCATGCTCCCTCTTCCCTACGTCTGTTTTTCTTAAAAATCACTGTTGCACCCTTCCTTCATGAACACAGACAGTTCTCCTTGTCAGCTTGGTAATTACAGGTATGCCCACCCCCATGGGTCTATTGGCTGCACTTGTCCACAATGCGTGGTGTCAATGTGACACCACTGACACACGCAGTGCCTTTTGTTCTGTGGTAGCACTGCACCAGGTTCTGTTATTGCGGGAACAAAAGTAACAGTACTTGTTTGTTCACGGCATTGGTGGTTTGAGGGTTTGCCTGAGCAGGGAAGTGTCCCAAGTGCTATTCTCTGAGAGGGCAACAACCCCTGTTGCCATTATCATGAGAGTCTCCCACGAGTGGAGAAAAATAGTTCTCACGGAGAGTCTGCCATGAGTGGAGAAAGCATTTCTTACAGCTCTTCTCACCTCTTCTACCCTTGACCCCCTCGTCATGCTTCTATATATGCAAATGAAACATATCCAGACAGACACACATGAATCACAGACACACATGCATGCACACACACACACACACACACAACCACACACGCACACATCCTCGCACACACACACATACACACACAACCACAAACTTACAGTCACATATGCATGCAAGCTTCGACGCGCACACTTATGCTCAGCTATACACACATACACAAACGCATGCACGCACGCACGCACGCACACACACACACACACACACACACACACACACACACACACACACACACACACACACACACACCGGTCCTTCGATACCAGGACTCCACTCTCAACAGAGGAGGACCTCCCCCTTCATTTCCATAACTCCGCCCTGTGTTTATGCCTCACCAAGCACTTTCTGCTGCCCAAACTGATCAAGAGGATCACAGCCAACACAGCACCCCCACCCCCCACCCCCAACATTTCATTCCCTCAGATATGTTCCAGTCACTGCACTGACTGACTGACTCACCTTTAAGCACACAGACTGTCTTCATAAACTGCCCGGCACCAAATCACGCATGGTTGGGTACCACAACTCCTGTCAAATCACGCATGGTTGGGTACCACAACACAGGAGTACTTACGGTACCATCAGATGCATCTCTAAAAGGCCATTTTGATCAAGACATTAAAGACCTGCTCAGACCGGGCTTGTTCAAAACAACCAGTCCACACATCATGCCTGGAGTACAAATGAGCAGAACCATGAACACAGTTGAACCTCTCCATCATTTTCTGGACTGTTAACAGTTCCACAATGGCATGCTGTTGGGACAATCAAGAGATTTCCACAGTGCTCCGCTAAATCATGCGGAACTGGGCAGAGGCGCTGCTCAGGTCTCAAAACAGGTAGTGACCAAAAAAGCCCGACAAACTTAGCACTGGGAGGTCCTCAGAGCCGAATAGCCCCCTCTTGGCGGGATCAAGAACTTGATACCCGTGTGTGTGTTGTTGTGTGTGTGTGTGTGTGGTGTGTGTGTGTGGGTGGGTGGGTGGGTGGGGGGGGGGGGGGGGGGGTCAGGAGGCCATTGTAGTAAAAGTAAACATTCAGCATATTTCTGTTTGTTTCCTATGGAATAATTGTTGGCAGAAGATTCTTACATTTGAATTACTTTAAAAGGCCTTTTTTTTTTTCTTTTTTTGTTGTTATTATTGTTAGGTACTGAAATCTACAGCAAGTTAATTAACCCTAAACAACCCATTTTGCATGCACTGCTTCCTTTCACTTACCTTCCCCGTACATATGTTCTGCACTACTTCAATGTGAATGTGACAGTAACACAAACAACTTTCAACCCTTCTTTGACAAACACGCGTACACACACACACACACACACACACACACACACGCATGCGTGCAGGAGACAGAGATCAACGCTTCTCAGATTCCCACTATATACAGATCTGTATTGATGAAATCACAAATAAACTACCCTGGAGCAGTGACTCGTTTGTCCACGTTCTCTGGGCGGTTTGCTAACATTTATTTAAGATTTACCCTGGAGCAGTCATTCCTTCTTTATCTCCAACTACGGCAAAAATGGCTTGAAGAAAATCAGTATGTCAACAACAACAAAAAATAAATAAAAAACAAAACAAAAAGACAACCAGCATGCTTTCATTCATTTTCAATTCAGTTTCAACAGGTGAAGGTTTACTCTTCACATGTACGGAACAGGTCACTATGTAGGGCTTTTTTTAAGGCTGAGGAACTTAACATCTTCACTGGAGCAGAACAGACTTTTCTGGACCAATTTCAGCCTGATCCTACTGCTGTTCAGCATGACCAATTTCTTCAACAGATCAAAGAGAACTGGGCACTTACTGGAAGGTCCAACAGTAAACTTTGAGCGGTCTTGTGTTGTGAGCGAGTGGTCAAAAAAGCGTGACCGAAAACCAGAAAACAAGCCACTGTGCTCTGTCACTGTTCTGATCGGTGCTAAAGTAGGTGTCGGGAACTATGAGCACACACACATTATGGCTCAGACTGGGCGTTATTCTACAGGCTATTTTGCTGCCATTTGATTGTTTTGCTTTCGTTTGTTTCTCTCTCTCTCTCCCTCTTTTCTGTAGACACAGCTGTTGTGTGTGTGTGTGTGTGTGTGTGTGTGTGTGTGTGTGTGTGTGTGTGCGTTTGATTCTTTTAACGTCTTTCCACTAATCATGATATTAGACGATTTAAAAAAAAAAAAAAAAAAATTGTGCCGAAGGAGAGAGACAGGGAAAGAAAGAGTGTATGTTGCTTATGCTTGTGCACGCACCCGTATGTGTGCATGTGCGTGTGCTCATGCGTGTGTATACATATGCAAGTGTGTTTGAGTATGTGTGTGTGCATATGTGTATGCTTATACGAGTGCTTATATGAATAATGGTAATTACAAAAGACTTAAAATTTTCAAATAAGTTTCAAAGGAAAAAACAAAGTTAAAATTTTAACAAAACTAATTAATTTAACAATCATCAAGGCACAGAAACTTTACCTTTCTCAGTCCTTGTCACTTTTGGGCTTTGTACATTATTCCATCTTCCTTCCCTCCCCACACAAATCCCCCATCCCCGCCCCACACACTAAAATAGTAAAAAGGAACCTATAAATACTTCCCCAATGAAGTGCACTCTAAGCATACAAAAAACTCATATGTTAGAGCTGGTGACTCAAAGATGGCCTGTGCACTACTTTGTCTCAACACTGGAATTATTTTTTTCATGTCTTGACATGTAACAATATGATCACGCATTATTTTCTTTTTACATAAACACACTTATGTTTTTAACATATTTTGTTTTAAAAGCATCATGTTTCCACCTATACATCAATGAATGTATGTTTTTATTTAAACTTAAATTATGCTGAATGATTTTAATATAAAAAATATCAAACTGATTTTGATTGTCATGTTCTATCATTCTATCTTTTAAAGTTTTCGAAATATGTGGTGTGTGTGTGTGTGTGTGTGTGTGTGTTGTGTGTGTGTGTGTGTGTGTGTGTGTGTGTGTTGTGTGTGTGTGCGTGTGTACATATGTGTGCACGCCGTGCGTGCATGCATGTGTGCATGTGTGATGTCATTTACGTACATATAAGCAGCTCAACATAAAGACTTTGGAAGTTAAGTTAATATCCTTTAAATCTACGCACCAGAACTCGGTACTGAGCGATACCAAACTTTTCATCATTTTTCACCAGAGCAAATGATGACAAACAACTTAAGGTAATGCTGCAGCTTGCTACCTCCATGGCTGCAGCAGTGCAGTACACATACTGAAAGAACTGCAATGCCACAATGTGCCAGGGCCGATAGGTTAGAATGCGTATATGGTGAGCAGAAGGACCCTGGTTCAAATCCCATGAAGGCGTTCATTTCCTCTTCCTTTCTGTTTTTGAATAAATAGCAACATTCTGCAGCACCTACTCTGACACACTTTATTTTCCTTTATCATCATTCTCTTTATACTGTGTCCTTTATCGTCATTCTCTTTACACTGACAGTGTCCTTTCTCATCTTTCTCTTTATACTGACAGTGTCCTTTCTCATCTTTCTCTTTATACTGACTGTGTCCTTTATCGTCATTCTCTTTACACTGAGTGTCCTTTCTCATCATTCTCTTTATACTGACAGTGTCCTTTATCATCATTCTCTTTACACTGACAGTGTCCTTTATCATCATTCTCTTTACACTGACTGTGTCCTTTATCATCATTCTCTTTACACTGACAGTGTCCTTTATCGCCATTCTCTTTATACTGACTGTGTCCTTTATCATCATTCTCTTTACACTGACAGTGTCCTTTATCATCATTCTCTTTATACTGAGTGTCCTTTATCATCATTCTCTTTATGCTGACAGTGTCCTTTATCATCATTCTCTTTACACTGACAGTGTCCTTTCTCATCTTTCTCTTTACACTGACAGTGTCCTTTCTCATCTTTCTCTTTACACTGACTGTGTCCTTTATCATCATTCTCTTTATACTGACAGTGTCCTTTATCATCATTCTCTTTACACTGACAGTGTCCTTTATCATCATTCTCTTTACACTGACAGTGTCCTTTATCATCATTCTCTTTATACTGACAGTGTCCTTTATCATCATTCTCTTTACACTGGCAGTGTCCTTTCTCATCATTCTCTTTACACTGACAGTGTCCTTTATCATCATTCTCTTACACTGACAGTGTCCTTTATCATCATTCTCTTTACACTGACAGTGTCCTTTATCATCATTCTCTTCATACTGACTGTGTCCT